>CM059782.1:19757452-20094952 GCA_030435695.1 Brachymystax lenok tsinlingensis
ACAGATAACCGTACTTTCTATGGAATGTAAATATCTCCATGCACCCATATGAAGATGAAACGTTGTGGACATGCATTAATGATGACTGAAGACTCTAGGTTTACCTATGACATGATCATTATGGATGAGACTTGGTGGTTTTTAATAACAACCTACTGTTTCACTCTATTGTACATCTTCATGTGATTGGTGCATTTCCCTTATACAGTAATATAAATAACTCCATTATTATGTGCCAGATAATGCATCAGAGATGAGGGGAGGGGCAAAGAGAAAGAACGCGAGATGCAAAAGGAGACAGAAGTATAGAGATAAACCAAGGGGTTAGAGAGAGAGCCTAAGAGAGATAGAGATGGAAATAACGGTAAAGATCAAGGAGTGACAGAAAAAGACAGAGACAGATGGAGAGAGAGAGAGAATGACAAAAATAAGCAGATAGAGACAGAGAGAGTAGATGGTAGAGAGAAAGTAGATGGTAGAGAGAGAGAGAGAGAGAGAGAGAGAGAGAGAGAGAGAGAGAGAGAGAGAAGATAGAGCGAGAGAGAGAAGATGGTGGAGAGAGTGAGAGAGAGAGAGAGAGAGAGAGAGAGAGAGAGAGAGAGAGAGAGAGAGAGAGAGAGAGAGAGAGAGAGAGAGAGAGAGAGGGAGATCAAATATACAGACCACAAATTCTAATTGGCTATACTCAAACTCTTCAACATTATCCTCACTGCAGGTATTTTTCCCGATACTTGGAATCAAGGTTTGATCACACCAATCTATAAAAATGTGCAGTTTCATAAATAGCAGACTACATCATTTCTTTATGAACCCAACGACCTAAGCAGGAGCCAGTTGGATTTTTTATTAATGATCGTACAGCAGACCACATTTACACATTCCACACTCTAATTGACAAACAAGTAAACCAGAACAAAGGCAAAATCTACTCCTGTTTTGTAGACTTCAAGAAAGCATTTGATTCAATTTGGCACAAATTACTTTTTAGAAAGTGGTATTGGAGGGAAACATATGATGTTGTTAAATCAATGTACACTAAAAACAAGCAAACAGACTTCTTCACTCAGGGATGTGGAGTGAAACAGGGCTGCCCAACAAGTCCAACACTATTTAACATCTACCTTAATGAATTGGCAAAAACATTAGGAGAATCGGCAGCACCTGGTCTCACCCTACACAACGCTGAAATCAAGTATCTGATGGACGCAGATGACCTAGTGCTGCTGTCTCCCATTAAGAAGTGGTTATAGCAGCTTCTAGCCCATCTGCACAGGTTCTGTCAGACCTGAGCTCTGACCGTTAAACAAACAAAAAAAAGATATAATGATATTTCAAACAATATCCGGAAATCAGGATGACAAATATGAATTATATTTGAACACAGCTCTATTAGAACGCACCAAAAACTTCACGCATCTAGGACTAACTGTCAGCAACACAGGTAGCTTTGACATGGCTGTGAAAGAGCTGAGTGACAAAGCAAGCAGAGCATTATATGCCATTAAATTCCAATTAGAATCTGACTCAAAATGTTTCAATCAGTTAAAGAACCAGTTGCTCTATATGGCAGCGAAATATGGGGTCCACTCTCTAATAATGAATTTACCAAATGGGACAAACATCCAGTAGAAATACTGCATGCAGAGTTTTGCCAGACTGTATTGCAAGTGCAGAGAAAACCTCCAGATAATGCATGTAGAGCAGAATTGGGCCCAAACCCCTTCCTTATTCAAATAGAAAAAAGAGCCATCACATTTTATAACCATCTAAAAACAAGTGACCCCAAAACATTCCATCACACAGCTCTACAATGTCAAAAATCCCCTCAGCCAGGTGATTCTGAGGCTCAGTTCACTAATCCAAACCAACCCCATAGAGCCTCAAAACATCACTCAGAAAATCTGGCCCAACCAAATCATCAACCAAGCAAAAATAAAAAAAATATCACCTATTGGAAAGACACCACAAAAAAATCTAAGTAAACTTCAATGCTATTTGTCTCTAAACAGTACATGGTTGCAGACTATCTGACCGCTGTGACTGATAGAAAACTGAGGAAAACAATGTTTAGGTACAGACTCAATGAGCACAGTCTGACTATAGAGACCGGTCATCACAGGCAAATCTGGCTGCCCAGAGAGGACAGGCTGTGCTCACTCTGCTCCAGGGGAGAGGTAGAGACAGAGCAGATTTCCTATTACACTGTGACAAATACTCAGACCTAAGAGAATATTTATTTTCCAAAATGATTATTCAGTACAAAGAATTTGAAACTATAAAAGATGAAGAAAAATCTAATGTGCAGTTTTGGCAGCCAAATACGTGTCCTCCTGTTACAACCTGAGGGACAGCCAGTGAAAAGTGCAACTACTATTGCTTTAATATATTATTACTCTCATTAATATTGTTGTTGGTCCCACCATTTTTGTTGGATTTATACTTTGACAATGTAAGCAATTTAACTTGCCATGTCAATAAAGTCTATTGAAGTGAATTGAAATTGACAGAGAGAGAGAGTAGATGGCAGAGAGAGAGAGAGAGAGAGAGAGAGAGAGAGAGAGAGAGTAGATGGCAGAGAGAGAGAGAGAGAGAGAGAAACAGCAACTTTGCGTGAGGGTTTCCTCTCAGCACGATGTGTCTCTCTCTGCCAGCCCACTCTACCACAGATCAATCATTACATAGACTAATAATCAAATACACAGAATTGGCCGCATTGTATATCAGTCCTCTAGAGCTACTTCCGTGTGTGAAGAGTGTGTGTATGTGAGTGTCTGTGTGTGTATGTGTGTGTGTGTCTGTGTGTGTCTGTGTCTGTGCGTATGTGTGTGTGTTTAAAGTGTGAAGCGGGGGCTGGCACAGAGCACCGAGACACTCGAGTAGAGCGAGGGACGGCTGGGGAGCAGGGCTGACACGCTGAGGGGCGATGAGTAGGGTGGACTCAGCTTACAGAGGGGCATGGCATGGACCATGTGTGTGTGTGTGCGTGTGTGTCTGCGAGAAGGCACGACTCGAGCTCTCCTCAAAAGTAGTTGGCCCTCATCGGATCAGATTTCCACGTTCCAGATGCAAATGAGCTCCAGTGAGCGTGTGCAAACTCATCTGGCTGTCCCCGCATCCAGCGAAGAGGTGTCATAATATTACAGCTGATTAAACCTTCTGCTTCTCTGTCCTTCTTTCTTTGAGAAAAGCGCACAGCAGATGTACACACAGAAGGAATACATCTGGATGGTACTCAGTTTAATGTAAATGACAGCTGTCTGTTTTATTCCTTTTGAGATAAAGCTGAAGTGCTCAGGGCAAGTTCTCCATCCATTCAGCTGGTAATAGTAGGAGACATCAAGGTGAGCTCTGTACGAGGCTATGGTTCTGGTCTAAGAATAAGCATCTGAAGAACATAATGGAAATATCACTCAAATTGTACATATATAATATGGTGAAGAATGGTCTTAGTAGGCCCTGATGAACAGTTGTAAAGGCAAGATATAGCTCTGTATGCATCTTTACGCTTATATTTTTATGAATCCAGGGTATTGTAAATGTAGTGCACTTACAAGTCACAACACATCTGTGGATCCTCCATGTACAGTATGAAGACTGATCCATGGATTCCTCTGCCTGTAAATGTCTCCTATAATTCCTATATATTGAGACAAACATCCATAATTGATCTGATGAAAATGCTTTCCAGAGGCATCAACTGCTTCCCAAAGGCACCAACCACTGCATTGTGAAAAGATCTGTTCTTAACATCTACTGTGTGTTATGCATTGACCCCTTTCTCTGTTTCAAATAAACAGTAGAGGATTGGAAATTCTACCCTCTGACACAGAGCACAGTGTGTATGTGAAATCAGCCACACTCACACAAACATTACACAGATCAGTACTCTAAAGGCTTCTAAACCAACATCACCACAATCAAACAGCGTTGTGGTAGAGGCTAGGGCAATAGTCAGTAGAAAAATGGCCTGACTAACTGAAAGCCAAACCCTCACAGCCCTCTGGGACAGTCCCTTTTGTACACAGAGCGTGCCGAGTGCTCTGTATTTACAAAGAAAAATCTAATTCTACAAACAACGCGGGCTCCTCGAACACCGCTGTAGCCTCCTTGTGAGTGCGGAGCATGGTGGCGAATATGGGAGGAACAGCTTGGCTGCATCCCACAGGAGCAGACCTGTCGACTATCTGCATCTGGAGCTGAGAATTGTCATTTTAAAATATTCCCATATTTAAATAAGCCGAAAGGGCTCTTATGAGAAACACTCTCCCTGAGGCAGAGGCAGAGGCAGGGCCTGCCTGCAGCCAGCATCAACACAACCGCAACAACACTGGGCTAGGCTGGAAGGATGCTATGGCGTGTGTGTGTGTGTGTGTGTGTGTGTGTGTGTGTGTGTGTGTGTGTGTGTGTGTGTGTGTGTGTGTGTGTGTGTGTGTGTGTGTGTGTGCGTGTGTGCGTGTGCGGGGTGAAAATGTTCATGGTCATTCAAAGTCTACATGCTATAGCAAAATTCGAATGCTTATTAGAAATATTGGAGACGTGCACTCAGGGCCGGCGTCAGGATAAAGTGAATAAGGGGGTAGTTGAAATCGGTGAGGGCAACATTTTGCAGGGTTTCTGCATTAAACTTATATTGAATTCTGTTTTTATCACTCTATGCCACAATAAACATCAAGTTCAAATGCAGAGACCATTGAGTGCAGCTTTTTGAAGTGATTGCGAAATCTGTAACCAATTTCCGCTTCGCTGTATCAGCACAATGGACAGCACCCTACACAGTAAAGCAAGGCCTATTTGACAATGAATATAGGCTACAAGATAGATAGGGTAATTCACCATATTACAAACAGCCTATGTGAATGCAGTTGGATACAATTAGTTTTTATTTCCACAGTGCAGTGCATTTCAAATGCTCCTTGCTTGATGATGCCTAGCGAATCATTTGGTTCTATCGATAGCATGCTACCAGTTAGAATGTCCGCCTTGGTTGAAGGCCATGTCTGCGTTAGCATTGGACCCAATGCAGAACTTTCAACATGGGAACTAAAATGCCGCATCTGCAGTAACCAAGTATTCCAGCCATTCTCTTCCTATGAACAGGTTGCTATTAAATTAAAGTTTTTTGGACAGAAAACCTAGGGTAGGATTCTAGGCTAACCTGGGCTGGCTCCTCTGTTCTAGCTGGAACTTGGCAGCATCATCGCTGTTGGACTTGGCGGTGGCCTCAGTGGTTTTATTTCTGATATCTATCCGTCGTGGCAGTGGTAGCTGGTTAGTGCTAAATAGGCTAATAACACATTTTACAGATAGCTAAGAAGCTAACTAAAGTCTGTACTGGTGGGGCGTGGGGCAGAATTGAGTGAAACAGCTTCAACTGTAAACTTGATTGACCCCTTATAAATGTAAATTAAATATTACAGGCATATCTCGTTAATCATGTAGCCTACCATTGTTATTCACGTAGCCTACCACAGATGAGCTGCTTTTTTCCTCGCTTTTTATTGAAACAAAGTCATACCTAACCGCCCAGTGGCTTTCCATCACAGAGGGTTGGTGGCACCTTAATTGGGGAGGACCGGCTCGTGGTAATGGCTGGAGCGGAATCAGTGGAATGATATCAAATACATCAAACACATCGTTTGATGCCTTTCCATTTGCTCCGTTCCAGCCATTATTATGAGCCGTCCTCCCCTCAGAAGCCTTCACTGCTTTCCATAGCCCCACTACACATAAACACACACACTCCGCGGTGCGCTCTGTCTATGGTGCTGATACAGCACAGCGGAGATCCAGATTTCGCACCAACCTGTCACTCAATCATTTAAACTTTTTTGCTATTTTTATAAAGGGACATAAAACTAAAACTGAGGGTGCACAAGTTTCAACTGAGAGAGCTAAGCCCCCTTTTGCCCCTTCGTGGAGCCGGGCCCACATGCACTTCATTATAAATATCCTCTTAAATATAATCTTCATGGGATATACAGTGCCTTCGGAAAGTATTCCGAACTTTTGACTTTTTCCAGATTTTGTTACGTTACAGCCTCAGCAATCTACACACAATACCCCATGATGACAAAGCAAAAAAAGTTTAGAAGTTTTAGCAAATGTATTAAAAATAAAAACAGAAATGTCTTATTTACATAAGTATTCCGACCCTTTGCTATTAAACTCGAAATTGAGCTCAGGTGCATTCTGTTTTCATTTATCATCCTTGAGATGTTTCTACAACTTGATTGGAGTCCACCTGTGGTCAATTCAATTGATTGGACATGATTTGGAAAGGCACACACCTGTCTATATAAGGTCCCACATTTGACAGTGCATGTCAGAGAAAAAACCATGAGGTCGAAGGAATTGTCTGTAGAGCGCAGAGACAGGATTATGTTGAGGCACAGATCTGGGGAAGGGTACCAAAACATTTCTTCAGCATTGAAGGTTCCCAAGAACACAGCAGTCTCCATCATTATTAAACAGAAGAAGTTTGGAACCACCAAGACTCTTCCTAGAGCTGGCAGCCCGGCCAAACAGAGCAATTGTGGGAGAAGGCCCTTGGTTGGGGAGGTGCCGAAGAACCCGATGGTCACTCTAACAGAGCTCTCGAGTTCCTCTATGGAGATGGGAGAACCTTCCAAAAGGACAACCATGTTTGTAACACCACCAATCAGGCCTTTGTTGTGGAGTGGCCAGACGGAAGCCACTCCTCAGTAAAAGTCACATGACAGCCTGCTCGGAGCTAGCCAAAAGGCACCTAAAGAGTCTCAGACAGTAGCGGATTGGCCACCGGGAGAATTCCCGATGGGCTGGTCAACCTCTGGGCCCGGTGGGCCGCCTGCCTTATACACGTTTTACTACTAATAAAAAAGTTGTTAGAAGGTTGAGCGACACGGGCCAACCCCCCCTTCCCCCAGGCCCATTGGTCTATTCCAAACAAATGTCTATGCAACCCTTGCCCCGCCCCCTTTGTCTCGCTCACACTCACTTTGACACTGACATTGACAGCTAGAAAACTAGCTACAATAGAAAAAGTTAAGAGATGAAAGAGTCAAAAGTCTTCACTCAAATGCAGGTAAATGTAAAATACGAACCAACTTATTCGATAGTAGTAGTAGTATTAGTACCAGTGCCACCGACGCTAACATCAAAGTGCTAGACCGGCAAGAGGAAGATGCCAAAATACGGTTCGCGGGTAAACAAGTAGACAGAGAGGACAGCAAAGCCAAAGCGGTAGATATGCAGCCAAAGCGGTAGATATGTGCCTAAACATGTTATATCAGAATTTATGAGTGAAATGCAAATACTATTGGTCAGCTACTGCTGTGTAAATGTACCAGAAAGAAAGAATTGCGGAAAAGACGTAAGTAACTGGGTGTTCAATTTCCCGGTCCTGTGGGGATTTTGTGGGAAATAGCAATCACTTGAGTATCAGTGATTTACTGTCGTATAATTTTACTTAGCTAAAATAAGAATTTTTATTTGATTCTGATTGCTTTTGCCTTGTCGTTCTAAACGCTAAATTGCTTTTGACATATACAAATGTTAATTAGCAAATTTTATGTCATGTCTATACAGCCATTGGTTGCAAATAGTATACATATTGTAAATCCAATCAAGTCCTTTTCCTCTCAAATTCATATTTTGTGCGGGAGAATATGCCTACAGTAATTTTCTAGCTATGATCCTCATCGCCACGGTTCCTACCACTTCGCCTCTTACTAGACAACGCATTGAAACTCATCATCATGCCAACAGTCCGGTGTGAAAGGCGAGTAAAGCCACACAAAAAACGTGTTGTGTTGTCATTCATTGACTTGATATGAAATAGTGGGGCTGCTGCTGCTGTGTTTTTGTAGTTTTTAAATATTCTGCCTTTATTAGTTAATTTATATATGATTTTATTAATATCCAAGTTGATGACAGGTCCAGTCCAGTTTCAGTGGAAGAGAGAGTCAGGGAAGGCCAGGATGCCAGACCAACTTTTGATTATTTCAAGAGACCCAAGTCAAATGACCGAATACATTTTTTTTTGTTTCCACCCGATGCAGGACTCAGGACTTCTGTTTTAAAGATGGCACCAATCGAAAATGGCTGTCATACAATGAAGAAAGCCATGCATTATACTGTTCAATTTGTATTGCATTTGCGAAGCCTACTGACAGCAGTATTTTTATGAGTGGAATGACGGATTGGAAACATGTTCACCAAAGGGTAGAAGAGCATGAGAAGAGCAACATGCACAGAAGTAGTGCTGAGGCATACTTTTTAAGGTCCTCCAAAGCAGACATTCAAATTCTGCTCAGTGGCAGTCACGTGTCTGCCCACAGAGACCAGGTACTCTATGTTGAAGTACTCCTCACACTATCAGCCATACAACGACAGGCCAACATGAAGACAACTGTTCGATTGAAGGCAAGAGGATTTACTGAGGCTCGTCTCCGGTATGAGACGATACTGACAGCTAAAATATTTATTCCGATTTTTGAAAACACGTCACCACTGTCCAAATACCTGCAGACAAGTGGGATGGACATCCTGTTTTCCCATCGAATGGTTGTGGCTACTGTGGCAGACCAGGGGGGTTTGGTCAAGACGTTTACCCAGATCAGACAGACAGAGAAGGATTAGCTCGGTTTCAAGGGTATTTATTTAAATAACAAATCATAAAGAAAAGGATAGGTCTCCCCCATGAGACCCTCTCCGGGATACCGTCTTCTGGGCTCCGGGTCTTGCTGTATCCTGTCGGGCGCAAAAACTGAACTCCCTCTTGTTACCTCTGCCACCGTTTCAAACTATACGAGAGTCCTTTCTTTCCCCACTCTCCCTTGCGCGCGCTGCCCTTCTGTCAGCTTTATGGGACTTGCACAGCTGGTGAGCAATCAGCCCTTGATTACTCACCAACTCCTAATCAGCCCCAATTAGTCCTGGCCCGTCGAGACCTGGCATGTCCAGCAGATGGAGCCATCGCCTCGTGATGTATACTCCATCTGTCACCAGGCCTCGACGAGTCTCCCCCTGGTGGCTGACCTGCTGTACGCCCCTTGCCCCCCACCCCTCCCTTAGCTCTGTCAGGGAAGGGACTGTCATCAGTGTGGCGTATGTCTCCCTTCTCGATAAGGCATCCGCGTTTACATGCTTCGCCCCTGAACTGTGCACAACAGAAAAAGAGAAGCGTTGAAGGGACGAGAACCACCTGGTGACCCGATTGTTTGTGTCCTTTCCCCTGGCCATCCAGACCAGGGGAGCATGGTCCGTGACTAGGGTGAAGTGGGTACCTAACAGGTAATACTTGAGAGTGTCTAGTGTCCACTTCATCGCTAGACACTCTTTCTCAACAATAGAGTTAGTTTTTTCTCTAGGTATCAGCTTTCGGCTGATGTACATGATGGGGTGCTCCTCCCCATCGTGTATCTGGGACAGAATGGCCCCTAGTCCCGTATCACATGCGTCCGTCTGGATCACCATCGGCACCTGGAAACCGGGTGTTACGAGAATTGGGATGGGAGGAAAGCGCTTCCTTCAGACTGCTGAACGCCGCTTCTGTCTCGTCCGTCCATTTCACTGTTTTCGGGAGGCGGGCCCTGGTTAGATTGGTGAGGGGGGAAGCTATAGCCGCAAAGTTGGGGATAAACCGGGTATAGTATCCTGCCAGTCCCAGGAAGGACTTGACCTGTGTCTTGGTGCGTGGAATGGGCCAGTCACGTACCGCGTGAACCTTCCTCTCTTGGGGCTTGACGTTCGCCCGTCCGATCAAATACCCCAGGTACTCCACCTCCTCGAAACCTAGTTTGCATTTCTTGGGGTTCGCGGTCAACCCGGCTTGTCTGAGCGAGTCCAGCACCGCCTGGAGGTGCGTCAGGTGCTCTTCCCAACCTTGGCTGTGGATGATGATATCATCCAGATAGGCCGCTGCGTACTGCTGGTGGGGTCGGAAGCACTCTGTTCATCAGTCGCTGGAAAGTGGGCGGGGCTCCGTGGAGACCGAACGGGAGCACCCGGTACTGATACAAACCGTCTGGTGTCGAGATTGCCGTCTTCTCCCGGGAGGAGAAATCATTACAGAAGCGGAGGCTACCGTCCGGTTTGAGCACCAGCACGATGGGGCTGCACCATGCACTGTGGGACTCTTCAATGACCCCCATCCTCAGCATAGCCACCACTTCCTGTTTCACGGCTTTCCTTCAGGCCTCCGGAATCCGATATGGCCTCTTTCGTACCGTTTCCCCGGGCCAGGTATGGATGTGGTTTTCAATGAGGGTCGTGCGGCCCGGCTTCTTGGAGAACACCGCCGTGTTCTGATCGACGGGCTCCCTGAGCTCTTGCTTCTGGGCCGTGTCGAGGTCCTCATTGCTCGGGACCACCACTGGTACCGTTGGCGTCCTGGGTCCCAACCATAACACGGCTAAGGCTGTCCTCTCATGCCACTTCTTCAACAGGTTAATGTGGTAAATCTGTTGAGGTTTCCGTCTCCCCGGTTGCCATCCGCGGTAATTGACAGGTCCCAGCTTCTCGATCACCTCGTATGGTCCGTGCCATGTTGTCAGGAACTTACTTTCGGCCGTGGGGATTAAGACCAACACCCTGTCTCCCACCTGGAATTCTTGGGGCTGGGCTTCCCGATTGTAGACCTGGGCTTGGGCGCGTTGGGCCTTCTCCATATGTTCCCTCACGATTGGCCATATGGCTGTCATCCGCTCCCTCGTTGTCTCCACGTGCTCTACCACGCTGCGTAATGGGGTGTGTTGGGCTTCCCACACCTCCTTGGCGAGGTCCATCAGGCCGCGTGGCCTCTTCCCATAGAGGAGTTCGAAAGGTGAAAACCTAGTGGAAGACTGGGGTACTTCTCGGATTGAGAACATTAAGTGGGGTAATAGCTGATCCCAATTCTTCCTGCCTTGCTTGATGACCTTGTTTGAGCATTTTATTAAAGCGCTCGATGAGCCCATCCGTCTGCAGGTGAAAAAAGGTCCGGATCTGCTTTATCTGCAGGAGGGCACACAACTCTTTCATTAGGCGGGACATAAACTCCTTACCTTGGTCTGTCAGGATCTCGTTCGTGATGCCCACCCAGCTAAAGAGGTGGAACAGCTCCCCGAGCGATTCCCTTGGATACCGCCGCCCGTAGGGGAATGGCCTCAGGATACCGGGTGGCATAGTCTACTATGACCAGGATGTACCTGTAGTCTCATGCTGTTTTTACCAGGAGTCCCACTATGTCCATGGTGATGCATTCAAACTGCACCCCGATGATCGGCAGGGGGACCAGTGGGTTTCGGAAGTGTGCTTTCGGAGCAGTGAGATGACACTCTGGGCAGCTGCAACAGTAGTCTTCCATGGCCCTCCTCATCCCGGGCCAGTGGAACCGGGCGGCAATCCGTTCCCGGGACTTCTCCATTCCCAGGTGCGCCCCCAACAGGTGGGTGTGGGCCAGCTGAAGAACGGTTCCCACGTATCGTCGGGGCAACAACAATACCTCTCGAAGTTCCCCCTGTTGGCGCGACACCTGATACAAAGGTTATTTTTGATTTGGAAATGGGGGTTTCGCCAGTCACTCACCCCTGGAAGTAACTGTCCCATCCACCGCTATCACTTGGGCTGCGGCAGCTTTCAAGTTCGGATCCTCCCACTTGGTCGTCCCGATTTGTCCCTTCAGTTGGCCCCCAGCGGGTGTCTCGACTGGCCCCTCGAAATCGAGGAGGGGGAGGCTGGGCTCCTCCTCCAGTGGTTCCCCAGGGGGTTCGGGTTCCGGCGCCCCCTCCATCTCCGACTCCGGACCCGTAGATGCAGGTCGGTTAACCAGTTGCTTCCGGGCCGCACAAGAGATGGGTCATCCCCACTCTCGTCTTTGGACGGCTCGTATCTTTTTCTTCAACTCGTGACCCTAAAGGGCCGCGAACAGTGGACAATCCCATCCCACTAAGAGAGGTACCAGCAACTCTGGTGCTGCACCCACCATCATCTGGCAGCTCCCTTGTGGCGTCACGATGTTGGTCCATACGGTTGGATACCGCTTTGTGTCCCCGTGAACACAGGAAATGGCCATCTCCCTACCCCGTTTAGTCTCCTGGTTCAACAGACTCGTGGTTACAAGCGAAACCATGCTTCCGGAGTCTAATAGTGCTTCCGTGTCGTGTCCGTCAACCTTCACCGGGACCATGGGTGCAGTTGATTCGTGGTTCGCACAACAAGAGGTGACATAGTTCACTACATGACCCACCTCGCCTCCGGGGCTAGCTGATTGCATCGACTCCCCTCGAGCCGGGCAATTCCAGGCAATGTGCCCCGGGCGCCACACTCAAAACACCTCCTTTGGTCTCCATCTACCTGGGGTTGTCAGTGGCGGGTCGGCCCTACCCCAGCCTTCTCTCCATGGGTTTGCGGTCCTTTGGCCCTTCCGACTGTCAGTTCAGGGTACACCGCAGTGGGGCTGTCCTTCCGTCCCCTTGGACGGGTCTCCGACTCATCCCGGCTCCTACTCAGCAGGGCCTGAGTGCTTTGATGTGTCTCCACTGCTTCCAGGAGGCCCTCCAAGGTCGCATAGACTTGCTGCCCTCTTCATGTCATGGGGTAGCGCCCGTAAGAAGCGATCCAGGACCACTTTGTCGAGGATGGAGAGGGTGGATACGTCGGTTATAAGCCATGGATTCGTCGGTTATGACGCGCAGTAGGTCGCTCATCTGGGATCAGGGGGATGCGCCGGGTACGAACCTCCAGTCATGGAACCGTTGAGCCCGATGGGCCAGGCTGTACCCGTAGCGGCTGAGTATCTCCCGTTTGAGTCCGTCGTAGTTAGCCGCCTGTTCGTCGTTCAGGTCCCAATTTGCCTTTTGGGCATTCCCAGAGAGGAACGGGGCCAGCAGACTTGCCCACTTCGGCCTTGGCCATCCTTCCAGTAGCGCTGTCCGTTCAAACGTACAGAGGTAGGTTTCAATGTCATCGTCTTCCGTTAGCTTGATTAAAAACTGGTTGGGATGTGATTCAGGAGACGCACCTCCTTGCAGCTTCCTGACTTCCTCAACGAGGCAGACGTTTTGTAGTTGCTGTTCCTCCAGCGTTCGTTCCTGAACTGCCTGTTGTGCTTGTTGGGCCCGGACGAACTGAGCTATCAACTCGTCCATGCTGATGCTGTGTAAACGTCAACCCTGATCTGACCACGTTATCAGCGTGCCCGCATTCTCCACCACTTGTTGCAGACCAGGGGGTTTGGTCAAGACGTTTACCCAGATCAGACAGACAGAGAAGGATTAGCTCAGTTTCAAGGGTATTTATTTAAATAATAAATCAAAAAGAAAAGGATAGGTCTCCCCATGAGACCCTCTCCGGGATACCGTCTTCTGGGTTCCGGGTCTTGCTGTATCCTGTCGGGCACAAAAACTGAACTCCCTCTTGTTACCTCTGCCACCGTTTCCAACTATACGGGAGTCCTTTGTGTGCTGCCTATCTAGCAGCTTTATGGGACTTGCACAGCTGGTGAGCAATCAGCCCTTGATTACTCACCAACTCCTAATCAGCCCCAATTAGTCCTGGCCGGAGAGCCCGTTGAGACCTGGCACGTCCAGCAGATGGAGCCATTGCCTCGTGATGTATACTCCATCTGTCACCAGGCCTCGACGAGTCTCCCCCTGGTGGCTGACCTGCTGTACGCCACACTACACATGAAACCCTGAAAGGCATGTCAAGAGACTTTGACACCATTAAGGCAGCTACAGACACATTTGTTCAGTTTGCAAATAAGAAGCTCAAAGAACAGGTTGAGGACAGAGCTGGAAGAGGTGGAAGCCACTCTCCCACAGAAAAGGGCAAGAAATAAGAAAATCATGTCTGGAGAGATGGCTCAAGATCAAGCTTTGACAGAGGCAGAGAGTGCCTATAAAGTTCAAGTCCAAATTATGGATACAGTCACAGATAGTATCCACAGGCGATTTCTGTCTCATGGCACTCTATATGCTGACCTAGCCCTTCTGGACCCTAGAAACTCCTCCCAAATAACATCCAATAGTCTTCCCGGGACAGCCCTTCAAGAGCTCAGCAAATGTTTGCTTCGATTTGATAGCCGAGTTGACAATTTGCAATTTGCAGTGTGAGCTGAGGAGCCTCGCTGTACAGTGGAAAAGATTGAAAAGTTCAGGATGGTAGGAATAAATTACCAGGACAGTGGAAGATGGCCCTGATGGAAGTGAAGATGCGGTGGAAATGAAGAATAAATGCTGCTCATCCTGCAAAGAATGTCCACTGTGTTGTTACCAGATGCTGAGACGGTACAACCTGCTGACTGTTGCATACCAGACCCTTGGCCTTGGATACAAGTTCCTACTCACCCTCTCAGTTACCCAGGTAGCTTGTGAGCGAAGTTTCTCTACCTTAAAGCATATCAAGAGCAGACTCAGGAGCACTCTTTCACAAGAACACCTAGAGGCCTTCATGCTGATGGCCACCGAGAAGGACATCCTAATGGCCCTGGATACGGACATGGTGATCGATAGAGTTGCAGAGAAAAGCACGCTGTTGAGAAAATTTCTCCTAAATAAGGTAGTTGTGACATATTTCCGATAACTTGCTTACTTACCATTATTTTACTCCTACATTTCTAATGTCTCTTTTTCCTGTCTGTAATATTGCTCTCCAATACTTTGACAGAGTGAAGCCAGCCAGCTGAACCTGAGCAGCAGTTTGACAGTTCTGTCTCAGTGAGTATTGTGGATAGTATAGCATCTCTTTTTTACTCTAGGCTTCAGGTGATGTAGATGAATCACGATGGCTTGTGCTGCTCTCTTACAGGTTACGTTCTATGTTTGGAGAGGTGTTCAACAATTGTTTTTTAGAAGGTGTACTCCCATGACCTAAAGCCAGCCAGCTGACCCTGAGCAGCAGTTAGACAGTTCTATGTCTCAGTGAGTATTGTGGATACTTAAGAATCTCTTTTCCACTCTTTTTCACTTTCAGGCTTCAGGTGATGTGAGGTAGTTCAATCATAACAAATTCAGTGTGTGTTCTGTAGTAGTTTTATAGCAATGTGCAGCGTTTGTGTGTGTGTTCTGCAGCCTTTTTAAAGTAGTACCGCAATAGTGATCAATGGTTGCGATGCAGCTAGGTAGCTGTATTAGGGGCTGGTCGTGTGTGGCCGTGGTGGAGTATATGGGGGCCGGATGTTTTTCAGCGGCAGGGACTGGGAGACTAGTCAAGATCGAGGGAAAGATGAACGGAGTAAAGTACAGAGAGAGATCCTCAGACTGGGGTGAAGTTTCACCTTCCAACAGGACAACGACACTAAGCATACAGCCAAGACAATGCAGGAGTGGTTTCGGGACAAGTCTCTGAATGTCCTTGAGTGGCCCAGCCAGAGACCTGAAAATAGCTGTGCAGTAATGCTCCCCATCCAACCTGACAGAGCTTGAGAGCATCTCTAGAGAAGAATGGGGGCCAAGCATGTAGCGTCATACCCAAGAAGACTTGAGGCTCTAATCGCTGACAAATGTGCTTCAACAAAGTACTGAGTAAAGGATCTGAATACTTATGTAAATGTAATATTTCCTTTTTTTTTTTTAAATACAAAAATCTTAAAAAACAGTTTTTGCTTTGTCATTATGGGGTATTGTATGTAGATTGATGAGGGGAAAAAACTATTTAAGCAATTTTAGAATAAGGCTGTAATGTAACAAAATGTGGACAAAGTCAGGGTGTCTGTCTGAAGACTTTCCGAATGCACTGTTTATGTATAATGTGATCCATGAGTGTGGAAAACATTTGCATTTCCCCTATTGATGACTGTTCTTTCCATTTTCTGAAGAGGTTGTTTACCCTATGGGAGATTGAAACATGTACAGTTAAAGGGGATATCTGCCTTTCAAACAATAACAAAGCGAACACCCAGCCACTGTTATTGGTAAACAGCTGAAAGATGGGGTTGGAAAAATGAAACCATTTTCAAATTCCTAGAGAGACCTATGGATGCAAGGACTGTCCATCCATGATATCAAAATTATAGTTTCAACCTTGTTTAAAGGCTATACGGTGTTTGTTTACGTTTATTTTGCTTAGAAACATGGAGTAAAACATCTTATATTTTGGGTTCTGGTGGGGTTCCGACAGTTTAACTAACTTCATGAGGCATTTATAAGTTATATTCTTCAAGAATAAATTGGTATATATCATTCATTTAAAAGTCTAAAAATGGATGTAGCAAACGCAGACTGACCCTTTTAGTGGGATGTTTCCACTGTAGTGTATCATCGTGGCTAAACGTCCTTATATGCAACAGCTATTGTAGATAAAGAGAGAGTACAGCCTTGCCAGACAACATTTCCAATTAGTGATGCTATTGAACATAGTGTTTGCTTCCAGTGGTAGTTCAAAATATAGGGCTGTCAGAGTTCATCAATAAACTTTTTGTAATTTTAGTGCACTCATTTATTTTTTCACAATGAATCGCATTGTCTGAAAGCGTTCAAAATACACTGCAAATATCCAAAATACATCATCTTCACTGCTAAAGGCAACAATGTGATGTCAAAACAAGTTGACACTGAGGTTAAAGAAAGTGTGCTTTATCAATTTACCTGATTTTGCTAACCGCTACTTTCGACAAAATGAAGACGTCAATATTATTGTAATGCTTTGTAAATAAAAAATCCTAAATTAGAGCACATTTTGAGCACATTATGATTTGATTTTGCGAATAATTGTGATTAATCATAGCAAATCTCACGATTAACTCAATTACCTTTTTTAATAGTTTGACAGCCTTAAAACAATCTTCTGTTTTCTTCTCCAAATGGCTTGTGCTAATATGACAACAGCAGAAAAATCGAACACATCTCAAAGCAAGGGGCATAGACCCAATGGAAGGAGGGCAAATTAGCAAACAAATGAATGTGGATATAAACTGAAAAGCAAAATCACACTTCCAATCCAATGACATGTATTTTTATAACCAGAATGATCAATTATAAACGTGTCAATGCGCTGGTACTAAATTACCACGTACAACCAAAACCCTGACCTCTTTTTCATCGTTATCGCACAGGAATTAAACGTGTGTTGCAGGCAGACTGGGTGAAGTGAAAACACAACACTGGAACTGTTACATATTCCTCCCCAGGGGAATAAGATATGTGCACTAACGATACGGAACTTGCAAGTATTCCTGATACTGAGGCAAAGCTACTGAGCTACTGTGGCAGTGTCAATTAGCGGGCTATGCTGCTTTAACCTGTCAACAGGATATCTGAGCTGCCTTTTATCGACGAGAACACTGACTGCCTATCTGAGTGTGAGAGGAGCAATCATATTTAATCATGTGCTGGTACTGTTGGGGTTGGTGGGTTTTTGTGGGGGTTTTTTTGGTGGCAGGGTAAAAATATGTCCGCCATGCAAAGTCCCCAGACAGCCCGGCGTGCTGTGTTGTGTACTGTAGATTAACAAAGGGAAAAGGGGAAGTCAAGACTGTGACACTGAGGTAAAGTGAACAAGGGGACACAATAGCATTGCCAAAAAACTATACACAGGAGGGATATGAAAGTAGTGAGTCTGCATTGTGGATTACGAGACAGAGAAAGGGGAGTGGGGTAGAAAGAGAGTGAAAGAGAGAAAAACGTGGTGAGCTGGTCATATTTGGAAATGCCTCTCTGCCATATAATTTTTGCTAAATCCTACTAAGAACAGAGTGATGCTTGGGTGGCCCTATCCTTTCAGACAGTTGAGGATGACAGCACATCAGTGCTCTTTGAAGTCTGGAATTAGTCATCGACTCACTGTTTAGAATTTCTAACTGTACATTATGTCAAAAGAACAGTTGAGGCAATCCAATGATGAAAATCAATTGTTGTCATTTTGTGACCTTGGGACTATAAGGTTATATCTGACATTTTGGTCAAAAATGAGTTATTTACATAGTGTTGCTTTTTAGGTGGTCCTTTTTTACATGCAAGATGAGTCAGATTGTTTTGTAAGTAAAAGAAAGAAGTAAAAGAAAAACAATCTTGGTAGCCCCTACCAAGATTGTTTTTCTCTTAGGTAATAATATATCCAGCCAAACTGCTTCCATGCGATCATGGTTTAAATCATTTAGAACCCTATAACACCAAGTTAAAAGGTGTGTGTACAGATAGAACATTCAGATTTTGTATAGACCTCCAGACCAGAGTGACTGTGTGTATGTGTGTACTGCCTACTGTGACTTTCTAACCTCTGAAGTAATTCTACTGGGTTATGTAAATACTCATGTACTGAACATGAGCTGCCCCATGTATAAGGCCTTGTCAAACGTTTGTTTGACTCACTTGATAAATGAGCCCACAAGAATCTATGACACAAGTCAGACTGCCATTGATCTCATTATGGTACCAGATAATCACAAGATATCCCAAAGTGGTGTAATTGCATACTGAATTAGTGACCATTTATTAATGCAATGCACTAGGAAAGTGAGAAAAAAAATGGGTAAATTGTCACAATTCCATCCGGACCAGATCCCTCAAATACTATGACAAAGAACAATTGAATGAATTGCTAGGACAGGTAGACTGGTCCAATGTTATGGAAAGTGAGGGTGTTGATAGAGCATAGGAACTCTTTCAAGGTAGATTTCTCAGTACTGTGGACAAGCTGGCACCCCTAAGTAATGAGGATCAGACAAAGGACAAAACCCTGGATCAGTAGGGAAATCCTTACTTCCATCAACATGAGAAACAATGCTCTAAAATAGGTAAAAAATACCAGATTCCTCCTTTGCATTCTTGTGTACAGGAACAATGGTGGCTATCTTGAAGCATGTGGTGACAGCAGACTGGGATAGGGAGAGATTGAATATGTCTGTAAACATACCAGTCAGCTGGTCTGCGCATGCTCTGAGGACGCGGCTAGGGATGCCGTCTGAGCCGGCAGCCTTGCGAGGGTTGACATGTTTAAATTGTCTGTAGACCCCGCCACATACGTCTCGTGTCTGAGCCGTTGAATTGCAACTCCACTTTGTCTCTATACTGACATTCTGAATCAAAGAGGTGCGGGGGGCTGACTTAATCGACATCCACATCATCTGCGCCCGGGGAACAGTGGGTGGAATGTTATCAATATTTGTCATAATTTCATAATTAACAAAGATCATACAAGTTTAAAAAACAAAAGTCCAGTGTTTCTATGTCAAACTGTTTTTGTTATATTTCGGTCTTCTGTGATGTACTGTGTGTACATAAAGTGTAGTATTGGGATGCAGACACAAGATGTTATACATTTCAGCTCTATATCCAACATGGTACAGGTTTCTTCTTTTTTTAAGCCCATAACCATGTGTGTGAGGTGTATACTTTTGTTTCAAAGTAGATGTCTTTAAGACTACCAAGAATCACTCTGTGTAACCCTGATCTAGCCCACTGCAGTAAAAGGTTAAGGCCCATAGGAGAGAGAGGCATTGCTGTTTTTGTCTTGTACTATATCAATGCGAAAACCTCCATGGAAGGGGTATATCATAAAAATTACAGACTTAACATATTTTATTGATAACTAAGTAGTTTACTGACTTTGGGTGTCAGAGACCAGAAAAATATATCAATTTACTTTCACAGAGAGAAGCTTTAGAAATATGGCTAGTTACATAGGATACAGTGTATTTGTCATTTTAAGGAACTATTGTAGTGTGTGATGAGCATGAATTAATATATTTGATGATGTGATTAGAAGAAGTAAGTGTACTCTCTTTATTTAATCATTAAAAGTCTGTACTTTCCATTTAAATAATTGTAACATTCTATGCCAGATAGAATCTTATGGCTGAACCCAGACAGACATTTTTTAAAGCCAAAAGGTTCTACCTGCGATTGCAGGAATTCGGAATTCACTAAAAAACCTTATAGTCCTAAGGTCTGGATTTCCTCCTGCTATCGAAATAGCAGCATTATACATACAGTTGAAGTCGGAAGTTTACATACACCTAAGCCAAATACATTTAAATTCAGTTTTTCACAATTCCTGACATTTAATCCTAATAAACATTCCCTGTCTTAGGTCAGTTAGGATAACCACTTTATTTTAAGAATGTAAAATGTCAGAATAATAGTAGAGGGAATTGGATCAGTGGCTTCTTCCTTTCTGAGCGGACTTTCAGGTTATGTAGATATAGGACTAATTTTACTGTGGATATAGATACTTTTGTACCCGTTTCCGCCAGCATCTTCACAAGGTCCATTGCTGTTGTTCTGGGATTGATTTGCACTTTTTGCACCAAAGTACGTTCATCTCTAGGAGACAGAACGCGTCTCCTTCCTGAGCGTCCTGCGTGGTCCCATGGTGTTTATACTTGCGTACTATTGTTTGTACAGATGAACGTGGTACCTTCAGGCGTTTGGAAATTGCTCCCAAGGATGAACCAGACTTGTGGAGGTTTACAATTTTGTCTCTGAGGTCTTGGCTGATTTCTTTTGATTTTCCCATGATGTCAAGCAAACAGGCACTGGGTTTGAAAGTAGGCCTTGACTTGAAATACATCCACGGGTACACCTCCAATTGACTCAAATTATGTCAATTAGCTTATCAGAAGCTTCTAAAGCCATGACATAATTTCCTGGAATTTTCCAAGCTGTTTAAAGGCACAGTCAACTTGTGTATGTAAACTGCTGACCCACTGGAATTGTGATACAGTGGATTATAAGTGAAATAATCTGTCTGTAAACAATTGTTGGAAAAGTTATTGTGTCATGCACAAAGTAGATGTCCTAACCGACTTGCCAAAACTATAACTTGTTAACAAGACATTTGTGGAGTGGTTGAAAAATGAGTTTTAATGACTCCAACCTAAGTGTATGTAAACTTCCGACTTCAACTGTAGGTAAACACAGGAGTCCTCATGATGTAAACATCCAGAAGGTCTTCAGTACGGTGCAACTAGCATCATGCTGGTAAGACGGCAGGTGTGTGTTCCGGAAGTAAAGGTATCACCAGCTTGTTTGTCCAGGTGTTGGCTGTCCGCCAGGGTGTTTCCGTGCATATGTCACACACACATACAAACACACACACGCACACCCATGCACAAACACACACAAACACACAAGCCAAGCCACAAGCTGGACTTAGAGGTGTTGTATTTGTCAAGGGGGGAAATCCCCAACACGTTTGAGACTAATCTTACATTTCCCAGTGATAAGGACGAATGGGATGACACATCTTTAGGATTACTTTACTCACTCTTATATTCCCCAGTCTCATAAACCCTCCCACCAGGCTGCCGGCTGCCAGAGGATCAAACAGACACAACTTGTTGGCCAGCTGGTACCATTGAGAGCACCATGGATTACTCTGTCACCTTACAGTGTACCTTCGTAGGGTGAGTGACGTAGAGGAGGTCAGAGGATTAGTAATGACACTGTTGGGGCCGATAGGAAGGGATTCCATTTTGTTTGTTTACATTGTTTTGAGGGTTCCGTGCCACCATCTTGGAAATCAACACAACTCCTGATTGGAAACATTGAACTCATTGTATAATCATTTCTACTTTTACATTTGACTACGAAACTCCACAGTATTGACATCAGAACTCCAGATGATTTAAACCACTCTCAGCCCAAATTTGCTTTCCAATACCCTAGCGTAGCCCACCATCCTTACCTCTGGTAATAATTCAGAATGAGCTCACAGTAACTCTTGGCCAAGCTGCGCCTCTTGCCTATAATTAGGTCACTAGTTTGTCTCCCCGCGGAGCCCGATGTCATTTGGATAAATATGGGTATGTATTCCTGCTACCTTGGGCTGTGTTTGCCTGCCTCTCTCTCTGGGTGTCTGTCACAGCACCTGGAAGTGGAAGAATAGGAAAGCAGGGCCGGTGCATATCATTACACACCTGCAAAGGCCCCTCATACACTAGGGCGGATGGAACTTGTGTAAGAGGAGAGGAAGGAGGAAGAGGAGAGAATTTGTGGCCATTTTTTATTGTTTATTTCACTTTTGTTTATTATCTATTTCACTTGCTTTGCAATGTAAACATATGCTGCTTTTCACTTGCTTTGGCATGTCACGACTTCAGCCGAAGTTGGTGCCTCTCCTTGTTCGGGTGGCTTTCGTCGGTCGACGTCACCGGCTTTCTAGCCATCGCCGATCCCCTTTTCATTTTCCCATTTGTTTTGTCTTTGTTTTTCACACCTGGTTTCAATTCCCCAATTACATGTTCATTATTTAACCCTCTGTTTCCCCCATGTTTGTGTGCTTCATTGTTTTATGTCTCAGGCTGTTACTGATGGCTTGTTTTGTTGTTTCCGGGTATTGTATTTTTACGCCCGTTTATTAGTGACAGGTATTTTTTCCCGCACCTGAGATATTGTTTTGTACTGGTGCTTCATCATTAAAATTACCTTGTCCACGCATCTCTGCTTTCCTGCGCCTGACTCCTTTTTCGCCAGTTACCCTCAGCTTGACATGGCAATGTAAACAATGTAACATATGCAAAATGAAGGCAGTTATACATTTTCAAAACATTACAATGCATTCATAACAGATTTCACAACATATTAAGTGTGTGCCCTCAGGCCTCTACTACCATTTATCTATAACACATGTCCATATGTGTATAGTGCATATGTTATGTGTTTGTATGCGTGTCTATGTTTGTGTTGCTTCACAGTCCCCACTGTTCCATAAGGTGTATTTTTATCTGTTTTTTTAAATATAATTTAACTGCTAGCATGAGTTACTTGATGTGGAATAGAGTTCCATGTAGTCATGGCTCTATGTAGTACTGTACGCCTCCCATAGTCTGTTCTGGACTTGGGGACTGTGAAGAGACCTCTGGTGGCATATATTGTGGGGTATGCATAGGTGTTGGATCCATGTGCCAGTAGTTCAAACAGACAGCTCAGTGCATTCAACATGTCAATACCTCTCACAAATATAAGTAGTGATGAAATCAATCTCTCCTCCACTTTGAGCCAGGAGAGATTGACATGAATGTCATTAATGTTAGCTCTATTTGTGTACATCCAATGGCCAGTTGTGCTGCTCTGTTCTGAGCCAATTGCAATTTTCCTAAGTCCCTCTTTGTGGCACCTGACCACAAGACTGAACAGTAGTCCAGGTGCAACAAAACTAGGGCCTGTAGGACCTGCTGTCAGGACCCGGTAACAAACTCGGGTCTCCGGTGTGAGAACCAGTCACTTAGCACCCTGAGCCACAAGTAGTCGGCAGAACCCAGAAGATGAGGCAGACACAGCCGTAGTCGAGATGGTGTATTTAATAATGACAAAAAATAATCCACCAAGACAAAAGGTAAATCCACATAGAAATCAGGAATAGCCAGAAAAAAATCTCAAAAGAATAATCCAAGAAAAAACGATACCCAAAACAAAGTTCCACAAAAGAGTCTAACTGGAGCAGAAAACGTACACAGCTTCACTGAGGCAGGGTGCTAACATTCAAACACAGAGCAAAGAACTAAGGGAAACTAAGGGTTTAAATACATACAGGGGAAATGAGGCACAGGTGCAATTAATAACTGGAAACAAGGGAAAAAGAAAAGAAAGGATCAGACAAAAAACACAATGGGAGCCTCTAGTGGTCAAAACCCAGAAACAGGTCTTCCTCCACGTAAGCCGACAGCGTCTAACGAACTTCAGGGCCGAAGGCACTCCAACTTCAGCCTCCTGGTCAGGGAACAAAGGGGGGCATAGCCAAACTGACACTCGTGCGGGAACATACGAGTGGAGGAGGAGCTGGTGTTGTGCGTGTACTCAGCCCAAACGATGAAAGACGACCATGTAGACGGGTTGTTGGAGGCCATACATCTGAGGGTGGTTTCCAGCTCCTGATTCATTCTCTCGGTTTGGCCGTTGGACTCCGGGTGGTACCCTGAAGATAGGCTGGCAGTAGCCCCTATGAGCTGGTAGAAGGCCTTCCAAAACCTTGAGGCGAACTGGGGGCCTCTGTCGGAAACCATATCCTGAGGGATGCCGAATACTCGGAACACGTGGTTGATTACCAGCTCAGCCGTCTCCTTAGCCGAAGGTAACTTAGTCAAGGGGACGAACCTGGCCGCCTTAGAAAACCTGTCGATGATGACTAGGATAGTAGTATTACCAAGGGACGGAGGGAGGCCAGTAATGAAGTCCACCGAGATATGGGACCAGGGTCGGTGGGGGATAGATAAAGGGTGAAGGAGTCTTTGAGGGCGGAGGTGAGAAGATTTACCCTGGCAGCACACGGGACAGGCCTTGACGAAGGTGTCGACATCTTCTTTTATGGTGGGCCACCAGAACTTACGCTGGATGAACTCCAAGGTGCGACCTACTCCCGGGTGACAGGTGAGGCGAGAAGAGTGTCCCCACAGAAGAACCTGGGACCTCGCTGCCTTGGGGACAGACAACCGATTGGCAGGCCCTCCTATCGGACCTGGTTCGGTAGCTTGAGCTCGTCTCACGGTGTCCTCAACTTGCCACGAGATCGGAGCCACGATCTTAGCGGTAGGAAGAACAGGCATGTCAGTATCTTCTCTAACAGCAGGAGCGTAGACTCGAGACAACGCGTCCGGTTTGAGATTCTTCGACCCGGGCCAATAGGTGAGGATAAACTGAAATCGATTGAAAAAGAGAGACCATCGAGCTTGTCTGGAGTTCAACCGCTTCGCCTGCTGAATAAACTCCA
Source organism: Brachymystax lenok tsinlingensis (assembly GCA_030435695.1). Classification (NCBI taxonomy): domain Eukaryota; kingdom Metazoa; phylum Chordata; class Actinopteri; order Salmoniformes; family Salmonidae; genus Brachymystax; species Brachymystax lenok. The sequence goes on from CM059782.1 coordinate 19,782,059, forward strand.
GATTTTTGTGGTCCGTAAGCACTTGAAACGGTTGAGAAGCCCCCTCGAGCCAGTGTCTCCATTCCTCCAATGCCATCTTAACCGCTAGGAGTTCACGATCCCCCACATCGTAATTCCTCTCGGCCGGGGTAAGCCGGTGGGAGAAGAAGGCGCAAGGGTGGAGCTTCTGGTCTTCACCCCTCTGAGACAGAACAGCCCCAACACCAACCTCTGAGGCGTCTACCACCACCACAAACGGTTCATTCACAGTAGGTAGTGTCAGGATGGGAGCAGAGAGGATGCGCTGCTTGAGTCCTTGGAAGGCCGTCTCAGCTTCTTTTCCCCACAGAAACCTTGCGTTGCCACCCTTGGTTAAAGCTGAGAGAGGAGCTGCCACCGAGCTGAAGTTTGATGAACTTGCAGTAAAAGTTTGTGAAGCCCAAGAAACGCTGAACTTCCTTAACGGACTTAGGGGTGGGCCAGTCCGCTACCGCTTCTACCTTCCTGGATTACATTTGGATACGACCGGGTTCCACTACAAATCCCAGGAATTGTATTCGGGAGGCATGGAATTCGCATTTTTCCGGCATAACGTACAAATGGCTGTCTAGGAGACGTTGAGTACTTGTCTGACATGTTTAGTGTTCTTTAAGGGAGCTCGAAAAGATGAGGATGTCATCCAGGTAAACGAACACGAAGATGTTAAGCATATCCCTGAGCACATCATTTATGAGCGCTTGGAACACAGCCGGGGCGTTGGTCAGACCGAAGGGCATCACCAAGTATTCGTAGTGACCAGTAGGCGTGTTGACAGTGGTCTTCCACTTGTCACCATGTTTGATCCGCACCAGATGGTATGCATTCCGCAGATCCAGCTTAGTGAATACGGCTGCTTCTTGGAGCAACTCAAACGCTGTGGCCATAAGGGGTAGGCGTAGCGGTTGCGGATGGTTATGGCATTGAGTCCCCGGTAGTCGATGCATGGACGTAAACCACCGTCTTTTTTGGCCACAAAGAAAAACCCCGCTCCCGCGGGCGAGGTGGACGGACGAATGAGGCCAGCTGCCAGTGCGTCCTTGATGTAGGTATCCATAGCAGCTCGTTCGGGAGGAGATAGGGAAAAGATCCGACCTCTGGGGGGGCAGGTGCCTGGAAACAGGTTGATGGGGCATTCATAAGGTCTATGGGGTGGTAGTGTGGTGGCCCTCTGTTTGCTGAATACCGGCTTGAGGTCATGGTAACACTCGGGAACTCGGGACAGGTCGATGGATTCTAGAGACTCGGGAGGAGACCTCGGGGAACCTGGGAAGATGCAAGTGGCTTGGCACGTAGGGCCCCACTGCTTGATAGTGCCCACGGACCAGTCGATGAGAGGGTTATGGCTGTGCAGCCAGGGGTAGCCAAGGACGAGAGGGAACTCGGAACAGGGGATCAGAGGAAAGTCTATCACTTCCTGGTGTTGGGAAACTGATAGTCGTAAGGGAGCAGTGACGCGGGTAACAAGTCCATATCCCAGAGGGCTTCCATCCAACATAGTAACCCTCATGGGGTCAGTGAGAGGTTCAGAGGGAACGCCATTTTCCTTAGCCCAGATGCCGTCCATAAAGTTACCTGCGGCTCCAGAGTCTACCAAGGCTTGAAGGGGTAGCTCGTGGTTGTCCCAGGAAAGGGTGACTGGAATGAGCAGACGGGAGTTGGATGGAGGGGAGGAAATTATGTTTCCCGTTACAGTCCCCCCAGGCCTGCACGGGACCGTGCGTTTCCCTGGAGCCCGGGACACGCAGAGCGGAAATGGCCCGGTTTACCGCAATATAGACAGCATCGTTCCCTCATCCGGCGGTCTCTATCCGCCTGGGAGATGCGTCCGATCTGCATGAGTTCCGTTGGAGCCAGCAGGGATGAAGGTGGGGGCTCGGAGCTGGGACCGATGGGAGCTAGGGCGGGGGGGGTCTACGGTTGAGTTCTCTCTCTCTCAGGCGCTGGTCTATATGCAAGGCCAACTTGATCAGGGACTCGAGATTGTCCGGTGGTTCCCGAGTAGCCAGTTCGTCTTGGATAGCGTCGGAGAGACCCTTCAGAAAGCACACTGTGAGCGCCTCGTCGTTCCAGCCACTCGCTGCTGCCACTGTGCGGAACTGAAGGGCATAGTCCGTCACGCTGCGCCGCCCTTGGCGGAGAGTCAAAAGCTGTTTGGCTGAGTCAGGGCCGCTGGTAGGACCTTGGAACACTCGCTTGAATTCTTCAGTAAAAGCGGAGTAACTGGCACAGCAGGGACTCTGGACCTCCCACACAGCAGTGGCCCAGGCCAGGGCTTTTTCTGACAGCAGGGTGATGATGTATGCGATCTTGGACCGGTCGGTGGGAAATGACGAGGGTTGCAGCTCGAAGGAGAGAGAACACTGGGTGAAAAACCCCTTACAAGCACTCGGATCACCTGAGAACTGTTGGGGAGGCGGAAGGCGAGGTTCAGCCAGGGGGTTAACTGCCACGGGCACTGGAATCTGAGGTACTGAGATGGGAGCGGCTGTCGGAGGAAGTCGATCAGATATCTGCCTTATGGAAGTGAGCATTTCCGACAGAAGTTGAGAATGTCTAACCATCAAGGCCTCTTGCTGAACCAGGGCGGCTTCGTGGCGTTGGACAGTCCCCTCATGGTGGGACAGCGTGGAAAAAAACTCCTGGATACTGGCTGCCTCTGGGTTCATGTTCTTGGCTCTGTGTTTCTGTCAGGACCCGGTAACAAACTCAGGTCTCCGGTGTGAGAACCAGTCACTTAGCACCCTGAGCCACAAGTAGTCGGCAGAAGCCAGAAGATGAGGCAGACACAGCCGTAGTCGAGATGGTGTATTTAATAATGACAAAAAATAGAAAGAACTTCAGGCAAAAAATAATCCACCAAGACAAAAGGTAAATCCACATAGAAAGAAGGAAAAGCCAGAAAAAATCTCAAAAGAGTAATCCAAAAAATAACAATACCCAAAAACAAAGTTCCACAAAAGGTAGTCTCAAAATAATAATCCAAGAAAAAACGATACCCAAAACAAAAACGTACACAGCTTCACTGAGGCAGGGTGCTAACATTCAAACACAGAGCAAAGAACTAAGGGAAACTAAGGGTTTAAATACATACAGGGGAAACGAGGCACAGGTGCAATTAATAACTGGAAACAAGGGAAAAAGATAAGAAAGGATCAGACAAAAAACACAATGGGAGCCTCTAGTGGTCAAAACCCAGAAACCACCCGGCCAAATGTTGACACCTGCCTTGTTGATATTGATGTTAAGAATGCAGAGCAGCGCTTTACTATAGACAGACTTCTCCCCATCCTAGCTACTGTTGTATCAATATGTTTTGATCATCACAGTTTAGTCTCCTCAACTTGCTCAATTTCATTATTCATAAGATTTAGTTGAGGTTTAGGGTTTATTGAATGATTTGTCCCAAATACAATGCTTTTAGTTTTAGAAATTTTTAGGACTAACATATTCCTTGCCACCCATTCTGAAACTAACTGCAGCTCTTTGTTAAGTATTGCTATAATTTCAGTCGCTGTGGTAGCTGACGTGTATAGTGTTGAGTTATCCGCATACATAGACACACTGGCTTTACTCAAGGCCAGTGGCATGTCATTAGTAAAGTTTGAAAAAAGTAAGGGGCCTAGACAGCTGCTCTGGGGAATTCCTGATTCTACCTGGATTTTGTTGGAGAGGCTTCCATTAAAGAACAATCAGTGTTCTGTTGGACAGGTAACTCTTTATTCATATTATAGCAGTGGGTGTAAAGCCATAACACATAAGTTTCTTCAGCAACAGACTATGATCTATAATGTCGAAAGCCGCACTGAAGTCTAACAAAACAGCCCCCAAAATCTTTTAATCATCAATTTCTCTCAGCCAATCATCAGTCATTTGTGTAAGTGCTGTGCTTGTTGAATGACCTTCCCTATAAGCACGCTGAAAGTCTGTTGTCAATTTGTTTACTGTAAAATAGCATTGTATCTGGTAAAACAATTTTTTCCCCAAAGTTTACTAAGGCTTGGTAACCGGCTGATTGGTTGGCTATTTGAGCCAGTTAAGGGGGCTTTACTACTCTTAGATAGGGGAATAACTTTTGCTTCCCTCCAGGCCTGAGGGCACACACTTTTTAGTAGGCTTAAATTGAAGATATGGCAAATAGGAGTTGCAATATCATTCGCTATTATCCTCAGTAATTTTCCATCCAAGTTGTCAGACCTCGGTAGCTTGTCATTGTAGATAGACAACAATCCTTTTTTCACCACTTCCACAAATACTTCACAGATTTAAAAATTACAATGCTTGTCTTTCATAATTTGGTCAGATATACCTGGATGTGTAGTGTCAGCATTTGTTGCTGGCAATGTCATGCCTAAGTTTGCTAATATTGGCAATGAAAATATAATTAAAGTAGTTGGCAATAAATCAAATTAAATCAAATTTTATTTGTCACATACACATGGTTAGCAGATGTTAATGCGAGTGTAGCGAAATGCTTGTGCTTCTAGTTCCGACCATGCAGTAGTATCTAACAAGTAATCTAACAAATTCACAACAAATACCTTATACACACAAGAGTAACGGAATGAATAAGAATATGTACATATAAATATATGGATGAGCGATGGCCGAACGGTATAGGCAAGATGCAGTAGATGATATAGAGTACAGTATATACATACATATGAGATGAATAATGTAGGGTATGTAAACATTATATAAAGTGGCATTGTTTAAAGTGGCTAGTGATACATTATTTCACCCAATTATAATTATTAACGTGGCTAGAGATTTGGGTCGATGGCCGGACGGCATAGGTTCAGTAGATGGTTTAGAGTACAGTGTATACATTTGATATAAGTATGTCGTATAAGTAAACATTATATACAAAATTGTTTAAAGTGGCTAGTGATACATTGTTACATCCAATTCCTATGTTTAAAATATCAGTGGGTTTTGTGATGAATGAGCCATCTAATTCAATGAATGATTGAGCACAGTTTGCCTTTTTGCCCAAAATTTCATTTAATGTGCTCCAATTCCTATGTTTAAAATATCAGTGGGTTTTGTGATGAATGAGCCATCTAATTCAAGGAATGATTGAGCACAGTTTGCCTTTTTGCCCAAAATTTCATTTAATGTGCTCCAAAGCTTTTCACTATCTTTCTTTATGTCATTTATCTCTGTTTCATAGTGTAGTTTCATCTTATTTTTATTCAGTTTAGTCACATGATTTATCAGTTTGCAGTACGTTTGCCAATCAGTTGTACAGCCAGACCTATTTGCCATCTCTTTTGCTTCATCCCTTCAACCACACAATTTTTTTATTAACTATGCAGAAATCCTTGTAAAGCAAAAAATCGGGTTCGAATTTACTTTGCACGTAGCATTGCCATTAGTGACAGCACAAACCAGACACCGTCCTGATTGTTGATGATGGTTAAACCTCCTCATACCCCATTCTCTTTTGAAGCTGAGGTACCTACTGACCTGCAAGTGCATTTGAGAGTCGAACAATGAGAGTGAATAGCTTCTGATATTATCCAGGTGCATTTACTGAGAAGAAAGCCCCCTAAACCGCTGCCGTGCTCATGAAAGGAGTCTGCCTATTTAAGAAGGGACAGGCAAGAGGAGTGCACTGAACATCGCATTATAGGACATTTATATTTCTAAAAAAGTGTGCTTTTGTGCTTAATATGCACACAATCTACATTACTCGGGAACGCTTTCACTTAAAAGAAGTAGGGGGAGGAGGGTTGTCAGTCATGATTCAATGGAAGTTATTTCTCTCCAGAGAAGAATAAAAGAAGATGAAATTCATGGAATTGCTCTGGCTTGTGTCATAAGGCTATCATTTTGATGCCCATTCAACCAGAATAAGAGATCTCACTGTTGAAATATTTATATAATTGTCTTCACTAATATGCTACGTCTGGTTCCCTTTCACAAGGTTAGCATTTGTCTAATGGTAGGAACAGGCATTTAAGTTGACATAAACGTTCTGTCTAGTAAATGTGAGCATTAATACAGCTCAGTGAGAATAAACACATTTAGAACAAGCCAATTACATGAACACTATGTAAACGCGGTTTAAACCTGTTCTGAATGTCACTAACACAGAGTGGCTAATCCCACAATAAACCTCCCAATTAAACAGCTCTTACTCTGTTAGCTTTGTTTGACTCATTCTCATAAATATATCCATCAGCTCAGTAGAGGGGAGACTTCTTTATTTATATATCGTTTCATCTTTAATTTATCTTATTTATATGGAGTTTTTAAATACCACCCGCACGTCTGTTCTACATTTCTCCCTTGTCTCCTCAGCTCTTGGCATGGCTGCTGACAATTCTTTACCTCTGTGATTCATAGATCCGAACGCTGTACATATTGAACAATTCTGTCTGTATTCTGAATGAGGGGTTTGTAGAAGGCCGTCTGACAGAGAGTTATAGTACCCCAGATGGCAAAATCTACTCTTGGTGAAGCTGACTGGGGAGCTGCTGAGAAATTATGCAGGTTGGAAATCATATGTGTATGCAGAAGTATAAAATCAAAACAATCAATAAAAATACAGGCCTACTGAACTTCCATAGACTACTGATTGTAGTTCAAAGTGGATTCCTTTCAATATTACAAGTCTTTACAACAGTATAAGAGGATTGATCTGGTTCGGATGTCTTTAAAATTACAAGTTTTCAAGGAATGCCAAACCGAGAGAATAGCAGACTGAGTGGATTGAATATGATTTTATAGTATGAGCGCTCAGGGATAAACCTAAACTACAGACGCAATCCATAGTTCAATTCTTTCAACACCTTTCAATTTCATAATCTATCTCTAAATTCCAAAATATACCTTTCAGTTCCAGAATCCCTCGCACAGACAAACTGCTCACACCATCCAGGTTGGACAGCGCAATACAGCTTGCCAAGGAACTGAGTTCATATTCAATCAAATCTCACACATAGACAGAGAAAACGATCTCAGAAGCTGTTCATGTTTTGTGTGGAGAGAGCCGTGAGCTTAAAATGATTACTTTTCGGATATTTAAAAAAATTACTAACTGGTACAATCCAAACCAGACACTATTGAGGATGTCTTTGCCATATTTGCAAGTCATTGTGTCCAGACTCTGTCTCTAATCAAAATTATATATTTTTGTTGTTGCATTTATTTATTTATTTCACATTATTCCATTTTAGAGCCAAATTGAGGAGTTAACAGGAGGAAAACATCACTTGCTTAACAGGGCCATCTAGGGGTAATACAAGGCATTGCAGCTGAGAACAGTGAGAGCTGTTTATCTCAGTAGAAATTGTACTCTATCAAGAGAGGTGGAAAGAACATGATTGGTTTAGAGTTAGAGAAAGGCTTTTCAGACCCCAAGGTCATAATAATGATCATCATTACTCATTCTCTACAGGGTGAACATAGTCAGTGAATCATCTTCTCTCCTATTGTGGTCATTTTAACAACAGACCCATGCGACAGATTCCTAAATGGTTCTACAATTTCAAGTGCACAGTAAATGTGTGTGCCCGCTTATTTGCTAGACCCTCAAAGACACTGGAAGTAGGCAAGTACATTTATCAGAGTGCCTATTTTACTCAACTTGAATCAGACCCTATAAGACAGTAGGTGGTCTTGATTATGATTCAAGAGACCACTGTGACCTGCACAATGAACAAAGGCTCTCAGGTGAAGAGGGCTGAAGTGTTCTAAAGCTGATGGCATTAAACAGAATGTAGATTTGTTTGAACAGCTTGTTTTCCATCCATTGTTCAATCTTTTATTTTCATTGAAGAACAACAGGCATTTTGATCAAAATGTTTGCGTGCTGTTAGTACACAACATTTATGACAGACCCCCAACCCTGTTGGTTGATGGAGTATTTTTTTCTCTCTTTCATTTTTGAACTGAAGTTAAACCATCCACCGTGTCTTTAAAGCGCTTCACAGTTTGTGAGATGAATAAATAAAGTGACAATTTTTTTAATCCAGCTCGTCATCCCTGCAGATCCGTCCCACGACAGCTGTGGATATTTAACCATTATCCTCAAACAGAATTATTTCAGTTCTGCTCTAGCCTGCTCCCAATCTTCATTACTATTGCATGGCTCACGGCCACTTCTACTCATCAAGAAGCGCATTATATTATTTACTAACTGGTAACAATTGTGTGGGGCACTGGTATTACAGGACCGGAGATGCCATAAAAAACATAAAACGCTGAATAATGGATGAAAACGATATTTACATGTTCCTTCTTTCCATACATTTTAAGGCTTCTCCCTCCTTGCACTACATTAAAGGTATATATTTAAAGAGGCAGTTCTCATCTTCCATTTGTTTTAGAAGAATGGGAGTAGACAGATCTAGGACAGCATGCTCGGAGCTCGACTTGTCTTCCCTGTACTGGAGAGACATAGAGACACAGACAATAGACATTAGGCACAGAAACAAGAACTGCTCTAAGAGGTTTCCTCAAAGCTCAACAGGGGTGAAGGATATGGACCAGAGAGACTGTGTGGCTATAGGAGAGGCACAGATAGACACAACGCAGAATGAGCTGAGCTGTGCCCTAAACACGTGGATTTCCATGCGGTGATTACAAGAGAAAAATGAACTGACTCTACAGGAGCTTATGAAAGTTTAGCTTCCAGACAAGCAACTAGTCAAGGGATGGTAAGCTAATGTTTTCTTTAGTAACAATATGGCTTAGTTACTACTTTGATTTTCAGTTGATACAAAGCTACATTGGCCACGACAAACACAGATGGCGCCGTGGAGAAGATGGCTTCCGTTTTATGGGCTCTTAACCAACCATGCTATTTTGTTTGTTTTTTCGTGTTGTTTGTAACTTATTTTGTACAAAATGTTGCTGCTACCGTCTCTTATGACCGAAAAAGAGCTTCTGGAAATCAGAACAGAGATTACTCACCTTGAACTGGACGAAGAATTTCTCTTTAATGAGTCGGACGAGAGACCCGAACAGGCCCTCATCCCGACATTCGCAGGAGAAAGAGACAGAAAAGATTTTGCGGAGGAGATCGAGGTGCCTTGTGAGGATCCGCTGACGATTGGCTACTCTGCCGTTGCCATCTGTGCTGTTAGCCAACGTACAATTGCTAGATAATAAATTTGACAAACTAAAAGCACGCATATCCTACAAATGTTTCACAGAGTCGTGGCTGAATGACGACATTAATAACATACAGCTGGTGGGTTAAACACTGTATCGGCAGGATAGAACAGCAGCCTCTGGTAAGACAAGGCGGTCTGTGTAGCTGGTGCACGATATCTAAGGAAGTCTCAAGGTTTTGCTCGCCTGAGGTAGAGTATCTCATGATAAGCTGTAGACCACACTATCAACCTAGAGAGTTTTCATCTGTATTTTTCGTAGCTGTCTACATACCATCACAGACCGATGCTGGCATTAAGACCGCACTGAATGAGCTGTATACCGCCATAAACAAACAGGAAAACATCCAGAGGCGGCGCTCCTACTGGCTTTAATGTAGTAGGGAAACCTAAATCCGTTTTACTTCATTTCCACCAGCATGTTAAATGTGCAACCAGAGGGAAAAAAACTCTAGACCACCTTTACTCCATACACAGAGACGCGTACAAAGCTCTCCCTCGCCCACCCTCTGCAACTGGATCCTGGACTTTCTGATGGGCCGCCCCCAGGTGGTAAGGGTAGGTAACAACACGTCCGCCACGCTGATCCTCAACACGGGGCCCCTCAGGGGTACATGCTTAGTCCCCTCCTGTACTCCCTGTTCACTCATGACTGCACAGCCATGCACGACTCCAACACCATCATTAAGTTTCCCAATGAGACAACATTGATCACCAACAACGATGAGACAGCATGTAGGGAGGAGGTCAGAGACCTGGCCGTGTGGTCCTAGTACAACAACCTATCCCTCAACGTGATCTAGACTAAGGAGATGATTGTGGACTACAGGAAAAGGAGGACTGAGCACGCCCCCATTCTCATCGACGGGGCTGTAGTGGAGCAGGTTGAGAGCTTCAAGTTCCTTGGTGTCCACATCACCAACAATCTAACATGGTCCAAGCACACCAAAACAGTCGTGAAGAGGGTACGACAAAACCTATTCCCCCTCAGGAGACTGAAAAGATTTGGCATGGGTCCTCAGATCCTAAAAAGGTTCTACAGCTGCACCATCGAGAGCATCCTGACTGATTGCATTACTGCCCAGTACGGCAACTGCTCGGCCTCGGACCGCAAGGCACTAAAGAGGGTTGTGTGTACGGCCCAGTACATCACTGGGGCCAAGCTACTTGCCATCCAGGACCTCTATACCAGGCGGTATCAGAGGAAGGCCCTACAAATTGTCAATGACTCCAGCCACCCTAGTAATAGACTGTTCTCTCTGCTACCGCATGGCAAGCGGTACCAGAGCGCCAAGTCTAGGTCCAAGAGGCTTCTAAGCAGCTTCTACCCCCAAGCCATAAGACTACTGAACATCTAATCAAATGGCTACCCAGACTATTTGCATTGCCCCCCCTCTTTTTACGCTGCTGCTACTCTCTGTTATTATCTATGTATAAGTTACTTGAATAACTCTACCTACATGTATATATTATCTCAATTACCTCAACTAACCGGTGCCCCGCACATTGACTCTGAGATACATGTGTGCTGAGGTACAAACAACCATCACATCAACACAAAATGATAGCAGAACTCAAGCATGCCAACAAATGTCATGTTTCTCCATGTATTTGGGATGCAGAGCAGTGCAGCATCAGGGTACATGTCTCCCTCACTATTCCCTGGCTCTGGTTCCAGTCTGGATGGTACAGTGGCTGATGGCCTCCGATCCAGCCCTACTTTCAACCCCTGTCCATGTGTATTCGCTCCCATTTACATCACGGTTGGAGACGGGTGCACTTCCTCTAAACTCCCCCATCATATGGGAGAGTCAACGTGAACAGAAAGACTGTAAATAAACAGCAGCTACAGCTTTCTATGGATAATATTGTAAATAGAACACACTGGAATCGAGCCATTAACACAGCATCATGCAGCCAAAGTGCCACGCCAGGATGTTAACTTTTGCTGAAAAGGGCATACTTAATCATTTGGCGGTGCAAGCAGAGGAAAAGGAATCTTATATTCCAACAGCTTTTAATCATATAAATACGTCTAAACATCATTTAAGACCAAGAACAAGAGGTTCATACAGTATTCCCTCTGCAGACTATGTCAGCTTTCCCTACATTACTTCTTACTCTGGAAAGACATTTATAAAAAGGAACACCACTTTGCCAAGAATGCCTATTGGGAAACACTGAGTCACCTACTCCGGCATCATAGGTATTTTGGGAAACGTTCAAGAAAATCTCCAAGCTCTAATAGCCGTCAGACTCTGAATAGAACAGAGAGAGAGGAACGAGGGTAGAGAAGCTTGGAACTCAGGCCCCTCAGTCTTAAATCAAATCACCAGCTAACAAATCGAATCAGTCAGCTAAAATATGAACACACACTTAGCCGTTTAAGAGAGTTTTCAAGATGTAACACTAAAGTGCAGTGTCGGTGACAATGTTATCAAGGTGTAAGACGAATGTTTGTTCTCTTAGCTGTTAATTGTCAGCGAGCGAGGCTGTCGTCTATGAGCGGTGTCGGTTTGAATGCTAACGAGCTTGTCATGGTGCCACCAACCCTGAGGACTGACAAACAATCTAGCTGTTTGAGAAGCTCTCATGTCCCTGAGTACTGTGCTGTATGTGCAAGTATGGCATACAGAGGAGTAATGTTGAGTATGTGTTAGGGAGAAGGTAATGTATCAACGTACAGTAGATAAGAGTGTGGGGAGGGATTTAGATGTATGTATGAAAGAGGGGAAGGGTTCTATTTTAAACTGTTGGTTTTTTATGTTTTGAGACGTTTCAAGCGCTATGAAAAGTATTCCATACAACAAATAACTCAGGTACTAGAACTGTAAAACTGAAATGTAAAATAGCAGGCTTATATGGAAAGAGCAATGGAATTAAAGACCTTAATGTCGTCTGTAACTCTGTGAACCTATTTGTCACCATGGCTGAGAATCCAGTGAGACGTGTGGGGGTCAAACATGTTTACATGTCTTGATGTTCCCAGTCTTACCCCAGAGACACACGTGGCACAGTTAACATACTTATCTCTCTCCCAGTGCTGTGCATATCAAATGAAACCAGCCCATAGCAGTGAATTTGTGATTTAAAGAAAAAAGACAACACCAAATCAGAGATGATGAATACGATTTTCCTTCATAAAAGTGTCCTCTCCTGTCACGACGAATAAAAGCACGGGAGTAATTACTAGACTACCATTATATACTTCAAGTAAAACCCATCTGAGGGATAAAATTAGGCGTTCACACAAGCACACAGTACATGTGGACATGGCAAAACATTTGCAGGCCTGATTCACACCACACTACAGAAGCCTTTTCTGCCAGGCTTATAGCTAATGACAACACACAAGTCTGTGAACCACACTACGACAGCTACAGTACCAAAGCAACAGACTGGGACACAGCGTGATAACCATGGGGCACATCACTATGGCTCACAATGGAGGCACATTTTTCAGGCATGCTGCCTGGTTGCATGGCTGCTGGCTGGCTGTTGTCTATTGAGAGATCCCCTGATCATCCAAGCACCAGAGGGCCTCGGTAGTCAGCACGGCAGCAGGCTGAGAGCCCAGGCAAGGGAAGGTGGAGCTACAGTACCAGATTACACTATAGTGTAGCATCTGGATTGCCAAGGAGGAGTGTGGAACGTGGAACTTGGAATGCGGCAGGGCCACGGATGCGTGTTGCGAGTGAGGGCGGGCCCGGAGGTGCGATGCAGCACGGTGCGTTCTCTGCTGTGGTGTGAAAGCTTGTTGGTTAATTGCCATGCGACATATTGGATGTGGGATCGGGAGGGAGGGAAGAGGGAGGGGTAGGGGCCTCTGGAATGCCAGCAGTTCAAAGTGTGAGCGATGAGGGGGCAATTCAATCAAAGGAAAAAGCCAAGGCACTTTGGCCCGAGCTCACAAACAGATTGGAAGCCGTCATTAATTATACATTTTTCACTTTTGACTCGAGTTTATACAATCACATCTTGTCTGTTGCTGTATTTGTTTGTTGCGCAGGTTAGAAGTAGACTTACTATGTAGTGTTGTGTGTGAAATTATTTATTATTAGAGACAGACTGAGACAGTAGACAGCCCTAGGTGGATGGGTGTTAAAAAGACGAAGATGCATAGTTATGACTGCAGGGCATAGATAGCTCTGTATCGCTTTGAACTCCTCGTTACTTTCCATGCAAAGAACATTGTAGTACACATTTCAGTATTGAGACTGTGGGGATCCCATTCTAAAGGCACAGCAACACACAGAACATCCTCAGTGGACTATCTCTCCTCTCTGCTCTCCCCCAGACCTGTAGGGAGCAACCTCCTCACCACACATGACAAACTAACACCTGTACCTATTTCATCTCCCGATCCTCTCCATGCCTCTTGGACCGCTGAAGGGCGGTGAGGCTACCTAGGAGCTCCTTGAAGGATGGGGGAGAGTTCTCCGTTCAAAACACTCCCCATCTATTTCCTGATGGGCGCCACCTGTTCCTCCATACCTGCCCCTCCCCCCACCACCCCATCCATCTGCGTGAGGGATAGGCAAACTGCTGAGGGAGGAGAGAATGTTGTCACTGTCATGGAGATAGGGAGGGAGGGATAGAGAGAAAGAGATAAGGGAATGAGAGGATAGAGAGAGAGAGAGAGAGAGAGAGAGAGAGAGAGAGAGAGAGAGAGAGAGAGAGAGAGAGAGAGAGAAAGGTGGCGAGTGAAATCGGGAAGGAGAGAGAGGGGTAGAGGAGGAGAGGGGTAGTTTCCCGGATACCTGGTGACTCTCGGGTTCCAGATGCCAGTAGTTTTAATGATGCAATTATGGTTGTCGTTCAATGACTCCCACTGGCCCTGGCTCTGCCCCTATTGAAATTACACTGGCAGGGTATGCGCACACTCCACCCATTACCCCAGCGGCCCTGTAACATAATCCAGAAAATAATGCATGTGCATATGCATCCCATATTTTATGTTATGAGACATACAGGACTCTAAGTACCAGCTACATAGCTGATCATGTCTTACACATCTCAGGTGCTGCGTACACTGCTCAGTGCTTAGTGAATACTCCTCTCCATAATAACGACTTTAGCATGTTCCCTGTTGTCCACTCCTGATCGGTCTGAAAAACCACCGATCGATCAAACAACAAACTGTGATGGGTGTGTTTTCCTCCTCTCTCCTAAGACAGTGGAGCGGCTGCCATCTGGCAGGGAAAGCTACCGGTCGTAAACATAACCCACTGCCTGGTGACAGGGGCTGCTAGTGGGTTGGATATATTATATGGCCGGATGCGTTACTTTGTAGCCTAAACTCTAGCAGCCTTTTGACTCGTGAGGTTGGAATGATGGAAAGGTATTGGAACATGACCCTGGATATAAACTAATGTGGGGACATTAGGGAAAACGTCACATACACAGCGGATGAGTCAAATACACAATGCGCAAACAGCTGAACTTGTCCAACTTATCATAAAATCAGCTATAAAATCATTGTCATGTAAAGCGACGCAAACAAGTCCTTCACCAAGGCAGTCCCTTCTTCTAACGGAGCTAATTGAAGTTCAGAGTCACGGCTAATGCATGATGGATGGTAGAGGAGCGGAGCAGGCCTCGCTCGCCTGGTGGTGAGGTGGCATGGGACTGGCTGGCATGAGATCACAAGCATTAATAGAGCTGGACCTTTCACTCTGCCAGTCTGCCTGCCGCTCAAAGACATCTGTTGCCAGCAGGTATCCCCCTCCATCCTTCAGCTTCATCATGCCCAGGCCAGGCGTACCACCAACGCGAGCTGGCGCCAGCACTTCCTGCCCTGGCATGTCCATTTAAAGAGCCTATATATATGTTTGCTGGCTAATTCGAGCTGTCTTCATCAGGCATGTTTGCTGGTGACAAATGGGTGCGCCACGTAGCACGGCAGATGGCCCGGCCCCATCATTAATCTGAGGAGACAGACGGGTGATGGATGGATCCTCCGGTGTAAACAGTCTTTAACTAAGAACCACACAGAGAAGGAATTTGCACGGCGACGAGCACCTTTAGTCGTAACAAGGTCTGGGATATCGGTGCAGGGAACAAATGACGCAAACAATAGGATTAGGAGCTTGAAGGTTTGATTCTATGAGTGAAGAAAATTTGTCCCGGTTTCAGTTCAGTTTAAATTCAATGATAGAAATCCTGACAAAGTGCAGCTAGATCTCTTATCAAGTTGTTTTGTACTTGTTGGTCTGAGTTGTGCTTTTCGAATGATCGCTGAAACGGCAGAGGTAATAGATTTTCAAGAACCAGACAAACGTCAGCCTTCCATCACTAGACTCAAATCATGGATTCTGGAGAGTATAAAATAACACTGGGTAAGTACTGCTATTCAGAACTGGTGGAGAGAACTTATTCCTGGTACTGACTGCTAAAGTAAAAAATAAACATTTTGGAAACAGAGAAGACGGGTGGGAGGGAAGGAGAAAAAAGGAAAAAAGAGAGATGAGTCCTTTCATGATGGAGGCATCTCACTATGACATGCGACCACCAGTGTCTGCTATGAATAAATCATAAAGGCTCGGCATGGCGGGCGGGAGTAAACATTGGTGCATCTTTTACCTCTGAAGCCTGGAGAGGCCTGTCAGAGGCTGCAGTTAACAAGACTGTACCTCCTCATCACCATGCAGACTGTGTAAGAGCTGATCTGAGGTCCAAACTTGACACCATAACCCCGCACCTCCTACTCCTCCTCCCACTCCTCCTCCCTTTCTCTCAATCACATTGACTCTCCCTTTTTCTCTCCCCACCACCTCCATGATGGCGCCCTCCTATCATCCTTGCGCCTTTAAACTACCTGTTCCCCCACCTCCTACACCTCCTACTCCTTGAACTACCACAGCCGCTACACTGGTCCCACCCCTCTGGAAAAATGCTATTTATTTAAAACATTTTTAGAGCAAAATGAACGCTAGTCTTAGAGCGCATCAGATATGTAAAAAACAAGGGATAAATAAAATGTCCCTCTGCAAATGATCACGAAACATCAAGGCATTACTGCCCTCCTGACCTCAGTGAAGACCGAATGTTGTCGGCAGGGCAAAAGGACACTACTGCTCTGGGGTCATGCAAGATCAGTAGGAACAAAATTGGTAAATGTTCAGGCAATGCCTCCTCAGAATATAAAAATTATTTCCCGTTTCATGCTTACTGAACACGACCCAGAACTCACTCTGTACATCACAACAGGAGACGCATGTTTGTGTTAAAAGTGCTGATTTCTCCCCAAACTGCTCTATTTGGACAAAAGTGTATTGGGACTTATGGATGATTCACTGTTATGGGGGAAGTTGGATAGAATAGAGTGTTTGAGAAAATAAGTAAAAAAGAAAGAAGTCCCGTCAGAAAAGAGGAGGAATAGGATCTCATCATAGAAAGAAAAGTCTTTGGGTGTGTAAATTCAAACTGGAGTGCCAGAGTGCGCTCTGGGCGTTTGTAATTTCAGAGCGGTCAGATTGTCCATTCATAAATTCAGAGCATTTCAGAGCGCTCTAGGAGCATTCAGAGCGCACAATGGATGCTCTGGCCGAGCAGTAGGGTTAATCCGAGCGTTCTGACCTCAGAAGGGTAGTCAAGCACCCAAGCTAACTGGCTAATGTTTGCTAGCTACTTACAGATACAAATGAGAGAACACCTCACTCTGACCAGTTTACTCCCCCTAGCAGAGCTGGTTAGGCTGTTTTCATGTTATCCAGAGTGTTGGTGACTGTAAATGTGCTGCTGGCATCAATTTAATTACCCTTTTTTGCCAATGTTTACTGACACTGGCCATATTAAACGGGTGTTGAACGTTCAAATATTTTGCACTCTGGCACACTCAGATGAGAGTGATCAGAAATCGGTGTAGATAGACCGAGTAAATTTACTAACGCACCCTTTGGTTTTGCCCATCAGGCTTTAATATGTAAGAATTAGAGCAGGGTTCCCCAACTGGCCAGATTTGGGCCACGGGTGATTTTATTTGGCCTCCCAAGTTTTTATTGTTGTACATAAGACTGTAAAAACACCAGCAGCTCCAAATTATTCAAATTTTGGAAATCTGTTCCAAAGTATTCCCACGCATTATAGAGATATGTGATCGTACATACAGTTGAAGTCGGAAGTTTACATACACCTTAGCCAAATACATTTAAAATCAGTTTTTCACAATTCCTGACATTTAATCCTAGTAGAATTCCCTGTCTTAGGTCAGTTAGGATCACCACTTTATTTTAAGAATGTGAAATATCAGAATAATAGTAGAGAATGATTTATTTCAGCTTTTATTTCTTTCATCACATTCCCAGTGGGTCAGAAGTTTACATACACTCAATTACTATTTAGTAGCTTTGCCTTTAAATTGTTTAACTTGCGTCAAACATTTAGGGTAGCCTTCCACAAGCTTCCCACAATAAGTTGGGTGAATTTTGGCCCATTCCTCCTGACAGAGCTGGTGTAACTGAGTCAAGTTTGTAGGCCTCCTTGCTCTCACACACTTTTTCAGTTCTTCCCACAAATTTACTATGGGATTGAGGTCAGGGCTTTGTGATGGCCACTCCAATACCTTGACTTTGTTGTCCTTATGCCATTTTGCCACAACTTTGGAAGTATGCTTGGGGTCATTGTCCATTTGGAAGACCCATTTGCGACCAAGCTTTAACTTCCTGACTGATGTCTTGAAATGTTGCTTCAATATTTCCACATAATTTTCCTCCCTCATGATGCCATCTATTTTGTGAAGTGCACCAGACCCTCCTGCAGCAAAGCACCCCCACAACATGATGCTGCCACCCCCGTGCTTCACGGTTGGGATGGTGATCAAAGGCTCGCAAGCCTCCCCCTTTTCCCTCCAAACATAACGATGGGCATAATGGCCAAACAGTTCTATTTTTGTTTCATCAGACCAGAGGACATTTCTCCAAAAAGTACGATCTTTGTCCCCATGTGCAGTTGCAACCCGTAGTCTGGCTTTTTTATGGCGGTTTTGGACCAGTGGCTTCTTCCTTGCTGAACAGCCTTTCAGGTTATGTCGAAAAAGGACTTGTTTTACTGTGGATATAGATACTTTTGTACCTGTTTCCTCCAGCATCTTCTCTGGGTCCTTTGCTGTTGTTCTGGGATTGATTTGCACTTTTTTGCACTTTTCGCACCTTCCGACTTCAACTGTAAATGTTTGAAATGATTATGCTTTAGTCAAATCTATCGGTTTGTGCTTCTTGCAGTCTACAAATTATTTGGTACTATTTTCCAGCCCTCTGACCATCCGCGCAAGAAAAAATAAATCTGCCCACAGCTGAATCCATATAGCTGATGATCCCTGAATTCGAGGCATTAAAATAAGAAACACACCAGAAAGACAAATGGCTGAAGTTAGTGAGTGTTGATCACCTGCTCAACATTAGAATCGTTGGGAAATTAACTGAAATTGAGGGACGATGTTCTGTGGTCAGAGGCAATATAAGCAGCGGTTGGCCGTCCTAAGTAAACTCGGCTGTCAGTTGTGTTCTCTTAAGAAAGTGGAAACAAATGGAGGGAAAAAAACTTACCACAGATTCGGAATATAGTTTTTATTTACAATTTATAAAATCGTCAGATACAAAAACTTCTTGAACTGTATCCAAAATGTGCAATTAATCTATAGATTTTTTCCACAAAAGAAAAAAAATACAAAGGTTTTAAAAAAAATGTACTTTGGAAAATTTGACAATTAACAAAATGTAAACTGAAGTGATGTCTTTTTTCTGGTGAGTATTTACTAATAGCTACAAATTATGTTTTAACAGACTATAGTGGTTTACAAATTGCAAATCTACTTTGTTCTCCCAAAATGATAACCAGGCATTATGTGTACATACATTTAAATGGCAACATTCTATTTCCCCATAGCTTAATACAAGGCAATCATATTCATGAAGCAGCACAAATGTGTATAACACATTAAAGAAATAAGGTTTTTTGAAATGTACCAAAGAGGTTCATGATACGAGAGGGGATAAAACTGGTATTTACCAAATATATCATTGTAAACAATCACCTTCATTTGCAGAGATGCGCAACATCAACAAATATAAAATGGGTGAAGCTTGATAATGAATTCAAAATACTTCAGCAGTTTAAACAAGCGTCAACCTCTAAAAATCGCCCATAAGAAGGCAATAACTCAGAATAATAATGAACAAAGTAAATCCCAGGATGCTGAAGTACTAGAGAAGCTCACAGCAGAGAAACACCCATAACATCTCAGTGAGTGTTTATCCAATTGGGGACCTGTTTTTCTGGATCTGCTACAATAATGACAGATAAAAACAGAAATAAAACAATTATAAGTACATTGTAGTCAAACAATTAACATCTTCATTTCACATTTAAGTTTGCTTCAATTTTACTTTTACACATTCTAGTCGTCTTCATTCCTCCATAACCTAGCAATATTCTTCGATATGACGCTGGTGTCTCACCCTTTGTAACCCATAGACATAATAACACAACTGATGAGTTAAATTCATGTGCTCTGGTGACAAATCATACGTTGGACTGCGAGTTGTGACATTTTTCAATGTTGTCATTCGAGTGATGACATTAGTTAGGGGAAACAATTGAGAGTTACCTGTGAACAGTATGTAATGTCTTAGTATGGTGAAAACCATGCAAGAAATATGGCTTTGTCTTTGAGCAAGCATAGATTATTTTTTTTTTTTTAGATGGTTCAAAAGATGTTGCCTTGCTAAAACAAGCATACAGCCAATACCCTCGTGTAACCTCTTAGCATGTGGCACAGACTGTTAGAAACAATAAGTAACTCCCTACTAGTTCCCAAAATGACAAGAGTTGATATGTCACAAGTCACAGAAAATCAATTAAGAAAACACAGATCATCCAGCTGATGACAGTGATAACGGAGTACAATCCCTCCACACACAACTGACACATTACCTACATCCTTAATTCCAATACATTTCAAAGCAATAAAATGCCAACAAGTCTTTATGCAACACGTTTTAAACATGCAAAAATCATCCAGTGATCCAATCTAACCTATGGGTGTCCAGGTGTAATGGTAAGCACCTTAGATACCAACAGATATTTACTAACTAGGCATAGACGATACACAAGTGACTACCAAAGAAGTCTGAGATCATTTTCCAAATACTTTAAGGAGACAGATGTCAAAAAAGACACTAACATATGTAAAACTGTGACTCCCTGTCAAAGTATATGTTATAGAGCACTTGTGTAGTATACTGTGTGCTTTTTCCCTTTGTTTCAATACAAACAGCCTGGCAAGACTGAATATGTAAGTTAACATCGTTCTGTGGAGGGGGCATTGACAATAAGCATGGACACTGGATACATTTTTCAATGTCAAACTGCAAAACTGCCATGAGTGTAAGACAGACAGCATTGCAATGGCAATCAGTGACATCACTCATGCAAATCATTGGGCAAACCACACACAAAAGCCTCGATCTCATTCTCTATCGAGCAGGACATTACTGTGCCATTACGGAGTTGGGAATTGTGTCACGTACCTCTGACCTGGCTCCCTCCCAAATATGAGGAAGGGGCTCCAATATTAATCTATTCTGGCATTTCCCAAAATCCCTCAGCCTAAGCTTTTTCCTTTCACCAGGTTCCAGCTCATATGTTGACACAAAAAGGCTCCAGAACAGCATTTAGCCACTTTCTATAAAAATAAATGGGTTAGCTGGGCAAAACTAAGAGACGTCTTGGGTTTCCTTAATTTGCTTACTGATAAATTTGGCTGTAAAAACTATGTATTTGTGACTTTCCCTTTTTACTTGTACAGTTATACTTTCATCTCCTGTGCACTGTGATAAGGTCCAAGTCTCTACAGTCTACTGTATTTAACAGTTCAAAAGTAGTTCCTGCACGCAGAGCCAAGCATTTTGTACTGAACATTACACTTGTTAATTTGTCCTAGCGCAGCTTTTGTGACAGACTCCTAATAGGGAAGCATTTAAATGTTTTTCTTCAGGTTAATTATTCATTACTTACTGGTATTTGCATTTAAAAAGCCAACATGCTGCTGCACAAATATTAAGTACAAGTGCATGGCGACATATAAACTAGCTTTTATCTATCCTAACTAGGGATGCACGATATATCGGTGAAAAAATCGGAATCGGCTGATATTAGCTAAAAATGCCAACATCGGTATCGGCCGATGTTTAGTTTAACGCCCGATATGCAAAACCGATGTCAAAGCTGACGTGCATACGTATATAACGAAGGTACATGCCATAATGCAACACAGTATTCCTAAACTAGCCCACAATGTCTGCTGTGTGGGTCAAGCAAGTCAAGCAGTCAACAAGTCAAGCAGTCATTTGAAAGAGTAACAAAATTTCAGCGAAACAAACCAAGATAATGGAATTCATTTCCCTTGACAATCAACCGTTCTCTGTCGTGGGTGATGTTGGCTTTCGCCGACTGGTCGAGCACCGGTTAACACTACCAAGTGCGCTATTTTTCCGACGTTGCCCTACCGGAGTTACACAGTAATAGCGTCACTGCTATTAGCTTCACGACATACATACTATGGAACGCCGTTTGGGTCTTTGTGTGTCAAAAAAAGATACAGTAGCACTGTCAAAGCTGTACAAAAAAAGTCAGCAAACACCAGCCATGAATGATGTGTTTACAATACCGCGTTGGTAATAAAGCCTAATTTGTTCCACTGCAACTTCTGGGGTAGCTAGCTTTAGCTTGGTACCTAGCTAGCACCAATACAACCAGCCTGAAAACAATGACCAGTAGAAACTGCAGTCATTCCCATTATTCTTAGCAATGATTTAGGAATCCTTGTGAATAATTATTAGCTAGGTTGCCACTTGTTGTTCGCCTACTGAAATTGAACATCAGTTCATGAAAATAAATAGCTAGCCAGCTACTTAACCCTGTTGCCCAGAGCTAACGTTATAAGCCGCCAGCTAGCTTCATTTGGCTAGTGAGGCTCGACCGGACCGGGTAATGTGTTGTGAAGCTAGCCACAATAAGGATTATGCACAAGTGGAATTTGCAGTTCGCCTTCAAAATAAAAGTATGTCATTGACAGTTATGCAAATGAATACAAATAGTAGAATTATACCATACTATTATTTTGAAGGCTAACTGCCAAGTCCACTACTGTGGCTAATCCTTCTTGTGGCTATCTTCACATAGATGGGTCCAACCACCATTAATCAAATAGGGTTATTTTAGATGATGACACCTACCTATACAGTTAACTAGCTAACTAGAGCTACTGAAACAGATGTCGTTTTGCTATGTTTTTGGGGAAGAACATTGTTTGCATCCATGAGATAGATTGCTTTTTTTTTTATGACCAGCACTGTAGGTGCACGAGTCAACTTTACCAGCATCATAGCATACTTATCGATGAATCGTTGTGACATATGAAATATGAGTGATAGTGTAATCAATGTGTAATAACTATGTAAAAAATGTATGAAGGCGTTAAATTATTATGTGACGTGCAGTCATATTCAGGTCCTGATTGGTCAACAAACTTATTTGACCCTTCAAACAGTATATTTTTTGACACGCAAAGACCCAAATGGCGTTCCATAGAAATCCTGGTTGAGAATGAAAGGACTGAACAAATGAACAACAAAACAGCACATCAAGTAAATGAAAGAAATAGGTTTTGATTACATTTTACTGGTAATGGGGACATACGTAAATGCCAACAAAATAACTTTTTGGTCAGTGTGGTGTGTGTAACCTTTATTTAACTAGGCAAGTCAGTTAAGAACAAATTCTGATTTACAAAGATGGCCTACCCCCGGCCAAACCCAGACGACGCTGGGCCAATTGTGCACCGCCCTATGGGACTCGCAATCACCGCCGAATGTGATACAGCCTGGATTCGAACCAGGGACTGTAGGGATGCCTCTTGCACTGAGATGCAGTGCCTTAGACCGCTGCGCCCATGTGTGTGTGTTAACTACGTAACTGTACTCAAATGCTTAAAAAGGCCGCAAAAAATGTAAATATCGGTATCAATGTTTTTTTGGTAAGGAAAATCAGATATCGGTCAAAGATTTCATATCGGTGCATCACTAATCCTAACAGTACCTTTATAGTGGGCAGGATGAAATAGTCTAGGCTACATGCACCCACACACAGCTTACGTTTCTTATTAGCCCTAGCAGTTGTCATTAACCAACTTGACGGATGGCAAATAAAAAAAAGATTGAATTCACCATGTGAAATTAAGAGGACAAAAACGTTGTTTAAAAATACTTTTGGCCTCTGCACTGCATCACTGCAGTGCTTCTACTTTAGTTTGTTTAAGATGCCGAAGATATGCCCCACTGCATTGTTGTTGGATATCTTTCAAGTAAATGTTTAAATGAAGCGTCAAAAGGATCCTAAAATCTGCCCAGATATTTCTTTCATTTCATTCATTGCAGCCTTTTAAGATGTCAAACCTAAGCCAGTTAAGTGAAACCTTATTTTAAATCTGTAAATTTGAGCCAGAAGGCAAAATATTGATGTTATTCAGAAGGCTGAACTTGCCATTCTAGCGTTTCCAGTCTTCTACAGCAACTGGAGAGAGAAATATTGATCTCCATATCTCACTGTTGATAAAGTATGTTTTCTTAAATCATGCTTTTGTACTTCTGTGACACATTCATATACAATATTCTATGATATATCTCTGGAGGTTTGGCCAGAAACTGAGTCTGAGCGACAACGACTTAACCCTTTAACTGTGGAATGGGGGACTGGACACTGAGAAACATCACCTGGGGAAAATCTGAGCTGGCTCACTATTCCCAATTTATTGCACTACTTTTAGCCAATGTTTTTGGCAGAAGTACTACACTACATACGGAATAGGGTTCCATTTGGACACATCCCTGGGCAAAAACAAAGAGCCAATGGAACCCAATCGATCTTCTCGATGGATGTCTGTAAACCTTTGTTAAATCTCTTAAACTGAACCCAAAAGTGCAAGTTGCTACCATTGTCTGTCCCATCTCATGTCGGTGTCAACCCTGTTAGTAGTGCTTCTCCTGCAGGTAGTCTTTCATCTTGTTGGGCAAAGGCAGGTTCTGAATCAGGTCAATCCTGGTGTACTGTCTGATCACGAACCGACACAGGTACTGCAGGGAGCGCACTTGCATAAAACGAGACACGGGATTGGTCAGCCTGACAGGGTAGGTGGCAGACCCTGGTAAGCGAGATCTAGAATAACAAAAGGCTCCGTTCTCTGAATCTTTGATGGAGTATTCTATCAGGTCTACGATGGACGTGTGTCCCTCCACGTCGGGCTGCTCATAGAAGCTGAAGCGTCCGTTGGAGTGTTCAATGCGGGTGTGGAGGGTCTTGGTCTGGGAGCGGAAACTAAGGCTGAGGAGGTACCTGTCGTCCGAGCTGTCCCTGACCAGGAACGAGCCGTCATGCAGGTTGACCAGCTTCTCCTCAGCCTCCCAGCGTGTGATGGGCCCCCAGTACCAACCCTGCCTGGCTAGCTTCTTCAGCTCCTCTGTCAGGCTGGTCACCACCATGGGTCCGCTGCTCTGGACTGAGTCATATACCAGGCTCACGCCCGGAGCAGAGTTGGGGTCAAAGTTTAAGTGGTGCCTCACCCGCTCCGCCACGTGGCTGTACGCCCCACTGAACCCGGAGCAAGTCCTGGGGATCTCGTTGCTGGGTAGCAGGGGCAGGAGGGGAGAGAGGGGGGGAGGAGGGGGGTGTTGTTGGCCATCAACCCTGTCCATGGAGCTCTGGAGCATCACGCCATTAGAGCCGATGAGGAGGCCGTTCACAGACTCCATGAAGAGGTCCGCTGGCAGGTTCAGGTTCATACTCACCAGATCCTGGTCTTCCTGACTCTGCTGGTCAGCGTGGAGAGAGCTACTGTCCACCTCAGTCACCACGTCCATAGGCAAGGACCCGTCCAGGCAGAAGGAGTGGGAGACAGAGTGGGACCCCTCTGGGTACATTCCCTCCTCTAAAGGCATGGTGTACTGGATGTAGTCCTGCGGCGTGAAGCCCAAGACTACAGGCACATGTTCGTCAATGTTCAGGTGCAGCTGGTCTCCGTTCTGGGGCTGCTGGAGGTTCTTCAGGGACTCTGCCTGCTCCTGGAGGTTCTTCATGGCCTGCTCCTGAAAGATGCCCTCCACCTGGAAGTCCTGGTGGTGGAAATCCTTCCGCACACCATTCAGGTTGGGGCTGGGGCTCGGGGAGTGGACCATGGCTTTAACTTTCACCTCCATCTTGATGCAGGCCTCGTCTGAGTTCACAGGCCGCAGGGGCCAGGGAGAGGGGCTGTAATGGTGGCTGCGGAGGGATGCTGATCGTAATGGCCGCTGGGCCTTGACCTCGTTGAAGCTGATGGGCACAGAGGAGGAGGAGAAGGTATCGTCATCTGACCCCATGGCTGTGGAGCCCCCTTTGACTTTGGCCTTCTGCTTGGCCGACAGCCTCCTCTTCAGAGAACCCATCAGGCTCTCGCTCTTAGAACGGCCCTTGTTGTGTCCCGCCTTCTCCTCTTCTTCAACTCCTCCACCACCACCTCCAAGGTCGCAGCCCGCCAGCTCTTTGGTGTAGCAGCCCTTGAAAAGAGAGTCCTCCTTGGAGAAGTCGACCGCTGGCGAGGGCTGCTGGAGCATGACAAAATCTCCCCCTCCTTCTTCCTTGCCCTTGTTGATGTTGAGGGACTTGCAGATGGTCTTAAGGCTGATTTTCTTCATTCTGAACGGCCCTCCTTGGCAGGGAAGGGGCGTGGGGCATGAGACTGGGACGGGTTGGCTGCTCTCCTCCTGAGGTCCTGATGAAGGTGCTGCTATCCACAGAGTCCTCCCATCAGGCTGGAGACAGCTGGTCATATACACTGCACAGCACTCATCCCCTGGGTGGAAACACAAATAAATAAAAACATACCTGAACCGTTTTTTCACAATCTGTTTTTAATAAATACAGTCATTTAGGTGTCAGTTTACCTTATCAAATACGTGTTTCTATCCTTCTTGGATGGGACATTGGGCCTACATCGCATTTGTAAACAATATCCTCATTTGATGTAATGCATCAAACAATCCTTGTACAACATATGCATGCCTTTACAGAAGTTTCAAGACACACCCGGACTTACTGATAAGCTTACTCTTATTATTAGAAAAGGCAAATAAACTGTACAAAGTGATTACCATTGCATGACTAGAATAGGTGACTCAGTTGGACTAAAGTTCTTGCAGTTTTCCCTTGCTGTAGAAATAATTATGAATATTATAGCAATATTGTTTGTACATTTAAATTGAAATCCATTCGTTTGTACGTAAAACAATGTCTCATAATTGCACCATAACATTAGTGTCTTTAGCAGTAACTTTAGCAGTAAATAACAGAAAAGTATTTAGCAGTTGTGCATCTGGTGTCTTTACACATCACGTGTAGTGTTCAAACTATTATTGGCAGATTATTATGAGCAGATAAAAAAAAAAAAATTGTGTTAAACTAGCGAGAATATTAACAGAATTTATGCTCATAGCTAGTTATAGCTATTTTATCGGCACTAGTCATTGCACAAAAAAAAGCTCTAGCTAATTGATTACAACGTTTCTAGCTAACCTTAAAATGGCATGTTTTTACAATAAATATTTGTCATCCAAACAATCACACCTGATAAATAATACGTATTTTCATTACTAATGCCTAATTTGCCAAATTGGCTGTTTTGCTAAGCTGCATGGTTTTGTCTGTGCCAGTTGCTAAATGACGAATGCTGGCCAGTTAGTTAACTAGCTAAATCGTTAGCTACAAAGCTAATAGACCTGGCCAGCTGGGCCTACAGTCTTTGGTTTTGCTGGCACTCCAACCTTAGTTAGCTATTTTCCATGTTAAATCGTTAAGAAAGTAACCATAACGGTCTAAATTAACCATAGATATCCCAAATACTATGACAGTTTCACATTGACAGCTAAATATCAATGTAGTAATGATTAGACGACAATGTCATTGTGTTGACACAGAAACTGAATGTAGATAGCTGTCTGGTCAACTAAGTTAGCTAGCTGGGTTAGCCAGCTAGCTAACTTGGCTGCCTAGCTACATGCATTAGCTATGAGTCAACGAAACAATCTGTAATATTGTTTAGTTGGGTACTTACTTCGTTAGATTACCATCTGCATTCGTGGTAATGTACACTTGAGTTGGGTTTGACCGAAATTTGAAAATGTATTTTAGAAGATAGAACTGAGCTAGCTACTTAGCTCAGCCAGTCAGCAAGCTAGCTTAGCAGTAACCAGCATATCGTGGAAGAAGCTATAGTATCTAGCTAGCAAAACAAAATAAAAGTGCGTTGGAATTGTTCCCCGTTTTATCTATGGCTGTTTATATGCTGCATTGCAATTTTTCAACAACAATCTATTTCTATCTGTCTTTTCTAATACTTTCTGACGGACTCTTCCTCTCTCCCTTGCATTTGTTGCTTGTTGAATTGTAGGAGAGCAGGCTGAGAAATACAGCGAATCACATCCAGGTTTGAAACCATTTCTAAAAATCCCTCAGGACATAGCTGCTGGAGAAAGGGTCACATAATGTTGTGTGTCTGTAATAAAAAATGGTGTAATTCTGTAGGCTTACACATTGCCCAGACCAATGAATACAGAATGTACTCCCTGTATAGAGCTCCATTCTTGTGAGATAATGTTACAATTAATGTTTTAATTTTAATGAATTAATTAATTCACTATCTTGTTAAAGCTATTGGTTGCATCTCTCTCAAGTATCAAGTTCTGTATCTTCTGCATACTTTATAATCTGCCTGGTGGTAGTTTGATTAATTCTATATTTTAATTGATAACTGCTGCAGAATTTAGAAGCACTCATAACATGACCCCATATTTGTCCGTGGGGCACATTTTGAATAACAGACACTCATGAAGAAGAACTTGGGCGAGTAACCCAATATTGCTAATGCAGTTACCATCTTTTTCTAAAAAGAAATAAGAAGCTCAGACAATGTGCAACCAGCTACCTTTAGCAAGTATCTCATCAATATTCAGAGCAGTGTAAGGCTTAGAAATGGAAATTGAGAGAATGTGAATAAAATATTTATGCTCTTTCGGACAGAAAGGAGGGAAGAAAATTATGTTTTGAGCCCAGTGTTATTTTTGGACAGTGTGAAATCAAACACTAAACTTTAGAAATGCACAGTCGTTTTAGGCACAAAGTTGCCCCTTTCACACACAATGACAGCACTGTCTTCTGAGGGGAGCAGAGGCTCAAAGCTCAGCTTGGCGCACCATATGAACTCAGCAGTCAAGCGTTCACTGAATTCAGTTTGTGTTTGTACACATGGGTTGAACGTTATTTTTCTGGAGGTGTTGTTCGATATTTAAACTGAAAAGCATCATCCAAGTTCGGTGGACTTTTCCAAAGTAGTGTATTAACGTAAGCTCGCTCTTACACGCACACACATTATTGCTTTACTATCCTTGTGGGGACCCCAAACAATTGATTCTCAATCAAAATCGTATTTTCCCTGAAGTTAACGATAAGCTTATCAAGAATGGAGCTATATACAAGGGAGTACCAGTACCAGATCATTATGCAGAGGTACGAGGTACACTATATATACAAAAGTATGTGGAAACCCCTTCAAATTAGTGGATTTGGCTATTTCAGCCACACCTATTGCTGACAGGTGTATAAATCGAGAGTACAGCTATGCAATCTCCATAGACCAACATTGGTAGTAGGATGGCCTTACTGAAGAACTCAGTGACTTTCAACGTGACACCGTCATGGGATGCCACCTTTCCAAAAAGTCAGTTCATCAAATTTCTGCCCTGATAGAGCTGCCCCGATTAACTGTAAGTGCTGTTATTGTGAAGTGTAAACGTCTATGAGCAGCAACTGCTCAGCTGCGAAGTGGTAGGCCACACAAGCTCAGAACAGGACCGCTGAGTGCTGAATCGCGTAGCGGGTTAAAAACGTCTGTCCTTGGTTGCAGCACTCACTACTGAGTTCCAAACTGCCTCTGGAAGCAACGTCAGCACAAGAACTGTTCGTCGGAGCTTCATGAAATGGGTTTCCATGGCAGAGCAGCCGCACACAAGCCTAAGATCACCATGTGGAATGCCAAGCGTCGGCTGGAGTGGTGTAAAGCTCGACGACATTGGACTGGAAATGTGTTGGAGCAGTGGAAACGTGTTCTCTGGAGTAATGAATCACACTTCACCATCTGGCAGTCTGACGGACGAATTTGGGTTTGGGGGATGCCAGGAGAATAACTGCCCGAATGTATAGTGCCAACTGTAAAGTTTGGTGGAGGAGGAATAAGGGTCTGGGGCTGTTTTTCATTGTTCGGGCTAGGCCCCTTAGTTCCAGTAAAGGAAAATCTTAACGCTACAGCATACAGTGACATTCTAGACGATTCTGTGCTTCCAACTTTGTGGGAAGTTTGGGAAAGGCCCTTTTGTGAAAGGCCCTTTCCTGTTCCAGCATGACAATGCCCCTGCCCACAAAGAAAGGTCCATACAGAAATGGTTTGTCCAGATCAGTGTGGAAGAACTTGACTGGCCTGCACAGAGCCCTGACCTCAACCCCATTGAACACGTTTGGGATGAATTGGAACGCCAACTGAGAGCCAGGCCTAATCACCCAACATCAGTGCCCGACCTCACTAATGTTCTTGTGGCTGAATGGAAGTCCCGCAGCAGCAAATTTTGGAATGGGATGTTCGACGAGCAGGTGTCCACATACTTTTGTTAATGTTTGTACGTATGTACATGAAGGCAGGGTAAAGTGACTAGGCATATGGATAGATAGGGATGGTAGGTAGCCTAGCGGTAAAGAGCATTGGGCCAGTAACTGAAAGGTTGCTGGTTTGATTCCCCAAGCGGACTAGGTGAAAAATCTGGCTATGTGCTCTTGAGCAAGGCACTTATCCCTAATTGCTCCTGTAAGTCGTTCTGGATAAGAGGGTTGATTAAAAATGTAATAAGAGTAAAATAAAGAACAGTGTTTGAAAGTGTGGGGGATTTGTTTGTGTAGGGTCAGTGCAGATAGTTTGGGTACCATTCATTGGCTGTCTAGCTATTTACAGTCTATGGCCCTAATTGTAACCATAAACCTAAGCCTAAAAGGGTCCCCACAAGGATAGTAAAACCAAAATCAAACACACACACAGACACACACACACTAGGGAAAAGAAAGCATTGAAAATGTCATATAATATATATTTTTTGTTAGGGTTGACTGTTTGGCTCTATTGCCTGTTGCGTTCAACTCTACCATTCTGTTTGTTTTTTTCAGGCTCTCAGAGGGCACATCATAAGCCCATTCAAATGCCAAGCCCTAAAGGATGTTACAACTTATCATAATAATTTCCATGACAATATTCTGATTCCATGTTCTGTTACCCGCCAAACTGACTCAATTGATTTTCTCATGCCAGTAAGAGCCTCCTAACTTGTATTCTGAAAAACACATAATATTGGGCTGTCCAATCTTTCCAAACTGTGTTCTGAGTTACTTTGTATCGGAGCTACCAGCTAAAACTTGAACTCTGAAATGATTCATTGGTTGCCTAATTAGTGTCAGCATTGTTTTAAAGTGGCTCTAATTGTGTTTACTGCTGCTGGCCTAAATTGGACCATACACTGTGTGTTATATTGTGTTTTTCGGCACTGTTAAACTGTCAAGCTCATAGAAGGTATGCCATGGCAGACCTGCTTAGGGGACTGCTGTGTGCAGACAGGCCCTATGCAAACACACTAATTACTGAACCCTATTAGGGCTGATCAAGCTTTATACGGGCAGAGAGGAGGTGGTGTGTGTGTGTGTGTGTGTGTGTGTGTGTGTGTGTGTGTGTGTGTGTGTGTGTGTGTGTGTGTGTGTGTGTGTGTGTGTGTGTGTGTGTGTGTGTGTGTGTGTGTGTGTGTGTGTGTGTGTGTGTGTGTGTGTGTGTGGTAGGAATGGGAGAGTTTCTGCGGTTTCATAGAAAGCAAACGCCAAGGACACTGGCAGTAGCAGACGAGAGGCAATGTTTTTACAAGCCAAATTAGACCTGACAAACAAAGTTTTTCTCTAGTGATGGGCTATTTACTTCATGGCAGAATGAGTAAACATGTTGCTATGAGCCAAAAAGTAGAGTGTTACATTTATTCCAGATACATTTTTTTTTAATACCTAGGTGTCTGGTTAGACTGTTAACTCTCCTTCCAGACACATTAAGCATCTCCAATCCAAAATTAAATTTAGAATCGGCTTCCTATTTTGCAACAAAGCATCCTTCACTCATGCTGCCAAACATACCCTCGTAACACTGACCATCCTACCGATCCTCGACTTCGGCGATGTCATTTATAAAATAGCCTCCAAAACTCTATTCAACAAATTGGATGCAGTCTATCACAGTGCCATCCGTTTTGTCACCAAAGCCCCATATACTACCCACTACTGCAACCTGTACGCTCTCGTTGGCTGGCCCTCGCTTCATACTCGTCGCCAAACCCAATGGCTCCAGGTCATCTACAAGTCAGTTCACTGGTCACCATAGCAGCACCCAACCGTAGCACGTGCTCCAGCAGGTACATCTCACTGGTCACCCCCAAAGCCAATTCCCCCTTTGGCCGCCTTTCCTTCCAGTTCTCTGCTGCTCCTTCCAGTGATGGCTGCTCTGCCATCACTGAAGCTGGAGACTCATATCTCCCTCACTAGTTTTAAGCACCAGCTGTCAGAGCAGCTCACAGATCTCTGCACCTGTACATAGCCCATCTGTAAACAGCCCATCCAACTACCTCATCCCCATACTGTATTTATTTATTTATTTTGCTCCATTGCACCCCAGTATCTCTACTTGCACAGTCATCTTCTGCACATCTACCATTCCAGTGTTTAATTGCTGTATTGTAATTACCTCGTCACCATGGCCTATTTACTGCCCCACCTCTTATCTTACCTCATTTGCACTCACTGTATATAGACTTTCTTTCTTTTTTTCTACTGTATTATTGACTGTATGTTTGTTTATTCCATGTGTAACTCTTTGTTGTTGTATGTGTCGAACAGCTGTGCTTTATCTTGGCCAGGTCGCAGTTGTAAATGAGAACTTGTTCTCAACTAGCCTACCTGGCTAAATAAAGGTGAAATAAAAAATTATGTTATAACTGGGTCAAAAGGTAGTCTTGTGTATCAAATGAATTCTGAAGATATCAATAAATAATGTTACCACTATCATAAATTGATGAGAAATTAAAAATAAACAGGATTATTGGCTGAATAGCATTGCAGGGTACCAGGTAAAGAGGCGAGGGGGATTTTCATGTCTACTACAAGCGATACAAGATCAATATTTCTGCAGGATTTGAATTTATGTATAGACACAAGAAGTGAAAAAGAAAATGTCAAGTCGAAACATTCGACAACCAGGGAAACCTGTCTTTTAATGAGATACCTCTACACAGGGGGCAGGTTCTTGTTCCCTTTCTCCTCTTAATTCCAAATGAAAGCTGTATCAGCCATAAATTATTTGCTCAATATGTCTGCGGCATCCTTCAGCTTTACTCAGTCCTTCGACTTGACTGCTCCACCGAGGGGTTTTATGGAGGTCCCAAGGTGCCCACCTTCATGTCCTCGACACTTTGCAGCAGAGCAGAAGACGGGTACAGCAGGCATGTCAAGCAGTGACAGAGCCGCTGGGACCACTTTTTGTTTCAGAAATTACTGAAGAATAACACAGGGGTTCGATTGCGCACAATGCCGGTGCCTGCCCCCACCCCCTCTTCTCTTCTCTTCTCTGATGGATCCTACAAAGGTCACACTATAATCGTCCCTTACAGAAACAAATGGAATTAATGAAAGCTCTCTCTCTCTCCTCTCTCTCGGCAGCTAGGGACATTTATTGAATGGTTAACGTTTACCTTTTTAGGCTTACTTCTTGGTCTTGGTCTATAGAACCATTTATGTTTTTTCCAGCCGACGAGAGCAGTTCTGCTGGTTGTTTAGGATTCAGAGGGTGATCCTGGGCTAAATCAGTCCTTCAAGTCGCCCCAGCTCTCCTCTGGGATAAGGTGTAAGAGGTCTTGGAGGATTGTGCATTAATTACACTTTCAACAGCTGTATCCACACTGCATGTAATGAGTCAGCTATAGTAAGACAGGGGCTGAATGTAAATACGGTCAGTGAAGAAAAAGGGGAAGAAAATATCATCCATGTTTCCTTATAAGCTTGTAACACACACCAGTCAGAGTGAGATATCTCTTGAAGCATGACTGTCACAACATATTATTAATTGTAGACCTAACACTTGGTTTCCTATTGCCGTATGTTTAATTACAATTCTGATATTCAGATGAATGTGCCAAATTAATACAGACCCAAGCACTACACAATTTGCCCTCATACTCAAAATACCCAAAACAGAATATTTTCCCAACATTATATTGTATTGGTTTTAGGATGTGTACAGTATGTGTAGGGCTACATGTTACTGTATATGCTTATTCTATTTGAATATCCCCAAGAGTTTGTGTACAAAGCTCTATCAGCAAGACAATATTGTAACCACCAACAAGTCAAAACAGTTGACTATAGCTGGAGGCTATAACTTGTGCAAAGCAACACATCACAGCTTTTGGTTTATCATTGGTTCTTGGAGCGAAGCCATAAGTTTCCTGACGGGTAAAACTGAAGTTTTTTAAACTTTCGGAGAACAAACGTTTTTAGGTTGCAGGGAGGTTATGAGAATGTTTTACTATAGTTCCCAGAATGTTTTCCTTGAAGGTAATTAAATAACATTCTGAGAACATTCTCTAATTGTTGTGAAAGTACTCACTAAGTTGATGGGTTATATTTAGGGGGGGGTAATATTTTACAGCTTTGTCATTCTATTTTGTACATTAAAATCATCATATTTGATAATTTTATATATTTTACATGTTCTGGATAATACCATGAAATCCTTGAATATTTCCCAAAATCCAGTAGGTTACTGGTAAACCTCTGAATGTAACCTGTAATATACCCTTCCTTTGCAACCCTATACACTACACTTTGATGAGCCGACACATCAAAAGCATGTCCGCTCAGTGCTACATGTGAACACAAAACAAACATGTCCACCTTTTCATCACATAGATGTCACGCCTGTCATGTTATGGTTAGGGCTTAACCTGATGCCTACACCAGATAGGAACAGGAGTCTACCATCAAAGGGTTACCCACCTGTCTTTGTAATTTGGCCTGTATCTATATAGTGTCACATATCCATAGGCTGAGGTTATTGAGCTTCAGTCAGTCAGTCAGTCAGGACCGATAACCAATCTCTGCAGTGGGCTACTGTGCCAATTGCTGGAGGGGGTTCTAGAGCTGCTGCAGTATCTCTTGTTGTTGGAATCTGAAGAGTCTGTAAATAGATAAACGTATGTAGCCTATACATTAGAGGCAACCATATGGTCATGGTTTCTTAGAGCTTGGTGAGTTTGTGGTTGTCCTATGGTTATTTTGCAAACAACCTTCCAACAACATTCTGGGACTCGTGCAGGACAGTTGCTTGGCTTTGAAACATTCTCAGCACATTTAAGGAACTTGTAAAAAAACATTTATTTTCTTGGTATTTCATTACTTTAACTGAATTCTTCCTAAAAGTTCAAACATGGTTACATTTAATTAATTTGGTACAGTTCTAGGAAGGTTCTCCAAGTGGTGTGGTGTGGCATTGGGAATGTTCTCAAATAGTTCAGAAAACATTAAGAAAACTTTCCATAAAAAAACAAGAAACCTTTAGTAACGTTCAGAGAACGTTCTAAGAATGTTATTTAGAAAAATATACATTCCATTCTCAGCATCAACAAAACACTATCTTCTGTCTTGTTAAGTGTGTTCTGGGGTGTTGGCAGAGCCCACTAATTGGCCACACCTGATCTAAATGAGTGCTTGTTTCTTTTGAAAAGGTGTCTATTTAAATAGACTAAAATGAACAGCTATGTATGAGTTTTAAAAAACATGGCATGCTAGCTTCATCCTGGTGGAACAGTGGACTAATTCCATGGATAATGAACAGAAGATCATAGGTTTGAATCTCAATGACGCCTTGTCACAATAAAAAATAAATGTGTTTCCCTGATTAATGCCTAAGCAAATTAATTTCCATGTTTCTTATCTGTGTTTGGAATTCAAAACAGTTAACCCAAACTAAGCTAGCAGTGTTATTAAAAGTCTTATTGAAACATGTTCTTATAACATTATTTAATTACCTTCAAATAACCTATAATTTTCATTCTCAGAATGTTAATAAAACCTCCCAGGAAAACGTTTAGGTTCTCAGAACCTCCCTGCAACCTAACGTTTAAAAAACATTCAATTTTACCGGCCAGGAAACATATGGCTTTGTTACCAGAACCAATGGGAAAACAAAAATGTACGTTCCCACAACTTCCAAGAAACCAAATGTGCTAGCTGGGTTCGTTCCCATAACAAATGTGAAACCAAAAACACATGTTCACAAAACTTCCAAGGAACCAAATGTGTTAGCTGGGAAGATTCAAATTACACATTTACTCTGAGGGATGCCCTGATATGGACCAATGCTGATACCAACCATGCCACAGTAATTGTACGGTAGTTTAAATGCGAAGGAAATCTACCTGCAATGGGTAATGTAAAAAGTACAGTAAAAAGCCAGACCGACAACCATTGGAAAACTGAACACACAAATCACTGCACATGTCTCAATCTGTTAAGAGCCAAATGCGACTGATTGTACATCAGGCTGTGGGGGAATGAGTCAGCAGACTTTAACATTAAGGGGCGTGATCACAACCACAAGACACAGCGAGAGACAGGGCAGATGACTCACACAACGGCACTGTTCTCATTTATTTGAAGTGAAGTTTTGCTCCCTGCACTACTAATGTGAATGACTGATCTAAGAGACACACAGACAGGCTGCAAAACAGGGGAAGGTGTGCAAGGTGAAACATTGAAACACCAGCCTCAGTCATCACAGACCGCACACAGTCTGGCAATTTTACATCCAGATAAAAAGAAACCCCTCTCTTCTGGGTGAAGAAACCTCAAAATGCTTAGAGCTGAGGTGTTGAACATCAGTTAAGTGTAAACATATTTTGTGTTTGAAGCTACTGCAACATCTACTCTCAACTGTCTCTATGCTGATGGGTTGGATGTTTTCTTTCAACAGTTGGACTTACATGGACTGAAGAGACTGTTGAGACTGTTGAGTGTCTACAGTGAGGGAAAAAAAGTATTTGATCCCCTGCTGATTTTGTACGTTTGCCCACTGACAAAGAAATGATCAGTCTATAATTTTAATGGTAGGTTTATTTCAACAGTGAGAGACAGAATAACAAAAAAAAAATCCAGAAAAACGCATGTGAAAAATGTTATGAATTGATTTGCATTTTAATGAGGGAAATAAGTATTTGACCCCCTCTGCAAAACATTACTTAGTACTTGGTGGCAAAACCCTCGTTGGCAATCACAGAGGTCAGACGTTTCTTGTAGTTGGCCACCAGGTTTGCACACATCTCAGGAGGGATTTTGTCCCACTCCTCTTTGCAGATCTTCTCCAAGTCATTAAGGTTTCGAGGCTGACGTTTGGCAACTCGAGCCTTCAGCTCCCTCCACAGATTTTCTATGGGATTAAGGTCTGGAGACTGGCTAGGCCACTCCAGGACCTTAATGTGCATCTTCTTGAGCCACTCCTTTGTTGCCTTGGCTGTGTGTTTTGGGTCATTGTCATGCTGGAATACCCATCCACGACCCATTTTCAATGCCCTGGCTGAGGGAAGGAGGTTCTCACCCAAGATTTGACGGTACATGGCCCCGTCCATCGTCCCTTTGATGCGGTGAAGTTGTCCTTTCCCCTTAGCAGAAAAACACCCCCAAAGCATAATTTTTCCACCTCCATGTTTGACGGTGGGGATGGTGTTCTTGGGGTCATAGGCAGCATTCCTCCTCCTCCTCCAAACACGGCGAGTTGAGTTGATGCCAAAGAGCTCCATTTTGGTCTCATCTGACCACAACACTTTCACCCAGTTGTCCTCTGAATCATTCAGATGTTCATTGGCAAACTTCAGACGGGCATGTATATGTGCTTTCTTGAGCAGGGGACCTTGCAGGCGCTGCAGGATTTCAGTCCTTCACGGCGTAGTGTGTTACCAATTGTTTTCCCGGTGACTATGGTCCCAGCTGCCTTGAGATCATTGACAAGATCCTCCCGTGTAGTTCTGGGCTGATTCCACCGTTCACATGATCATTGCAACTCCACGAGGTGAGATCTTGCATGGAGCCCCAGGCCGAGGGAGATTGACAGTTCTTTTGTGTTTCTTCCATTTGCGAATAATGGCACCAACTGTTGTCACCTTCTCACCAAGCTGCTTGGCGATGGTCTTGTAGCCCATTCCAGCCTTGTGTAGGTCTACAATCTTTTCCCTGACATCCTTGGAGAGCTCTTTGGTCTTGGCTATGGTGGAGAGTTTGGAATCTGATTGATTGATGGCTTCTGTGGACAGGTGTCTTTTATACAGATAACAAACTGAGATTAGGAACACTCCCTTTAAGAGTGTGCTCCTAATCTCAGCTCGTTACCTGTATAAAAGACACCTGGGAGCCAGAAATATTTCTGATTGAGAGGGGGTCAAATACTTATTTCCCTCATTAAAATGCAAATCAATATATAACATTTTTCACATGTGTTTTTCTGTTTTTTTTTGTTGTTATTCTGTCTCTCACTGTTGAAATAAACCTACCATTAAAATTATAGACTGATCATTTCTTTGTCAGTGGGCAAACGTACAAAATCAGCAGGGGATCAAATACTTTTTTCCCTCACTGTAGGTTTCAAGGATCCCCAGTAGAATGTGGATTGATAGAACGGTTTTTCACCACAACAACTACTATAGAGAGAAGGCTTGGGAAACAAAATTGGAGACACTTCAGCCAAGTCAAAAAGAGAAAGTAGGGCCTAGATCTTCTGTTCTGTGTAAGAAGATCACATAAAAATTCAAATGCACTTTCAAAAGCACTCAGAACCCTGTAGGTTTCTCAAGTACTGTGTGATTATATTATTATCACATCAAATTATCATTATGCTAAGTTTTTAATTATCACCCTCCTGATTGATCAAATATCTGCATCATCTCTCAAGTGTGAGATCTCGAGTAGTTGGATTTATACAGACAGCACAGCTAAGAAATTAGGCCTACATTTGTTTGGAGAGGCTGCGCACATCCACTTTGATTCGTTGGCAAACTGATGATGTTGGATATGAGATGAATTGAATGACAATATAATTTGGGTGGTCTTAAAACTTCACTCTATGTGCCATAAATGAAAAATGGTTTCTGTGATTTTGAAATGCTTCTTTAAATATTGACCATTCTTGGTCAGAGGACTATCTTTACATTTCAAGACTGTGTTTACATTTCTAAAGCCCATGAGAGTAAAAGTATGACCCTCATTTTTATTTATTTAACCTTTTAACCCTCATTAAGATGTCAAAGGAGTATTGATGGAATGTACATTTACATTTTTATCTGGCAAAAGACCAGTGTAGAAATATTGCTCATTAACCATTTTACCAGAAAGGATGAGATGCGGACATCTTTATTGCTTTAAGTTATGAAAGAATAACAATTCCTAACCCCAATGATGATAGGCTTACATGCATGATAGGCCTACACCGCATATGAAGCCTAGGACCTAGGCTATAGGTCTATAATTGAACAGACCTGCAATGCCAGCATTACCTTGAAGTGTGAATACATAACCTAGAATGACAGTTTTGTTATTTGAATTAATCAATACACCATTTCCTTTGGGATTCCCAAAATATCAGATTTTGCTGTGTATGCAAACACTATATCAGGTTGGTCATGGAAAATGTGCACACAAACACACACTGACAAGCTATAAGATCCCCTCAATCATTCCAGACTGGAGATGTATAATTGACCCAGGGATGGACTTAGTGATTTGGAGGCCCCAGGCAGAGGCCAGCATGACCCTCCCCCCCTCAACATTTGTTATGGGATTTATACGAAAGACATGCAATTTAACAGTACAAATGTATTACCTTTTAATGTTCCATTAATGTGCCATGAACACAACCATTCATGATGTTTATCTGATTGTCAAGCACGTTAATCCAAAAATAATTCAAGCACCGCCAACTTTCCTTCAATTCGCAAGCCCCTCTAGAGGTTGAAAAGATTTGGCATTGGCCCTCAAATCCTCAAAAAGTTATAGAGCTGCACCACTGAGAGCATCTTGACTGGCTGCATCACTGCTTGGTATGGCAACAGCACCGCCCTCAACCGCATGGCGCTACAGAGGGGGGGGGGTGCGGACAGCCCAGTACATCACTGGGGCCGAGCTCCTTGCCATCCAGGACCTTTATATCAGGCAGTTTGAAAGGAAGGCCTGGAAAATCTTTAAAGACTCCAGCCACCCAAGCCATACACTGTTCTCTCTGCTTCAGCACAGCAGGCGGTACCAGTGCATCAAGTCTGACACCAACAGCCTCCTGAAAAGCTTCTATCCCCAAGCCATATCAATGTTAAATGTACTGAACAAAAATATAAACGTAACATGGAACAATTTCAAAGATTTTACGGAGTCACAGTTCATATAAGGAAATCAGTCAATTGAAATAAATTCATTAGGCCCTCATCTATGGATTTCACATGACTGGGAATACAGATATCCATCTGTTGGTCACAGATACTTAAGAAAAGGTAGGGGCGTGGATTATAAAATGGATGGAATGGTGGTGTGACCTCCAAATACTGTTGTGCTGCCGCGCGCAACACATCTCCATCGCATTGAGTTGATCAGGCTGTTGACTGTGGCCTGTCTTACTCCTCTTCAATGGCTGTGCAAAGTTGCTGGATATTGGCGGGAACTGGAACATGCTGTCATACACGTGTATCCAGAACATCCCAAACATGCTCAATGGGTGACAGTTCTAATGAGTATGCAGGCCACGAAGAACTGGGACATTTTCAGCTTTCAGGAATTGTGTACAGATCCTTGCGACATGGGGCTGTGCATTATCCTGCTGAAACATGAGGTGATGGCGGCGGATGAATGGCACGACAATGGGCCTCAGGATCTTGTTGCGGTATCTCTGTGCATTCCAATTGCCATCGATAAAATGCAATTATGTTTGTTGTCCATAGCTTATGCCTGCCCATACCCTAACCCCTCCCCCACCAAAGCTGATCAGCAAACTGCTCGCCCACATGACGCAATACATGTGGTCTGCGTTGTGAGGCTGGTTGGACGTACTGCCAAATTCTCAAAAATGATGTTGGAGGTGAATTACGGTTGAGAAATTAAATTCTCTGGCAACAGCTCTGGCAGACATTCTGGCAGTCAGCATGCCAATTGCACGTACCCTCAAAACTTGAGACATCTGTGGCATTGTGTTGTGTGACAAAACAGCACATTTTAGTGGCCTTTTATTGTCTCCAGCACAAGGTGCACCTGTGTAATGATCATTCTGTTAAATCAGCTTCTTTAAATGCCACACCTGTGAGGTGGATGGATTATCTTGGCAAAGGAGAAATGCTCACTAACAGGGATGTAAACAAATTTGTGAACACATTTTGAGAGAAATACGTTTTTTGTGCATATGGAGAATTTCTGGGAACTTTTATTTCAGCTAATGAAACATGGGACCAACACTTTAAATTCCGTGTTTATATTTTTGTTCAGTGTAGCTAAAATAATGGCTACACAGACTGTCTCTATGCACACTCACACACACTGACACTCCAACACACATTTATACTGACTCTACACACACACTCACATACAATCAGTTGTTGTTGTGAATTTAGTTGTTGTGAATTTGTTAGATTACTTGTTAGATACTACTGCATTGTTGGAACTAGAAGCACAAGCATTTCGCTACACTCGCATTAACATCTGCTAACCATGTGTATGTGACAACTAAAATTTGATTTGATTTGAATCATTATTAGCCTGCTGCTACTCTGTTTTTCATATATCCTGATGACTAGTCATCTTACCCCTATACACATCTACCTCTATCACTCCAGTATCCCTGCACATTTTAAATATGGTATTGGAACTGACCCTGTATATAGCTTCTTATTTTCTTGTTTTTATTTACTGTGCTTTTGTTCTAACTTGTGTTTTTTTTGGTGCTACATTGATATTGATCACTTCATTGTTGGGTTTGGAGCTTGGAAGAAAGGCATTTCACTGTACTTGTGCACGTGACATTAAAACTTTAAACTTGAAGTGGCTGAAACTATTTCACCGGAGAAAGCATCCGAGCGAGCAAAACAGCGCCCCTCTGTCTTACTATATGTAGCCCATGTATCTGATGCTGTCTAGCCAAAAACAGTATGACATGCCATAATATTTTTGGCCAGACAGCATCTGATACATGGGCTACATGTACATGTCCTTTGCCTATTATCAGCAGCACCCGTCTATTTACTAAAGACATGCGTATTGTATCCCCCTAGAGTCTAATGGCCTGGGGCTGGGGTTGTACTAAGCTAACATATGGAATTGTTTTAAGATCCTTTAGCTATATTATTTAGGACCCCTGTAGGTATAACAATTATTTGATGAAACAATGAATTTACTGCTTTTAGCCCATAGAAACACAGTGAATAACAGATTCATAAATGGGAAAACAGATAGTCTCAAATGTTTTTCTAAAATAAGTATGTTTTGAAGTGTCTGTCCTATATCTGAGAGATATAAGAAAGCTCTGGAAAATATATTTATATATTTTTTTTACCGTGGAATATACCTTTTACGTCCATTCATTTTTCTGCCTACAGACTAATCCTGTGACACTTGTGTTTGTGAGAGTCTTTCCATAGAGGAGTCATATTAGCGTGGTAGCCCAAACTACTCGGACGTTACAGACGTTCTGTAAGAAGGCCAATTTTCGGGATGTCTCCTGGTCTAATAAACACAGCTGTAACTCTGCCACCCGCAGAAGGCTGACATTGCCGGATGCGATGGATTTAAATGGAGCCGATGCAAAAAAAATTATATCTCAAGCTTAAACAGACTTTTATGTTTAAAAAAAATAAGTATTATGTATTTATTATGCCTCAAGCAGAGAAATTATTTTTATTTTTTTTGTTTAACTATGCCCAGCTCATGAGGCCCCTTGATGATGTGAGGCCTGAGGCAAATGCCTCTTCTGCCTAATGGTAAGGCCACCTGTGAATTGACCTTGACTTGAGAAGCACAGGAGAGCTGTTCAAACTTACCTTTCTTGATAGCTGGTTGGATTTCAAAGATGTGAAGAAGGCATTCAGCTGGTTTTCCCCTTAGGGCCACCTTAAGCAACTTGGATGACAGTGGAAGTTAACTTGATAAAACTGCTTCTTTATTGTTAAAAGTAAAACCAACGCGTTTCGGTCCTTGGCCTTCATCAGATTTTAAATTATAGACGGAAAAATGTTAGAGGTTTATTTAACATTTCAGATTGGCCCTCTATAAACTCAGCAGGGACCAGTCATGGGAATACAAATCAGCATGATGTTGATTGGTTAAATAAGTAGCAGATCATGAGGAAGGGCAGAAATTACAACCTACAAATGGCAGAAACATATTGGTTACACTATCCTTTAAGAGTTGCTGAATGACATTCATCTTTACTTCGGTTTGCTCCTCAATTCATGCAGCTGTCCTTGGTTAGAGAGCGAAGTAGCAGCATCAGTTCTCTTCCCTTTGCATGGATTTCAATTTTAAGTGAAGTCGATAACTAAAAAGAGCACATTGTTATCAGATATGTTTAAGTCGTAGTTAGAGTCATGGTAGTTACATTTTTCAAAACGTCTAAATTAATACTCAAAATTCAAATAACGTGATTGAACTATATATAAATGCTCAGTCGATATAGGAAGAACAAAAAAACGTATGTTGCTAAACACACATTTCATACAACTTGGTTCATTGAATGCAGCCCATGTTTCCATACCAGGAAGTGTGTGACGTTGGCGCGCTCGTTGAAAGCAAACCCCGGGCATACGTACAACGATGTTAACGTTAGTAGACAGACATTTAACGGCTGAAAAGAAATATATAGCTACCCTTTGTTGTCACGTTTTATTTTTGTTGCAAAACACACGGGTTGCAGCCATCGGTCATGGAGTTATCTCCGCTTATAAAGAAGATCGGTAAGCCAAAGAACGTTACTGTACCCAACTAGCTACAAAAGTTGCTCTGTGTTGTTGCTGTCATTTTTGTTGTTAGCTAGCTAGCTAGCTAATATGTCTTGATGTCATTCTTCTTGATAGTGCTGGATAGTGCTAACTACTCTTACAACTCTTACAAGTTGTTGTTGCTACTAATGCACATTCATCCAATATCTAGCAAACTACATTTAGTTGTATATTGAGGGGAAATACCTAGCTAGATAACGTTAGCTAACCACTAATGTTAGTTAGCTTATCTGACTAACGGTAAACTCAACTCCACTATTTAGCTACTTCACCGTGGTCTTGTTTTCAACAGGTCACTCCTTGGCAGAGATCCGAGTCCGAGCATTGAAGAGCATCATCTGTAAGCTAGACCACTCTCTCCTCTCTGTCTCTGACCTGGTCCAGGAGAAAATGCTGTTTGTTTACCTGCTCGAGTGGTTTAACTTCCCCGAGGTGCCAATGCAAGAGGAGGTCCTGCAGCTGATCAGTACTCTATCGAAGGTACCAAAACTGGTCCTTATGACCACAGCCTAGTCTGATGACTAGCTAAACTAGAGTACATACTGACGCTATTATGATTGATTATCCTTTGACAAGCAACCTGTTGCATTCTTACATCTTACAAAAATGATTAGTGTATATATATAATATATATGGAGAGTAATGTGATGTTGAATCAATTTAACATGTTTTTAAAGTATATCTGTGGACTGCATGTCTGTATAAACTGTGCTCTTTAGGAACACATGTATTGTGTATTTTTGTCTTCATAGCACCCTACTGCAGCCCAGATGCTGAGAGATGTCGGGGCAGTGGATTTCCTCACCCAACTCTCCCCCAACGTAGAGCCACGGTTACAGGCCATCATTGACGGCATCTTCGACCTGCTGTTTCAGCTTCCAGAGCTGCTTCCTGCTTGTCCAAACATCTATTCTAATGAACACCAGCTACTAAACACCACTACTGCAGGTATGTATCAAAGAGATGGAATTATTGAATTAGAATGAATAGAATGGGTGTCCCCATTCAAGTCAATGATGGCATAATGGGTGGACTGGCAGCCATTTTGAGTGTACTCATGCCTAGGTTGAAGATGACAGGTTAAGACAACGGGATTCTAATATCCCATAACTTTGCAAATATGGGACCAGCGTTGCTAATAAGCAACGGCGCTAGTGGTTATCAATGGCACTGGTCCCATGCATTTGTTTATTTTCTAATTCAGCCACATGGAATCATTACATTGTCTTAACCTGTATTTTTTTTTGTCCTAGACCC
Source organism: Brachymystax lenok tsinlingensis (assembly GCA_030435695.1). Taxonomy (NCBI): domain Eukaryota; kingdom Metazoa; phylum Chordata; class Actinopteri; order Salmoniformes; family Salmonidae; genus Brachymystax; species Brachymystax lenok. Next base: position 19,826,676 of record CM059782.1, read on the forward strand.
ATGCCTGGAAGTAACAGCAGGAAGTGTACCCTTCAATCTGGGCTGTGATTTGTTAGAGTCAACTCAACTGACATCCCAAAAAATACATTCCATTGCATGAGGCACATCAGTTAGCATAATTTGAATGAACGTTCTACATTACCATGGCAATCCAGCATCAGTTAATAGAACATTCCAAATGACCATGGAAATTATCGTATTGTGAGTGCACCCATGAGTTTACCAGTCTAATTGCTAGGGTTAGAGCTTCCAAGCCCCTTCTATTCATTCTATTTCTATGGATAGAATATTATATGCAGTGTTTTTAACTGATGGTTTTATGCTGATATTATGCTGCTGTTGCAGGTCCCCTAGAAGAGGACTCTCCAGCGGTGGGCTATTTCCAGACAAAGAGGCCGAGTCACATTGATGTTCCACCACAGAGGATAGCAGGTATTTTACCTCATCCATATTTAGGGATATATGCCATTTTAATTTCAAAATAGGCCATCCACGTGAATCGTGTAGCTCTGAATAAAAACGTTTATTTGGTGGTTCTGGTTTTCATATGGAAGTCATTGACTGAGCACAGAATGCATCCGTACGGGTCCTACAAAAATAATATCAAACAAAGAGTTTTGAGCGTGATGTCAGATAGGTCATATCAGAGTAAGTGCTTCGTAGGCAGACTCTGTCGTCTTTCCACGCCACAAACCATGGGGCTGTGCACACTGTGATACATTTTAGAAGCGCACAAGCATAAAAGTTGGTCGGATTTACCAGAAAGTCTACTAAAGTTTGACTTTGCCCTCGTGTTTCTTAGCTACTTACATCATTTTGTTCACACGCTAGGTTCTTTTTCAATGTTAGTTTGCCTTTGATGCAACTGCTGGCCATGAGATATCTGAGATTCTCCACTGTTACCACAGCAACCTCGCACCCTTAAAGGGGCAGCTGAAAATTTGTCTCACCTAAGTGACTCGTATTTGAGGGTACATTGTGCCTGGTTGCACTCCAAAAACCTTTTATTCATGAACTCCTTGTAAACAATGTCAGCGTAAAGCCCTGTATAATACAGTGTTGATGTACATTAGTTATTGTATTTTAATACTTTTAACACTGAAAGCACCTAGCAATCTAATAGAAATGTGAGACAGGATTTGTGTTTTGCTTTGATTTTTGCACCTCTATAAAGAAAAACTTGTCAGGTGCTTTCAGTGTTTGCAGGTGCATTGCAGACTGATGTATTCCTGTCTGGGGAGGCTGAGATTATCATTACGTGTCATGATAAAACTTAAAGCCAGACCAAAAAACCCAACTTCACCCTACCCCAGGACACTATTTTCAAATGTGTGTTATGTATTTTTTTATTCTCTGAAAATAATCAAATGTTTTAGCATTTCACATGGAATTTTCTTGTGTTTCTGTGCAAAAAAAACAACAACATTTTGGTCCCTAACCAGTTTGCATCCCTGCATATAAGTAATATGCTTGCATTTTTATCTGATTGGTAATAGCCTAAATTATTTTATATCATTCATGTTATTTGGTGAATAGGATTTGTATAACATAGTGTTTTGTGCTGATTTGTTCCAATTTTTATTACATTTCTATTACATTGCTATTCGTTCCAAGATGGCGTAGCAGCCAGACGTCTGTTTTGTCTCGTCCCGTCCCATGTATATATAATTTTCTTCGTATATATTTCGTATATATTTTATATTTTTTATCTCAATTTCCATCTACGGACTGAACATACTCGCCACACCCAATGTGGTATGGATCTGCTATTTTTTTCACTTTAGAACCAGAACCCCCATCAGAAGCTAGCCAGCTAACTATCTACTAGTCAGTTAGCCACTGCTAGCGGTCATCACCGTTAACTCGGACATCAGCCAGCCTCAGCCCGGTCAATTCCTGCCAGTCTGCACAGTGCAATATCATCCCAGAGCATATCGGACTGCTTTTTCTCTACCACATCTCCGGATTCCTACCGCAGGCTCTGAACCTTTACACCGGATAATCGCAGCTAGCTAGCTGCTATCCGAATGGCTACTCCTGGCTAACGTCTCTGTCCCGAAGCAAGCACCAGTTAGCCTGGAGCTAGGCCCATCTCCCGGATAGCCGAAGAGGCCCATCAGCCAATTCTTTGGCTACAATACCTATTTTGCCAATTGGCCTGGACCCTTTACCGCCGACACGGAGCCCCGCCGATCCATCACGACTGGTCTGCCGACGTAACCGTCAGAGGGGGTTTCAACAGGCTCTCCCGTTTGGACGTCCCCCGGAGTCCCATCTGCTAGCCCCGGCCCGCTAGCTATCTCACTGGACCGTATGATCACTCGGCTACAGATGTCTCTCCCTAATGTCAATATGCTTATTGCTGTTTTGAGCCTCCAGCCCTGCTCAATATGCCTTAGCTAGCCCTTTTGTTCCACCCCCCACACATGCGGTGACCTCACCTGGTTTAAATGGTGCCTCTAGAGACAACCTCTCATCGTCACGCAATGTCTAGGTTTACCTCCACTGTACTCACATCCTACCATACCCTTGTCTGTACATTATGCCTTGAATCTATTCTTCCGAGCCCAGAAATCTGCTCCTTTTACTCTCTGTTCAGAACGCACTAGACGACCAGTTCTTATAGCCTTTAGCAGTACCCTTATCCTCCTCTGTTCCTCTGGTGATGTAGAGGTTAACCCAGGCCCTGCAGCCCCCAGCACCATTCCCATTCACCAGGCGCTCTCATTTGCTGACTTCTGTAACCGTAAAAGCCTTGGTCTCATGCATGTTAACATTAGAAGCCTCCCTAAGTTTGTTTTATTCACTGCTTTAGCACACTCCGCCAACCCGGATGTCCTAGCCGTGTCTGAATCCTGGCTTAGGAAGGCCACCAAAAATCCTGACATTTCCATCCCTAACTATAAAATTTTCCGACAAGATAGAAATGCCAAAGGGGGCGGAGTTAGCCTGCAGAGTTCTGTCCATACTATCCAGGTCTGTGCCCAAACAGTTTGAGCTTCTACTTTTAAAAATCCACCTTTCCAGAAACAAGTATCTCACCGTTGCTGCTTGTTATAGACCCCCTTCAGCCCCCAGCTGTGCCCTGGACACCATTTGTGAACTGATTGCCCCCATCTATCTTCTGAGTTCATACTGTTAGGTGACCTAAACTGGGATATGCTTAACACCCCCGGCCATCCTACAATCTAAGCTAGATGCCCTCAGTCTCACACAAATTATCAAGGAACCTACCAGGTACAACCCTACATCCGTAACCATGGGCACCCTCTTAGATATCATCCTGACCAACTTGCCCTCTAAATACACCTCTGCTGTCTTCAACCAGGATCTCAGCGATCACTGCCTCATTGCCTGCGTGCGTAATTGGTCCGCGGTCAAACGACCACCCCTCATCACTGTCAAACGCTCCCCTAAAACACTTCAGCGAGCAGGCCTTTCTAATCGACCTGACCCAGGAATCCTGGAAGGATATTAACCTCATTCCGTCAGTAGAGGATGCCTGGTTGCTCTATAAAAGTGCTTTCCTCACCATCTTAAGTAAGCATGCCCCATTCAATTTATTTTTGAACTAAGAACAGATATAGCCCTTGGTTCACCCCAGACTTGACTGCCCTTGACCAGCACAAAAACATCCTGTGGTGTTCTGCATTCGCATCGAATAGCCCCCGCAATATGCAACTTTTCAGGGAAGTCAGGAACCATTATACTCAGTCAGTTAGGAAAGCCAAGGCTAGCTTTTTCAAACAGAAATTTGCATCCTGTAGCACTAATTCCCAAAAGTTTTGGGACACTGTAAAGTCCATGGAGAATAAGAGCACCTCCTCCCAGCTGCGCTCTGCACTGAGGCGAGGTAATACTGTCACCACTGATAAATCTATGGTAATAAGCATTTTTCTATCGCTGACCATGCTTTCCACCTGACTACCCCTACCCCGGCCAACAGCTCAGCACCCCCTGCAGCAACTTGCCCAAGTCCCCCCCGCTTCTCCTTCACCCAAATCCAGACAGCTGATGTTCTGAAAGAGCTGCAAAATCTGTCTCCCTACAAATCAGCTGGGCTAGACAATCTGGACCCTCTTTCTATAATTATCTGCCTGAAATTGTGGCAACCCCTAATACGTGCCTCTTCAACCTCTCTTTCATATCGTCTGAGATCCCCAAAGATTGGAAAGCTGCCGCGGTCATCCCCCTCTTCAAAGGGGGAGACACTCTAGACCCTAACTGTTATAGACCTATATCCATCCTGCCCTGCCTATCTAAAATTAAAGTTAACAAACAGATCACCGACCATTTCGAATCCCACCGTACCTTCTCCACTATGCATTCTGGTTTCCGAGCTGGTCATGGGTGCACCTCAGCCTTGCTCAAGATCCTAAACGATATCATAACTGCCATCAATAAAAGACAATACTGTTCAGCCATCTTCATCGACCTGGCCAAGGCTTTCGACTCTGTCAATCACCGCATTCTTATCGGCAGACTCAATAGCCTTGGCTTCTCAAATAACTGGCTCGCCTGGTTCACCAACTACTTCTCAGAGTTCAGTGTGTCAAATTGGAGGGCCTGTTGTCCGTAGCTCTCGCAGTCTATGGGGGTGCCACAGGGTTCAATTCTCGGGCCAACTCTTTTCTCTGTATATATCAATGGTCGCTCTTGCTGCTGGTGATTCTCTGATCCACCTCTACGCAGATGACACCATTTTATATACATCTGGCCCTTTGGACACTGTGCTAACAAACCTCCAAACAAGCTTCAATGCCATACAACACTCCTTCTGTGGCCTCCAACTGCTTTTAAATGCTAGTAAAACTAAGTGCATGCTCTTCAACCGATTGCTGCCCGCACGTCTAGCATCACTACTCTGGACGGTTCTGACTTAGAAAGACTGTTAACTCTCCTTCCAGACTCACATAAAGCATCTCCAATCCAAAATTAAATCTAGAATCAGCTTCCTATTTTGCAACAAAGCCTCATTCACTCATGCTGCCAAACATACCCTCGTAAAACTGACTATCCTACCAATCCTTGACTTCCGCAATGTCATTTACAAAATAGCCTCCAACACTCTACTCAGCAAATTGGATGTAGTCTATCACAGTGCCATCCGTTTTGTCACCAAAGCCCCAGATACTACCCACCACTGCGACCTGTATGCTCTCGTTGGCTGGCTGTCACTACATATTCAGCGCCAAACCCACTGGCTCCAGGTCATCTATAAGTCTTTGCTAGGTAAAGCTCCGCCTTATCTCAGCTCACTGGTCACCATAGCAACACCCACCCGTAGCACGCGCTCCAGCAGGTATATTTCACTGGTCACCCCCAAAGCCAACACTTCCTTTGGCCGCCTTTCCTTCCACTTCTCTGCTGCCAATGACTGGAACGAATTGGAAAAATCACTGAAGCTGGAGTCTTGTATCTCCCTCTCTAACTTTAAGCATCAGCTGTCAGAGCAGCTTATCGATCACTGTACCTGTACACAGCCAATCTGTAAATAGCACACCCAACTACCTCATCCCATATTGTTACTTATCCTCTTGCTCTTTTGCACCCCAGTATCTATACTTGCACATCATCTGCATATCTATCACTCCGGTGTTAATGCTAAATTGTAATTATTTAGCCTCAATGGCCTATTTATTGCCTTACCTCCCTACTCTTCTACATTTGCACACACTGTACATAGATTTTTCTGTTGTGTTATTGACTGTACGTTTGTTTGTGCAACTCTGTGTTGTTGTTTTTGTCGCACTGCTTTGCTTTATCTTGGCCAGGTGGCAGTTGTAAATGAGAACTTGTTATCAACTGGTCTACCTGATTAAATAAAGGTCAAATTAAAAATGCAATAAAATTTGCCATGTTCTGATGTCTATTTGCAGTGAATAACTCCGTTAGATGTCTGAAGTTTTCTACATTTCCCTGGTTGGCTTTGACCACAACAGACCAACACATATTGTCATCCAATGAGAGGTTGGTCTCATCAGAACTTTGTTGAGCAGACATTTCTCTCTTTTCAGAGTGTTTAATATGTAATTTTTAAATATAGTTGTTTAACTATGTTTATGTCATTGGAATGAGCTTCATTATCTACTTTTTTTCTTTTTACCAGTTCTCTAAGAAGTAACAACCACAACTTGGTGAGGACCACGTGTGAGCTCCTACGTGACGTCATCATGCAGGACTTCCCGGCTGAGATATTTCTCCAGCGGCCTAGAATCGTGCAGGCAAGACAACTATACTTTTTAATTTGTGGTAAGAAAGAACACTCAGTTCTCATGTCCTTTTCTAGTATGGCCAAATAGTGCCAACCAGATGACCTTCCACCACCCGTGGCCTGGGCCTCCACATGGTCAATAGGAGCTACTAGATGGATTGAATCACTGGTATTTAGAGCTATGACATCATTAGCTAGTGGCAAGGCAGTGAATCTGAACAGGAGACAATTTTCAACTCCAATAACTCAATTCTAGGTTGTTTTGTATTTAGTGTTGTGTTATTTACAGCTCCTACTGTATATCAGCCTTTTGTTTCTGGGCCTTTTGTTTCTGAGCTGGAAGTGTTCAATCGGTACAATCACTCTTTCATTAATGGTTATAAACTGGACCGTTTGTCATTGCTGTTCTGTGGTATGTTGTCATTGAAGGAGAGCATCTGAACGCATCCTAACCCTAACTTACGTACCTTAAACCTGACTTAAAGTTGAAATCCGCATAAGGTGACACAGCGCCACTGTTTGCCCCATCACTTTTTTTTTTTGGTTGATGAAACAGAGGAGAGGAGCAGCCAGAATTGTAAAAATATTTTCCTGGCACCACACTCCCAGAGCCCTAACCTCCTCCCTGTAGGCTGTCTCTTCATTGTTGGTAATCAAGCCTACTACTGTTGTGTCATCTGCAAACTTGATTATTGAGTTGGAGGCATGTGTGTTCACGTGGTCATGGGTGAACAGGGAGTGCAGGAGGTGGCTGAGCACGCACCCTTGTGGGGCCCCAGTGTTGAGGATCAGCGAAGTGGAGGTGTTGTTTCCTACCTTCACCACCTGGGGGTGGCCCATCAGGAAGTCCAGGACTAAGTTGCACAGGGCCAGGTTCAGACCCAAGGCCTCAAGCTTAATGATGAGCTTGGCGGGTACCAAGTCCATATTATGGCAAGAACAGCTCAAATAAGCAAAGAGAAACAACAGTCCATCATTACTTTTAAGACATTAAGGTCAGTCAATCCAGAAAATTGCAAGAATTTTGAAAGTTTAGTAAGTGCAGTTGCAAAATCCATCAAGCGCTATGATGAAACTGTCTCTCATGAGGACCACCACAAGAAAGGAAGACCCAGAGTTACCTTTGCTGCAGAGGATAAGTTCATTAGTTACTAGTTGATTGGAGTCCACCTGTGGTAAATTTTTGGAGTCCACCTGTGGTAAATTAAATTGATTGAACATGATTTATAAAGGCACACACCTGTCTATATAAGGTCCCACACTTGACAGTGCGTTGTCCGAGCAAAAACCAAGCCATGAGGTTGAAGGAATTGTCCGTAGAGCTCGGAGACAGTCTGGATCTGTGGAACGGTACAAAAACAATTTCAGCATTGAAGGTCCCCAAGAGCACAGTGGCCTCCTTATTCTTAAATGGAAGAAGTTTGGATCACCAAACTGAGCAATCGGGGGAGAAGTGCCTTGGTCAAGGAGGTGACCAAGAACCTGATGGTCACTCTGACCGTTAGGTCCTCTGGAGATGGGAGAACCTTCCAGAAGGACAACCATCTCTGCAGCACTCCACCAACCACCAATCAGGCCTTCATGGTAGAGTGGCCAGACGAAAGCCACTCCTCAGTAAAAGGCACATGACAGCCCGCTTGGAGTTTGCCAAAAGGCACCTAAAGACTCTCAGACCATGAGAAACCAAGATTGAACTCTTTGGCCTGAATGCCAATCGTTACGTCTGGAGTAAACCTGGCACCATCCCTAGGGTAAAACATGGTGGAGGCAGCATCATGCTGTGGGGATGTTTTTCAGCGGAAAGGACTGGGAGACTAGTCAGGATTGAGGGAAAGATGAACGGAGCAAAGTACAGAGATACTTGATGGAAAACAACATGCTCAGGACCTCAGACTGGGGAGAAGGTTCATCTTCCAACAGGACAACGACCCTAAGCACACAGCCAAGACAACGCAGGAGTGGCTTCAGGACAAGTCTCTGAATGTTCTTGAGTGGCCCAGCCAGAGCCCGGACTTGAACCCGATCAAACATAACTGGAGAGACCTGAAAATAGCTGTGCAGCGATGCTCCACATCTTGACAGAGCTTGAGAGGATCTGCAGAGAAGAATGGAAGATACTCCTCAAATATAGGTGTGGCAAGGTTGTAGTGTCATTTTTGTTTATTGTTAATTCACCTTTATTTAGCCAGGTAGGCCAGTTGAGAACAAGTTCTCATTTACAACTGCGACCTAGCCAAGATGGAGCAAAGGTGTGGGACAGAAACAACACAGAGTTAGACATGGGATAAACAAACGTACAGTCAATAACAACACAATAGACAAATCTATATACAGTTTGTGCAAATGTAGTATGATTAGGGAGGTAAGGCAATAAATATGCCATAGTGGCAAAATAATTACAACTTAGCAATTAAACACTGGAGTGATAGATGTGCAGAAGATTAATGTGCAAGTAGAGATACTGGGGTGCAAAAGAGCAAAAAAATATAATAACAATATGGGGATGAGGTAGTTGGGTGGGCTGTTTTAGAGATGGGCTATGTACAGGTGCAATGATTGGTAAGCTGCTCTGACAGCTGATGCTTAAAGTTAGTGAGGGAGATATGTCTCCAGCTTCAGTGAATTGCAATTTGTTCCAGTCATTGGCAGCAGAGAACTGGAAGGAAAGGCCGCCAAACGAGGAGTTGGCTTTGGGGGTGACTAGTGAAATATACCTTCTGGAGCGCGTGTTACGGGTGGGTGCTGCTATGGTGACCAGTGAGCTGAGATAAGGCGGAGCTTTACCTAGCAAAGACTTATAGATTACCTGGAGCCAGTGGGTTTGACGACGAATATGAAGCGAGGGACAGCCAACGAGAGCGTACAGGTCGCAGTGGTGGGTAGTATATAGGGCTTTGGTGACAAAACGGATGGCACTGTGATAGACTACATCCAATTTGCTGAGTAGAGTGTTGGAGGCTATTTTGTAAATGACATTGGCGAAGTCAAGGATCGGTAGGATAGTCAGTTTTACGAGGGTATGTTTGGCAGCATGAGTGAAGGATGTTTTGTTGCGAAATAGGAAGCCGATTCTAGATTTAATTTTGGATTGGAGATGCTTAATGTGAGTCTTAGTGTTTACAGTCTAACCAGACATCTAGGTATTTATAGTTGTCCACACATTCTAAGTCATACCCAGGAAGACTTGAGGCTGTAATTGCTGCCAAAGGTGCTTCAACAAAGTACTGAGTAAAGGGTCTGAATACTTATGGAAATGTAATATATATATATATTTATTTATTTTTTTACAAATTTTCAAAACATTCTAAAAACCTGTTTTTGATTTGTCATTATGAGGTATTGTGTGTAGTTTGAGGGGTAAACGTATTTAATACATTTTAGAATAAGGCTGTAAAGCAACAACAAAAAAAGTAAATGGGTCTGAATACTTCCGAATGCAGTGTATTCTTTTGCGGACCCCCTGCAATTACCTTTGCGTACACCTAGGGGGTCAACTTCATCCTACTCCGTCTTAGTTACTCTGTTTTGACCATGCCCGCAACTTTTTTTTTTGTATATATGTAAATTTGACCATGAAACTAATCCTGATTCTCTGATTCTCATTCTCTGTGTTCCAGAACCTCCTGTCCATCCTGAGGCTGACTCTAGGTGAGAGTGAGGCAGGCTACCTGAGACTGCAGGCAGTGGCATGTCTACAGCAGCTGTGTGTGGGGCTGAGGAGGAGACTTCGTTTCCACAGAGACCCCAGCTTCTACTCCGCAAAGCAAGGTTGGATTACATCTGGATTATTTAATTTTTATTTAATCAGGATGTCTAAAAGAGTTAAGAATATCATTTTCATGGCCGAGATGGCTTTATAGTTATTACGCCTATGCTGATTTACTATCACTACTTGGCACAGATTTAGTTGAGTGTGTGATTCAGTTTGACATACCAATTATCACTTGGCAGCTAAAATTAATTTCTGCTCAGACATTGTATCCTGCTGGGTCCCATGTGTCTGAGTAACTCTCAGATCAGAGTGCATCTCACTTATAAAGAACATTTTCATATCTAACTTCATTGCGCCAGGTCCTAATTGTAGTCTCTTTGATCAGAGTCAGACCTAATCCTTTCCTATGGACCCATGGCACTTATCTGAAGAGTAGAGGTTTTCTACTCTGGTGTCTTTGTTATTATTATTGTTGTGCAACAAAGTCAAATACTAGGCAACTAATGATGATAATTCCCTTTCGCGTTCTCCTCCATAGACCCAGTGTCACAGAACTCGTCACTGTCCTACTCCCAGGAGGTGCATGGGGGGGGGGCCCAGCGCTCCCTGGCCTCGTCCCCAGGAGGAGAGTGCTTTCCTCGGCCCTCTGTGGTGGGGCGCAACGGCCAAAGACCCAGAGGGGACGGCCAAGATGGGGATGCTGCCTCCAACAGGTCTGTGTCTGTTGGTGTGGTTGTCTGTGTTATTTTTACAGTCATTCCGGACATTTCTTATTGACTCATTTTTTACCGCTTGCCTCTCAGCAGCACTAGCTCTCAGAGAGGTGGAGATGCAGCTCAGGCCTCCAGGCAGACCGCCCCCTCGCCTGCAGACGCAGCCCAACTAGAGCTGCCTGATCTGGGGGTGGAGGACGTCCTCGAGCTGCAGCTCCAGCAGCTCAGCCTGGCCCAGTTTACTGTGGCCACCATGGAGCATGCCATACCACTGCTCAGGACAGGTAGGAGTGAGAGATTGTTTGCATGTGTGTTTGAACATGGTGTGTTCTCTCTCTCCGACTATGTGAAGGTTTTTCAGCCAACATTATTAATTAACAAAAGTGTTATCTCCCCCAGACGGTGTGCGTGTGTTCCGGGGTGTGTGTGAGCTGCTGTGTGAGGCGGTGGTCCTGCTGAGAGACGGTGTGTGTGATCTGGTCTGGGACGACACCAGCCTGGTGGGGATTGAGCTGGCAAGTCACAACACCCCTCAGTATTAATATCTGAATATTTACTGATCCACTGACACAGCTGGCAGACATTAGCTAGCAGACATTAGCTAGAAGACTCGCAGTGTAGATAAGCAGGGCACAAATGTACTTATATATTACACATTTGCCACAGTGAGTGTAAAATGAACATGATGTCATTCTGCAACATGCATGAAAAGTGACACATTAACTTTTCAGATTTTTCCTCTGCAGTGTGTGTCCTGGGGGTTACTGAACAGTAAATAGTTAGAATCCTGTACTGTTCTTTGGTTCACAACATAAACTCATACAGATTTGACCATGTAGAGTCATTTGTTATTTGTATCCTGTTAAGAGTGCCTGCTTCTCTGTAAGGAGATGTACACTCTTGTCAAGCCAAGGCCCTCTCCTGTCCTCCTCTTCCCCAGCTGGTTTAATAGGACCCCCGAGCAGCCCAGGGTCCAAGCTGTTTTGTCATCTTTAGCTGGAGACTAGCTTGCTGTGTCACTGCCAGGCTTCTTCAGGGCTCCCCTAAGACTGTTTAGTCTGGCCTGGGTTTCTGCTGCCCTCTGCTGGTGTCTGCTATTCTTGGCTTGTGTTTTACAGGGAGAGGGTTCTTGATTGATGATTGATTATGATTTGTGTTTGTGTTGTTTTCAGAGGGAGAAGCTGAAGATTTCCATGGAGACACTGGGTGACATCATGACCTATCATGAGAGCTGTTCCTCAGACTGTCCTGAGAGTTCATTGGTCCAGCACAGACTGGCCTACGTAGCCACTGCCGTCTTCACCATCAGACTGCTGCAGACCATCCTGCCCCTGGAGAAGGTGTCTTTGTTATTTTTTGTCACAGTACTTTTTGAGCTGCATTGTAGACCCTGACAAATAAATGGATGACTAACCCTAACCAAACAGATATGTTTCTCCTCTCCAGGCCAGTGGTAATCTCCCGGAGAGTGCTGTGGCAGTCCTATTGTCTCTGTGTCTGGACCGGCCCTTCAGCTTGGCCTATCCCAGCATGGCGGAGGCTGCGGTGGCCTACCTGGAGCAGGTGAATCCTGAAGGCCATGACCTCTACAGGAGGACCAGCCGTGCTGCTCTCTGGATGGAGTCCACCTGCATGTTTCTTAAGGAGACGCAGCAACAGGTACTGAGATAGAGGAGCTTTGTTTGGAAAGGAGTAGTAGGTGCTCAACCAACGTAATCCAGGTGCAACCAAAAACCATGAGAGGATCTGGAAGGAATAGGTGCGGTTCTCCTCGAAGAAGAGGGTCTTTTGTGAAATCGTAAGATATGGGTATTTTAGTTTTTTCTGGAAGGTGATGTAGATATTACATAAAAGACTGAGCTTACATGTTTTACTGTTGCACCTGAATACAATGTTAAGGAGTTTGTATCTTCCTCTACAGGGCGATAAGAACTGGCTTGAGTTACTGGAGCTGGCAGACCAGGCCATAGATGGCCTTCCATACCACCAACACCTACCTATTGTCAAGGAGTGCATCCACATCTGCTCCTACTTGTAAGATCTCTATTACAACTACTACCTCTATTTATGGTAGATTGAGAAGTCCCTTTTCTGAAAGATAAATACTGCTCATAACTCATTTGATGAATGGATTCATTGATTCATTAACACATTGTCTTATTTGTGGTTGTATCATCAGGTGGAAGTTTGAGCAGGCCAGTCCTCTGCTCCAGACAGAGAGCCTGAGGGTTCTACTGAAGCTTCTGACCCATCCCCTCCTCCCTGTGAAGACTGAGACCTACACCTGCACTCTCAATGTAGTCAAGGTGAGGTCAACTCATAGAGATCTATTCAATACGAACGGTAATCTGGTAATGCTGGCACTTAACAGATGTTTGGTAGGACAACAATATCATAACATTGCTAATGCTTTTGACCTTTCACCTCTTCATGCGAGGTCATCTGGTAAGCATGTTGTTCACTTTTGACCCCTTAGGAGTGTCTGGGGGTTCAGAATGTGGTCAAGCCTGTGTCGTCAATCTGTAGTGGGGTTAATTTCCTCCTTCACCCCAAAGTCCTCTACCAGATCAGTGCATTTGGACTCCAGGACCCAATTGGGAAGGTAGTGTGTGTTGTTTAAGGTCATATAAAATGTTGACAATGTGTAGTTGTTCTAGACATATAGCACTGAACCACTTTTAAAAGGCCATTATTGCAAGACACAATTTATTCTCAATGGCTAAATGAAGGATAAATGGACAAGAAACAGTTGGGTGGCTTGTGAAAGAGATGTATTGTTATACTGCCTGCCGTGGGTTCAGGAGTTGATGTGTGATCTATAGGTAAACTCTGCTGCCAAGGATATTCTGCTCTTCCTGCTGAAGTGCCCATTAATGATGGCAGCATCAACATGGGACAGGTTCAACCAGGCACTTTACCCAGTCATCCCCATATTACAGGTACTGTACACACACCACACACACTCAATGTTTGGCATACACTGGTTATAAATATTGAGAGCTCATGAAGTGAAATACAATTCTTACCTTTTTTTATGTAGTACTTTGGAGGGGATAATGCCTTAGTGGAATTTCCCTTTTTCAGAAAATAACAATCAAAGTGAAACGTCTGCATCCTTCCGAGTACAGTGCACCATATGGAGCTGCTGCCAAGCAATATTTAGTTATCTGCTCATTTGCATATTCTGTGATATTGTAAAAAAAAAAAAAGTATAAAAACAAAAAAGATTTTTATTAAACGTTGGTGTTTGAAGCAACTGAAATCCAGACAATTGAACATGAATATGCATGGTCTCTTGACAAGGTCGTCAAGTTTGATTTAATTTGCAGCCTTTCGTCTCTGAGCCTGTCACGTCAATAGAAACCAGATGAAACATTCTCTAATCACGGTGATGCATATTTATTTACTGTTGTGCTCAGCTGGAATTCCCAGACCTTACCGTGTGTGTGTGTGTGTGTGTAGAGTTACGCAGGCACAGAGGATGCGCTGGGAAACTGTGTTCTTCTGATAAGTGAAGTGTCAAACGAGGTGAGAGACGGCGTGTTTCCAAACACAGCCAAGTTGAGAGCTGCACTACGACTACTCTTCACTAAAGAGCCAGAGTAAGTGAGCGTGTCTGTGTAGTAGGGGACTGTTTCTCTGTGTTTGTGTGTGGTAGGGCTGCACGATTAATCCCATTTTAATCAAAATTGCAGTATGGAAATTTGCATTTAGCCGTGTAACTCCCATTTTTTAAACTTTTGATTTATTTCTCTCGAGTTGACAGAGTTCTCTCTGTCTCTCCTCTTTTGGCCGTTTCCCAACCCCACACACACCAAGCACTACCCCATCACCCAAGCATGCAGTTCCTTGAGATGGAGATTCTCTGCGTGCATTGACCAAATAACAGCATGCAGTCAATTGATTTTTCCAAGCAAGAACGACGCAGCTTTCCACTTTGCATCTTAATATAAATCGACATGTTTTCTATATTTTACAATTCTTTTGTGTAACTTGCTCTCTGCAAAAGGCTAGTTAGTTGATGTGCCCCAAAAAACGTGAGTTAGCCCCTAATGCTAATTGCTAGCTAGCTGGCTAACTAACTCCGCTGAGATGTCAAATCTTGCTAGCAAACTTTTGCTCTAATACAGGGCGGTACCAGTGGTGGAGCACATCAGCATTGTTTGTGGAACACCTTGGAAAACCTGAACATTTTAGAATATTCTTTCTCTGAATGTGCCTATTTCAATCTAATTAGGGTCTTATGGAAAACACTTACCAACACTTTGGTTCCTACTTTGTCACAACCATCTCCTCCCTTACTTTTTCATTTGTTGTCTTGCCAAACAAAACTGCATTCCAAGTGCCCATTGTATTCCACCCATACATTTAGAATTATTATTATATTTCTATGATTCCAACAGTTTACCCTATTTAAGTGTTTTGATCTAAATCGCAAGTAAAATTGCAATATTTGGTGCCAATAATTCACACTTACATTATTTGCCCATATCGTGCAGCCCTAGACGATTTCTGTGTGAGTGCGTGCATGCCAGAGTATTTGAGCGGTATTTGAGTGCACCGAAAGACTGCCACTCCAAATAAAATCACAGTTTAACCAAAACCCATCTTTTTGTGACTACATGGACCTACCTTAAGGGTTTTAAGTATTGAAACCAAACCATATGATTTGAATGAAAAGTATTTGAATAAACATGAAAAGGTGAATGTAAGAAGCACACATTTCAAAAAGGCTACATGTTATTTTACACAGCATATAAACACTCTAAATAGCTCAGGAGCCAAACAGGGAGCGGAAATCAATTATTTTGGCTATATTATTTCAATTGTTTTAAGGCTATAGCCTACGAAGAAATACATTGTGAAGCATTTGCGTGTGTGACACAATAGGCTGGTAGGGACATAAAGCACTCAGCATTTAAACAACATTTTATTGTATTAAATCATTATAGTCTATAAATTGCGCATATAGGCTGTGACTTAGAATTAAAAACAAATTAAGTGAAAAATGTCTTATTAGTGCCTTTTGAATTCATTTTGAGAAACACAAGTTTTGTCCAGTCTGTGGCTTCAGGCTCAGGCGATGGTGCCTGGAGTACAGGCCAGCAGCGGAGAATATCTTCTTCACACTTGCAGAGCCACTAGGGATGTTAAACACCCTTTTGGCCCCTCTTGCTAGGCTGGGCAGAGATGCAGAGTTGTTTTATTTTTCTATAAGTAGGCCTAAAGGTTTTAAGGCAAAATAACCCAATCAAAGCAGAAAGCTCCTTGAATGTGGGAATATGCCAGGCCTATTGTGCCAAAATCAATTATGGCCTATAGATAATATAACAAAAATGAACAAAACGTTTAAGAGCAGGTTTTTTTGTTTATAAATACTTTGCTACAATGACACACTCAGTTATCTACCCACCTCGTTCTTTTCTTTTAACGTGCGCATAGTAAGTACTCCATCATGCTTTTGGGATACGTGTCTTCTCAGATTCCTCAATGACTCTTTAGTTGTGGACTACATCACCGAACTCCCTCTCTTGCTCTTGGTTCTCATCTTTGTAAGTCACCTTGATTTTGCACCTGTGTGTTCTATCAGTTTCTTTATGAAAATATTTAGCGAACTCCATGTCAATAGTTAAAGCAAGGGGCTATATACAGCACACAAGTAGACTACAAATGCGTGCTGGGCCTGGCATCCCCCTGAGCTTGTGTAGTGAGCTCTCCGGCTCTTAGCTCCGGTCCTCGCTCCGGTCCAGCTCCGCTCTGCTCCGCTCACATACTCTGGTGTGCGTGTGAGGAAAAAGGCGAATTTGTCTGAGTGTGTGTCTCTACTTTTTGAAGCTGTCGACTGAATTTGACATTGACTCTCGAGGGCGTTGTAAAACCAGACAACTGTCTCAGTGTTTAGCTATTCTGCTTTCCAACACTGTGTGTTGATGTTGATAGGCATATTACTCCTGTCACTTGTTATAAGCTGATGGACTCATCAACTCTGTCTCTGGCTGGGGGCTCTTTGTAATGGTTATGGAAAACAGCTATCTTCTCCACACAGTCCCTGTCTGTCTGTACTGCTGTTGTATGAATATGTATATTTACTCTTTCTTTATTGTTCTGTGTACTCAGTTAGCTCCTCAGTGTTGGATGGAGGATGTATTAGTTTTATATGAAGTCCTGTGTCTTTGACTGATTCATAGACACAGAAAGAACAGACAGAGAAAAGACAGAGATTGATTATTTGAACGCTTGATCAGATTTTCCCCTCTATGCGTTTATCAGCGGCCCACTGCTGATTTTAAAATGTTTGATGGCATACGAACACGGCATAAGCCATGGCAAAATGTAGAGAATAGCAGGAAACTAGCTTTAAAACTCCACATTTTGTCTTAGCCCCATGGCAAAATGTGTAGAATTGCAGGGAATTTGCTTTGAAACTGCTACTTTTCTCTCTGCCCCATGGCAAAATATGTAGAATTGCAGGAAATTTGCTTTGAAAAGGCACTTTTTTTTCATTCAGCTCCTTGACAAAATATGTAGAATAATAGGATATTAGCTTTGAAACTGCAATTTTTCTCTCAGCCCCATGGCAAAATATGTAGAATTGAATAAAATTACTTTGCCACCACTGCTAAAAACAAATCCCAGGTTAAACACTGTTGATATATTGATTGATTAATAGGTTGATTGATTTATGACCTACAGTCCCATACCTCTGAGTATTTGGTGTGATTGCAGGGTCCGAGCTGCAGCAGTCCAACACCTTCTTCCCCACCTGACCAGTGTAGAGGGGGCTACTACAGTCAGACCAACCCTGGATGGCCCTGTCCTCTCCTCTCTCCCCTCCCTCTTCTGTCTCAACAACACACTGGACATCAACCTGGACAGCAGCGACAGGTCCTTCCTCAAGGTATGTATAGACGGGCAGAGACATACAGACAACGTTTGCCTTTATCCCGTTGCAAGTAAAGAGGTATAGTTATGTGACTGACTATACCCTAATGCAGAGTGTACACTACACGACTTTCAAAATCTTAATATTGCTGAGCCTCTCACATTAAACTACTGTCTCATGGATTTTTTTTGTCTTGCCAACGTAGTGGTGCGCACACTAAATGATCTGGCACAGACGGGGTCACAGACATTATTCACTTGGTCGTGAGGATTCTCCATACCACCACGCTGTCTCAGCAAAACAATGTGATGTGAATCGATCAGGCAGTGCACAGATAGGGCTCTCCTGTGCAGACCAAATGCCATTTTGCCCTTCCAGTCTCCAAAGGGCCCTTTTGGGTGATGGTATAATTTCCCTAAAAATCATACAAAAATACGGAAGAAAGTGTCATTGTCCGGAACCCACTGCCTGCAAGTCGTCATCAAGTTCACCACCACCTACCCCGTCCATTGTTTGAGCCTGTTGATCTGCCCTGTACCTAGCTGGTTCGCTCCCGGTTGCGCCTTTTTCCCAGTCTGCCCTGCACGGATATGGCATGTGCCCAGTATGGAAACATGCATGGCTTGAGAGATGCGGTCACTGCTCGTGTGTGTGTGTGTGTGTGTGTGTGTGTGGCTGGCTGGCTATCTACCCAGTTTAAATATCAACAGTACTGCCACAGCAGCATAACATTTGATTAACACTTGATGACACTTGATTTAGGCTATCATCAGTATTTTGGTCTGGTTGGCTGATACGCACAGCAGAGAGAGGCAGAAAGACATAAAGAGGTCTATCGGAATCAATAAATAAAATAAATCTAACTAGCAGATTTAAATCAATCAACATCAATGATCAGCTGATAGCCCACCCTCTTTTTCTGATGTCATTCATGTCTTTAGGCGGCACTGCAACTACTTTTGGTCATGTAGTGCATGTGGACACCTGCTCGTCAAACATCTCATTCCAAAATCATGGGAATTAATATGGAGTTGGTCCTCGCTTTGCTGCTATAACAGCCTCCACTAGATGTTGGAAAATTGCTACGGGACTTGCTTCCATTCAGCCACGAGCATTAGGGAGGTCGGGCACTGATGTTGGGAGATTAAGCCTGGCTCGTAGTCGGCTTTCCCATTCATCCCAAAGGTGTTCGATGGGGTTAAGGTCAGGGCTCTGTGTAGGACAGTCAAGTTCTTCCACAGCGATCTCGACAAACCATTTCTCTATGGACCTCACTTTGTGCATGGGGGTATTGTCATGCTGAAACAGGAAAGGGCCTTCCTTTTACTTGCCACAAAGTTGGAAGCAAAGAATCGTCTAGAATGTCATTGCATGCGGTAGCATTAAGAATTCCCTTCACTGGAACTAAGTTGCCTAGGCTGAACCCAGACCATTATTCCTCCTCCACCAAACTTTACAGTTGCCACTATGCATTGGGGCAGGTGGTGGTCTCCTGGCATCCGTCAAACCCAGATTCGTCCGTCGGACTGCCAGATGGTGAAGTGTGATTCATCTCTCGGGAGAATGTGTTTCCGCTGCTCCAGAGTCCAATGGCGGCAAGTCTTACACCGCTCCAGCCGACGCTTGTGTGCGGCTGCTCTGCCATGGAAACCCATTTCATGAAGCTCCCTACGAAACAGTTCTTCCAGAGGCCTTTTGGAACTTGGTAGTGAGTGTTGCAACCGAGTACAGACTATTTTTATGCGCTATGCGCGCTTCAGCACTCAGCGGTTCCGTTCTGTGAGCTTGTGTGGCCTACCACTTTGCAGCTGAGCCATTGCTGCTCATAGACATTTCCACTTCACAATAACAGTACTTACAGTTGACCGGAGCAACTCTAGCAGGGCAGAAATTTGACAAACTGACTTGATGGAAAGGTGGTGTCCTATGACAGTGCCACGTTGAAAGTCACTGAGCTCTTCAGTAAGGCCATTCTACTGCCATTGTTTTTGTCTATGGATTTTGCATGGCTGTGTGCTCGATTTTATACACCTGTCAGCAACGGGTGTGGCTGAAATAGCAGAATCTACTCATTTGAAGGGGTGTCTACATACTTTTGTATATATAAATCAAATCAAATGTTATTTGTCACATGAGCCGAATACAACAGGTGTAGACCTTACTGTGAAATGCTTACTTCCGGCCCTTAACTAACAATGCACTTCAAGAAATGGATTTAAAAGATTTACTAAATAAAGTAAAAAAATTAATAAAAAGTAACACAATAAAATAACAATAATGAGGCTATATACAGGGGGTACCGGTACTGAGTCCGTGTGCGTGGGTACAGGTTAGTCGAGGTAATTTGTACATGGTAGGTAGGGGTGAAGGGGCGTAGTGTGCATAGACTATGCATATAGTATAGCTAGTTTAATTTGTGATGATGAGTGAGTGTTGTTGTGTGGCGAAAAAGCGCTAGGCTGGTCTCTCTCCAAGTATGTCCGCCAATTCATCTGCACTCATTGTTTCTTTTTGTCAATTGGCTGTTAATTCTGATCAATTCCTCACTACATATCACATATGTATTTAGTCTTGATGTTATCATTAATCCCCTCAATTCACCAAGTAATCTAGAATGTTTGTTTGGTTACGGTCATTTCTGTTCATTCAGACACTATATTATTACATTCACACCATTCTCATTCTCAGTGGAAATGTTGTTTGGACAGCTAAAAAAGCTGTTCAACACATATGATAAAGAAGCTTTGGTTTATTTCATTCTATTTACCAGTTTAGTCGATTTCTTCATTGTCTTTATTTGTGTCTGGTTTCTCTGTCTTGCTGTTTCAAGTGCATACATGTACCTGGTCTGCGCTCCACATAGGTGTAGCTTCAAGGTCCCTATTTTACATGTTGCATAAAGAAATAGGCCCATGCACAAAAAATTTACGTTTTTGCTACAGAGGCATTTGGTGTGTTATGAATTTTGAGATATACATTTTATTTTTGAGCACATGCCCCCTGAAAGGTCTGTGCACGGCCCTGGATTAAATTGTTAATGTAGCTAGAACGAGCTGTGGCTCAAAGCAGGCTCTTTGGCAAGCTCTCATTGGCTGTTGCTGATCACATTCTCAAAACTTGTCGTTGCAAATCTCACACTACAAGAGCATTGCAGATTTTGTGCCGATAAAATCAAGTATGTTTGAAAATATCGGTACGTCTGGGACTACTCAAAGACGGGATCAGTAGCCCTCCGATGGCGTCCCTGACTCGCTCACATCAAACGAGCGTCGGTGACGTCCGTGCACCCCGAGTAGGCAACGACATGGGGATTTTATTTCCTATCTAAAAAAATAAAAACATCTGGGACAGCTAAATCGGGGCCAAAATCATGTAGTGTACCACTGGGTTAAGTTGTTCTTACTGTTACAGTTGTTTATTTCTTTATAACCATAGGTGGAGTCAGTGGAGAAGCTGTTCAGCATCTTGACCTCTGACACTGTTGACCTGACCCTCAGGAGGTCCGCAGCAGAACAGCTGGCTGTCGTCCTACAGGGTGACGTAGCGCTTCCTATCCTTCACACAATGCTTTTAGGATTAGCAAGGGATATGTAGAGAAATAATATTTTTTTGGGGAAAAGGGCGTAACACTAGACATAAAGCTTTGTTGGCGTTGACCTAGAACATCAAAATGGCTTGGAAAGAAAGTAAAGTTGGAAGAAAATATAAACATTTTGTGCGAATAGTCACACGAAGAAAAGCTTGGTGTGTTTTTGCAAAGGCGTATGCCTCTACCCACCACCATATGTTTAGGATAAATCATAGAAGTAACTTGAGAAAGGAAAAATATGCAAATTCCATTCATTCCTAGGGTCTAGCATTGTTAGGCAGACAACACTTCATTTGTATTATTGATAGGCCTATTGTTAATTTATTACTTTCAATCAATTTTCTCCACAGAAACAGCAATGCACCCAGTGTTGAAGAGTCTTGGTGTAACAGATAAAGTGATCTGCTTCATCACAGAGAGTGTGAACGACCACATGAAGGTGAAAAGACCTCGCAGATCATCTTGCATATGAATGTGTGTGATTGTCTATGTTCACTGTGTTAACACGTGTGTGTTCTTCCTCCAGAGCATGGACTGCCTGTTGGAGCCGTGTGTGTGTATCCTGAGAAAGCTGGTGTATGCAGACCCCTCCCTGAGGCATCTTCTGGCTGAGAAGACCCCACTCCTCATCACTCTGCTCAGGGGTACATTCCCAACACAACTCATTTAGCAACCATCACAGTCCAACACTATCACACTGCTCTGAGTGACGTTCACACACAACTCATTCACTCGGGCACAGCTAAACTCATTTCGTTGCCCAGCTGAGGGATAAGTTCACATTACAACTCAGTGAGTAACGTTTAAACAGTTTAACACTGCCCTGGGGTTAATTCACAACACAACTCATTCAATAAAGGCATTACGTTGTACAGTTTAGAGGTATGTTCACAGGACCTAGACATTCACATTGGTAAACACATTCTGTTGCACCACTCAAAAAGGCCTTCAAAAGGTTAAACAATCACACAGCTAAACCATCACTGGAATCAACTTTGAGTGTACGTTCACCACCACTAATCACTGAATGTTTTCTAATTGTTTGTTTATCCTGTTAGCGTCATTGCTTGTCAAGGAGAACAAAGGGGATGTTAGTGAGGCGGCTGTGTTGATGTGTCTGCTGCTCTTTGATGAGATTGCCACAGTAGAAGTGTGGTAAGTGTTCTTCCCTCTCTCATCGGAATTAATTTGTTTGCTTTTGATTTTAGCACTTTCCTACAGAGCAAAGATGTGGTAAAGCATTTCATTGTTTTACCTAATCAGGTCGGACCATTCCAGCTCCGACGTGGCTCTCTCGCCATTCTCTCTCCCCATGTCCGTCATACGAAGGTAATGAAGTAGCCTACGTTTATTGATAGTCACCAATATTAACTTTTTCTATTGATGTCAGTCTGTCTATTTATATAGAACACCATTCATATCTTGTAACTACATGCTCTACCCTCCTCTCTCTCTCTCCCCAGGTATAGCCTACCATTCATGCTCTACCCTCCTCTCTCTCCCTCCCCAGGTATAGCCTACCATTCCAGGCCGCGTCCCACCACGCGGTGAGCCCCTACTGCTCCGTCCTGCCCCCCTACTCTGACCTCCTCTCCCTGACCCCCGCCAAGGAGACCCTGCAGCTGGCCTGGAACACTGCATGGCATTCTGGGATAGATAACCTCTTGGAGGAGCTCCGTGGGATCCGCAGTGATGTCGCCGAGTAAGTGATGTCATCACATGTCACGCCTTATGTACCTCGGATGTCAAGTTTGTTTTTGTTGACCTTTTTGTTGACCTTCATTTTACCAAGGACGTTAATTGAGATTGTTCACTAGCTACAGTGCTTACTAGAACGTTCTGGGGAAGAGTTGCAGACAGTTTCTGTTGGACTGTTAAATAGCTGAGGCGTCTCTGATTCATCTGTCTTCATTTTTGTCATGTAACCTAATGCATACAACAGATGAGGAAGCCTCACCGTTCCTGTTTTAACTTAACTAATCACACCAGAGGTATACAACTAAACAATGGGTCAATTCAGGTGTCACTATCCTGCACTAAACTATCACTGTCCTAATGCAGACTGGCATCACAGTAAATTAGAGAGAAAATTATAAAGAAAACAGAAAGGAAAACGCCGCACACTGCTGCTCATGCTCTCAGGTGATATTTCTTTATAACAACGTTTCGACCCTTAGGTCTTCATCAGGCATCCATATCCCAGGTGGGGGTAGAAGGTCCTATATATAGAGGCAGTTACTCAGTGACATCACATCCTGAAACAGGAGGTAAAAAATATATAACATAGGTTCACAATATTTACATTCAATGTATCAAAATATATGATCATACACATCGCATGTGATCAATATTTACAGTAATATATATATATATATATATATATATATATATATATATATATATATATATATATATATATATTAGTTGAAGTCTGAAGTTTACATACACCTTAGCCAAAAACATTTAAACTCAGTTTTTCACAATCCCTGACATTTAATCCTAGTAAATTTCAGAAGTTTATATACACTCAATTAGTATTTGGTAGCATTGCCTTTAAATAGTTTAACTTGGGTCAAACGTTTCGGGTAGCCTTTCACAAGCTTCCCACAATAAGTTGGGTGAATTTTGGCCCATTCCTCCTGGCAGAGCTGGTGTAACTGAGTTAGGTTTGTAGGCCTCCTTGCTCGCACACGCCTTTTCAGTTCTGCCCACACATTTTCTATGGGATTGAGGTCAGGGCTTTGTGATGGCCACTCTAATACCTTGACTTTGTTGTCCTTAAGCCATTTTGCCACAACTTTGGAAGTATGCTTGGGGTCATTGTCCATTTGGAAGACCCATTTGTGACCTAGCTTTAACTTCCTGACTGATGTCTTGAAATGTTGCTTCAATATATCCACATCATTTTCCTTCCTCATGATGCCATCTATTTTGTGAAGTGCACCAGTCCCTCCTGCAGCAAAGCACCGCCGCAACATGATGATGCCACCCCCGTGCTTCACGGTTGGGATGGTGTTCTTCGGCTTGCAAGCATTCCCTTTTTTCCTCCAAACATAACGATGGGCATTATTGCCAAACAGTTCTGTTTTTGTTTCATCAGACCAGAGGACATTTCTCCAAAAAGTTCGTTCTTTGTCCCCATATGCAGTTGCAAACCGTCATACCGCTCAGGAAGGAGACTCATTCTGTCTCCTAGAGATGAACGTAATTTGGTGCGAAAAGTACAAATCGATCCCAGAACAACAGCAAAGGACCTTGTGAAGATGCTGGAGGAAACCGGTACAAAAGTATCTATATCCACAGTAAATAGAGTCTTATATCCTACATAACCTGAAAGGCCGCTCAGCAAGGAAGAAGCCACTGCTCCTCGGGAGGCTGAAGAAATTTGGCTTGTCACCCAAAACCCTGACAAACTTTTACAGATGCACAATCGAGAGCATCCTGTCGGGCTGTGTTGTAGCCTGGTATGGCAACTGCACCGCCCTCAACCGCAAGGCTCTATGGAGGGTGGGGCAGTCTGCACAACGCATCACCGTGGGCAAACTACCGGACCTCCATGACACCTAAAACACCCGATGTCACAGGAAGGCCAAAAAGATCATCAAGGACATCAACCACCCGAGCCACTGCCTGTTCACCCCACTATCATCCAGAAGGTGAGGTCAGTACAGGTACATCCAAGCTGGGACCGAGAGACAGCTTCTGTCTCAAGGCAATCAGACTGCTAAACAGCAATCACTAGCTCAGAGAGGCTGCTGCCTACATTGAGACCCAATCACTGGCCACTTTAATAAATGGATTACTAGTCACTTTATACAATGCACTCTAAATAATGCCACTTTAATAATGTTTACATATATCTTACATTACTCATATCACATGCAAATACTGTATTTTATATCATCTATTGCACCTTGCCTATGCCGCTTAGCCATTGTTAATCCATATACTTACATGTACGCATTCTTTTTTTTATTTTTATTTTTTATTCTTTTTTTTATTAGGATGAACACAACAGAAATATACAAACAAGAGTACAAAAACCTAACAGACAGGGGTATTACATATCAAGATTCATTTTCAATTTGTTAAATACTTTTATGGTGCGTATTGCTTTTTGGTTTTTACATTTACTGATCATTTCAAAATAATATTTAAATTATATCTTAAAAAATGTGAAAAGGGGTTTGTTCTCTGCCCACTTCATTTTATGGATAAAGAATCTTCCATGAAAGATAAACAATTGAACAATGAAAGTTAAATCAGGGTCCATATCATTTGGATCAAAATAAAACAGAATATCACAGACTCTCAGATTAACTACAATAGTAGTTTCTTGTAAAATAAAATCTTCTAACTCTATCTTCTGACATAAGAACAGTCCCAAAATAAATGGTCAAGAGTTTCTGGGTCACAATCACAAAATACACTTGTTTTCAATAGCTATTTTAAGTATGTGTATAATAAAGGGCTTTACAGGGTAGATTCTATGATAGTTTGTATGATACTTCTTTCACCTTTATTAGATTTACAATATTTACCAGACAACAACGAAACTTTGTTCCAGACCACTTGTCCTAGGGCTGCATTCCAGTACATTTTAGCAGAGGGAATAGTAACATATTGACATAGTTTCCTTATATACATGTTATTACATTTATAGTTTAAAATGTCAATTCCTTCTAGTTATATTGAGGCTACAAAATCCCCATTCTCAGTCACCCCTTTAGATTTGTGTGTAATGTTATATATTTTAACATTACTATGTTTTAACACCCCCAAAAACATCCTCAAATAATGGGGTTGATGACACAGTCTTTGCAAGAGGGAGGGAATCTGATTGAATTAATTCAGGGCAGGTGGAGTTAGCTGTGAGTTAGCCCGCCCTGGAGCAGGTTAGTTCTGAAGGATTCGTTACCATAGAAATGTATCTGGCTAAAGGTGAGCCACTTTTGTATGACCGGTTAACCCGATTTGAACTTTAAGTTAACTTGCTAACTCCTCAGACCTGCTTCGTAGGCTACCCCTCTGGTTCTCAGGTGTAAACTAGGCTGCCACACAGCCTTTTAGTGATGAGTCACGCAGACTTACCCACAATCCCCTGCTGTTCCAGACACAGGAAGTGTGGAAGACAGCTAATCAAAAGTCCCTGGGAACAGAATTAGGTAGGCACTGTGCTGCCTGGGTGATTGGGCTCTTATGTGACACCCCTGTTACCGTAGAAATACAACTTCTGATCCAACACAGAGTCAGAATCAGAACGCCTCAATTATTACACGCCACATTCTTCTCTACCCTTCGACTCTTTCCCAGGTGGTTTCTTAACGGGAATGTGTTCACTCATTCTCATCACAGCCAAAAAGAAATGGTCAAGATAACATAACATGGCATAACTAGACCTGAGTTTTTCCTTGTCCGGTCACATGCACAAGATGAGTACTATATTGACCCTAAAGGAGAACGTTGATTGCTTGCAGAAAAAAATAACAAACACTGTCTTGTCTTCCTCTAGTTTCCACGGTGATCTGAGCCTGTCAGGGTCGCAGGTTCTGTCTCTACGGGCAACACACCTCCCCAGCAGCCTTCAGGACTGCGTCCAGGACATCGTCATGGCAGCAGGCCATGCCTCTGTGACCTCTGCACTCTCCAGGCTCCGCCTCCACCTGCTGATTGACAGGATGGCAATCACAGGCACTCACACACATAGCTGCAGGGACACACTCCGTTCCCTCACCTGGAAGCCCGCCATAGCAAGGTACACACACTAGAAGGCCATCTATACTGATGCAACAATTTCAAAGATTTTACTGAGTTACTGTTCATATAAGGAAATCAGTCAATTGAAATAAATTCATTAGGCCCTCATCTATGGATTTCACATGACTGAGAATACAGTGTATGCATCTGTTGGTCACAGATACCTTAAAAAAAAGTAGGGGCGTGGATCAGAAAACCAGTCAGTATCTGGTGTGACCATAATTTGCCTCATGCAGCGCGACACATCTCCTTCACATAGTTGATCAGGCTGTTGATTGTGGAATGTTGTCCCACTGTTGTCCCACTCCTCTTCAATGTCTGTGCGAAGTTGCTGGATATTGGCGGGAACTGAAACACGCTGTCGATCCAGAGCATCCCAAACATGCTCAATGGGTGACATGTCTGGTGAATATGCAGGCCATGGAAGAACTGGGACATTTTCAGCTTCTAGTAATTGTTTACAGATCCTTGCAACATGGGGCCATGCGTTATCATGCTGAAACATGAGGTGATGGTGGGGGGTGAATGGCACAGCAATGGGCCTCAGGATCTCATGACGGTATCACTGTGCATTAAAATTGTCATCGATAAAATACAATTGTGTTCATTGTCCGTAGCATATATCGTCTCATATCATAACCTCACCGCCACCACGGGGCACTCTGTTAACGTTGACATCAGCAAACCGCTCACCCACGACGCCATACACGTGGTCTGCGGATGTGAGGCCAGTTGAACGTACTGCCAAATTCTCTAAAATGGTTTAGAAATGAACATTCAATTCTCTAGCAACAGCTCTGGTGGTCATTTCTGCAGTCAGCATGTCAGTTACACACTCCCTTAAAACTTGAGACGTCTGTGGCATTGTGTTGTGTGCACATTTTAGTGGCCTTTTATTGTTCCCAGCACAAGGTGCACCTGTGTAATGATCTTGATATGCCACACCTGTCAGGTGGATGGAGAATCTTGGCAAAGGAGAGATGCTCACTATCAGGGATGTAAACAAATGTGTGCACACGATTTGAGAGATATAAGCTTGTTGTGCTTATGGAAGATTTCTGGGATCTTTTTATTCCAGCTCATCAAACATGGGACCAACACTTGTTGTGTTTTATATTTTTCTTCAGTATAATTATGCAATAAATTCATCCTTTATTTTGTATTATTCAATCCTGCACTTTCAGCAGCTTTACTGTACTCATCATTCTACAGGTCAGTTGTATGTCCACCAAAATTCAAGATACCATCCATATTCTCCATTATTCTGTCTCCCTCTCTCTGTCTGTAGGTTTGTGCAGGTGCGTCCAGCGTGTGTGGAGGATGAGAGGTTGCTGGTGGACGTTATAGCGTTCCTGAGCACCTACTTCAAACAGAGCCATTTAGAGTCCGAGGACAAGGACCTACGCTGGATACTGGAGCTACTCCTCAAACAGGTCAGCACTAGGACCAGGAGGTCCCCACGTTTGCTTTCCTCATCTCCTAGCTCCTTGTCCACTTTGATTCATTCCCTTCCGTTAGTCTCATCTCCATCTTTTACATTGATCTGAACCCAGGTTAGGTGAAAGCAGTATGATAAAAGTCTATTGGGAAAATGCCCTCAACCTGTCTTTCCAGGGTTTGTCCTCTGTGATATCGCTTCAACCTCTAACCTTTCATCTAGGCCTTATCCTATGTGTAGTCATAAAGGAGATGGGGAAATAGGGACTATAATAGGAAAACTGGTCTAGTGTATCAACATTACTCAGTAAATCTGACTTAATCTCCTTTCTTGTATTAACCCATGTTGGGAACTATTAGATTGGGCACTCCCCCTCTTCTCCCCTAAAACTGTAAGGTGAGTGGGTGCGTGCATGCTTGCGTGTGTGTGCCAGCAATCCAGTTAAGCGTTCCTGTCCTCCCCAAACACAGAGAGGTGCAGTTATCAAAGTAGAGCCTGTATAAATCACACACTGTCTAAGGACAGAAAGGCATTAATATCACATTACAACCCCAAAATAGAGTGCCAGGACCCACAACAGAGATCATTTCCACAGCTGTTAAGAAACTCTCAGTTCTTTCTTAGCTACAGGAGCTACATCAGATCTAATGTGTCTCACCTTGCCGGCTTCATCATAGGTATGGGAATTTTACATTTTTTTGACTGTTCGAGTACCCGCATTGGCTGAACTGAAAAAACATACAGTTGAAGTCGGAAGTTTACATACACCTTAGCCAAATACAGTTTTTCACAATTCCTGATATTTAATCCTAGTAAAAATGCCCTGTCTTAGGTCAGTTAGGATCACCACTTTATTTTAAGAATGTGAAATGTCAGTATAATATTAGAGAGAATGATTTATTTCATATTTTATTTCTTTAATCACATTCCCAGTGGGTCAGAAGTTTACATACACTCAATTAGTATTTGGTAGCATTGCCTTTAAATAGTTTAACTTGGGTCAAACGTTTCGCGGGTAGCCTTCTTCAAGCTTCCCACAATAAGTTGGGTGAATTTTGGCCCATTCCTCCTGACAGAGCTGGTGTAACTGAGTCAGGTTTGTAGGCCTCCTTGCTCGCACACTCTTTGTCAGTTCTGCCCACACATTTTCTATACGATTGAGGTCAGGGCTTTGTGATGGCCACTCCAATACCTTGACTTTGTTGTCCCTAAGCCATTTTGCCACAACTTTGGAATTATGCTTGGGGTCATTGTCCATTTGGAAGACCCATTTGCGACCAAGCTTTAACTTCCTGACGGATGTCTTGAGATGTTGCTTCAATATATCCACATAATTTTCCTGCCTCACGATGCCATCTATTTTGTGAAGTGCACCAGTTCCTCCTGAAGCAAAGCACCCCCACAACATGATGCTGGTGCTTTACGGTTGGGAAGGTGTTCTTCGGCTTGCAAGCCTCCCCCTTTTTCCTCCAAACATAACGATGGTCATTATGGCCAAACAGTTCTATTTTTGTTTCATCGGACCAGAGGACATTCCTCCAAAAAGTACGATCTTTGTCCCCATGTGCAGTTGCAACCCGTAGTCTGGCTTTTTTATGGCGGTTTTGGAGCAGTGGCTTCTTCCTTGCTGAGCGGCCTTTCAGGTTATGTCGATATAGGACTTGTTTTACTGTGGATATAGATACTTTTGTACCTGTTTCCTCCAGCATCCTCACAGGGGCCTTTGCTGTTGTTCTGGGATTGATTTGCACTTTTCGCACCAAAGTACGTTCATCTCTAGGAGACAGAACGCGTCTCCTTCCTGAGCGGTATGACGGCTGCGTGGTCCCATGGTGTTTATACTTGCGTACTATTGTTTGTACAGATGAACGTGGTACCTTCAGGCGTTTGTAAATTGCTCCCAAGGATGAACCAGACTTGTGGAGGGCTACAATTTGTTTTCTGAGATCTTGGCTGATTTCTTTAGATTTTCCCATGATGTCAAGCAAAGAAGCACTGAGTTTGAAGGTAGGCCTTGAAATACATCCACAGGTACACCTCCAATTGAGTCAAATGCTGCTTATCAGAAGCTTCTAAAGCCATGAGTTTTCCAAGCTGTTTAAAAGCACAGTGAACTTAGTGTATGTAAACTTCTGACCCATTGTGATACAGTAAATTATAAGTGAAATAATCTGTCTGTAAACAATTGTTGGAAAAATGACTTGTGTCATGCACAAAGTAGATGTCCTAACCGACTTGCCAAAACTATAGTTTGTTAACAAGAAATTTGTGGAGTGGTTGAAAAACGAGTTTTAATGACTCCAACCTAAGTGTATGTAAACTTCTGACTTCAACTGTATGTGCGCATTAATCTATATGCCAACAGTGCCAAATTAATCATAAATGTTACTGATAACAAATCCTAATTGCTAAATTGCCTCAATAAAAAACAATTTCCTTTTAAGATGAATTTATTGAAACCATAATAGCAACTGTTTAAATGATATCAAATCACATTTATTTATGAAGCCCTTTTTACATCAGCAGAGGCCAAAAAGTGCTTATACAGAAACCCAGACTAAAACCCCAAACAGCAAGCAATGCAGATGTAGAAGCACGGTGGCTAGGAAAAACTCCCTAGAAAGTCAGGAACATAGGAAGAAACGTAGAGAGGAACAAGGCTCTTGGGGGTGGCCAGTCCTCTTCTGGCTGTGCCGGGTGGAGATTATAAGAGTACATGGCTATTAAGGCCAGATGGTTTTTCGAACATGTTCAAACATTCATAGATGACCAGCAGGGTCAAATAATAATCACTGTGTTTCTAGAGGTTTACAACAGTTCAGTACCTCAGGAATACATGTCAGTTGGCTTTTCATGGTTAGCATTCAGAGGTCGAGAAAGCAGGTGTGGGGGTGAGCGAGCGAGTCGGAAACAGCAGGTCCGGGACAAGGTAGCACGTCCGGTGAACAGGTCAGGGTTCCATAGCCGCAGGTAGAACAGTTGAATCTGGAGCAGCAGCCGGAACACCAGATAAGACAGGAGAATTACACCAGATATAACAGACTGACCCTAGCCCCCTGGCACATAGCCTCCAGTATGCTACTGTATGGGGACACTGTGACAGGACCTAGGGGGGGGACACTGTGACAGGGCCAACCAGGCACCCCAGGACACGGCCATCCAGGCAGGATATAAGATCTCTTCCACCGCATGAGCCCGAGAACGATGACATAGCCTTGTTTTGTTAATTTTGCAGACAAAGCACTCTTATTTCCCGAGCCATTATCACAATCAAGACTAGGGTTGCAAAGGGTTGGACATTTTTCGGTAAATTTCCAGAATTTTTTCGGACATCTTCCATGGGAAGTTAATCCCTGGAATTTAGGGAATTTTTCTCAAATTCATCAAAAAAGTTAGCTTATAACAGTGAACCTTTTTTGTGGGATACACATAAGGCAATTCTAGGTCTTGTGGCATATTTTGGTTAAACTATCCCCAATTACATGGAATTGCAGCCCTCTGCATGCACAGTGCATTCTTCCATCACATGTTCAGTGCACTCTTCCATCATGTACATCTGATTCTCAAGATCTTGCACACTAATGAGATGCTATTGAGCCCACACTACTACACTGTCTGAGCAAAGGACTACATGCTTTCTGGTAAGTTTTGATTACATTACTGGGTGGGGTGAATATATTTTATCTGACATACATGATTTTTTGTTAACTAGTAAATAGTAGCCTACAGCAAAGTGTTTTTTTAAATCATTTCTAACTTAACAATTTCTGCTAGTTAGTTTTTGCTACCATGTGGGTTTTAGCTTGCTTGAGCCTGCTAACTGAGGAGTGTTATTTCACCTGTTTCCATACATGTTTCATTTTAGAACATTTATCTTACAAAGGAGTTGTTTAACTTCTTAGGGAGTGGCTCCCGAGGTGCCTGCTTTGGAGAGTCTGGCGTGCCCAAAGTAAAATGCCTCCCACTCAGGCCCAGAAAATAGGATATGCACATAATTAGTACTATTCGGTAGGAAACACTCCGAAGTTTCTAAGAGTGTTAAAATATTGTCTGTGAGTATAACAGAACTGATATAACAGGCGAAAAACCCGAGGAACTTCTGTCCTGGAAAAAGTGGTTTTGACACATTGCCTCATTTTGAACCCCTCCCTATTGAAAACAGACATATATATATATATAGGAGTAAGATTGCAGTACCTATTGCTTCCACTGGATGTCAACAGTCTCTAGACAGTGTTTGATGTTTAGTTGCTCTGGATGGTAATAGAAGAAGAATTTCGAAGTGGTCATCGGATGTAAACAGAAGAGGATGCGCGTTCACGGGCTCGCGCACGCTGTTTTTTTTTTCCTTTCCTATCGTCCAGTTTATAATCCGGTTGAATTATTATAGTAAATATACATAAGTGTTCCTAAGGATACATTATCAATGATGTTTGATTGTTCTTGGACAAGTGTATAGGTTGAACGCATTCTCTTCACGGTTCAATGGGCGAGTGGACGCTGTATTTTATGATCATAACGCGCGCCAACCAAACAGAGATTTATGGATATAATAAATGACTTTTTCTAACAAAAGAACCATTGGATGTCTTCGTTGGACACTTGGGAAGCCCTCAGCAGAAGTTCTTCAAAAGGTAAGGGATTTGTTTTCGCTGTGAAATGTATTTTGTGTGAACCACGATGGTAGCGCCCCACCACTCCCTAAGTATTAATCTAACTGCTTAACTATTTATCTGTACATGTTTTTGTTTAAGACGTTTTTTTCTCTCTGATGTGTGGAAACATTTCACTGCAGCTAATGTAGAAGGGAAAGCTGTGTACATTTGCAAATACTGTGCCAAATCATATGAAAACAAATCAACAAAGATTCAGAATCATCTGGCCAAGTGCATAAAGTTTGCCCCGAGCTCACAACAAGCAACCTCTGACAAAAGTCCCTCTACTTCTATTCGAGGTGAAAATGATGACTCGGACACCTTATTGGTAGCAACAGCTCATGGTCCTCCTGGAATCCTCCTGGAATTCCTCCATTTGACTCAATGGAGGAACGTAGTCAGAGAAATGCTGATGAATGTCTTGCTCGAGCTGTGTATGCAACTGGTTCACTTCTGAAGCTCACAGGCAATGTGTATTGGAAGAGATTTCTGAATGTTCTTCGCCCAGCATGCACCCCTCCAAACAGTCACGCTTTATCTACTCATTTGCTGGATGCAGAGTTCAACAGAGTTCAATTGAAGGTCAAGCAAATCATGGTGAAAGCAGACTGTATTGCAATCATCTCTGATGGGTGGTCGAATGTTAATGGGCAAGGAATAATTAACTACATAATCTCCACCCTACAACCAGTATTCTACAAGAGCACAGACAAAAGGGACAACAGACACACCGGTCTCTACATTGCAGATGAGCTGAAGGCAGTCATCAATGACCTTGGACCACAGAAGGTATTTGCACTGGTGACAGACAATGCTGCGAACATGAAGGCTGCGAACATCACACCCATTGGCTGTGCTGCTCATGCATTGAATCTGCTCCTCAAGGACATCATGGCACTGAAAACAATAGATACACTCTACAAGAGAGCCAAGGAAGTGGTTAGGTATGTGAAGGGTCATCAAGTTATAGCAGCAATCTACCTCACCAAGCAAAGTGAGAAGAATAAGAGCATTGAAGCTGCCCAGCAACACCCGTTGGGGTGGTGGTGTCATCATGTTTGACAGCCTTCTGGAGGGGAAGGAGTCTCTCCAAGAAATGTCCATATCACAGTCTGCCGATATGGACAGCCCCATCAAGAGGATCCTCCTGGATGATGTATTTTGGGAGAGAGTGGTAAGCATCCTGAAACACCTCAAACCTATAGCAGTAGCCATTGCACAGATTAAGGGAGACAATGCCATCCTGTCTGATGTTCAGACTGCTTGCAGATGTGAGTTAAGAAATCCGTACTGCCCTGCCCACTTCACTGTTGCTCCAAGCAGAGGAAACTGCAGCTCTGAAATACATCAAAAAGCGTGAAGACTTCTGCCTGAAGCCCATACACGCCACAGCGTACATGTTGGACCCAAAGTATGCTGGCAAGAGCATCCTGTCTGGTGCAGAGATCATCAAGGCCTATGGTGTCATCACTACTGTGTCTCGCCACCTTGGCCAGGATGAGGGCAAGGTTCTTGGCAGTCTGGCAAAGTACACTTCCAAGCAAGGGCTTTGTGATGGAGATGCAATATGTCAGTTGTGCAAACATATCTCATCAGCCAGCTGGTGGAAGGGACTTTGTGGATCTGAGGCTCTTTCCCCTGTTGCCTCCATCATCCTCCAAATCCCATCAACATCAGCCGCCTCAGAGTGCTAACTGGTCCTTGGTTGGGAACACACACACACCAAAGCACGCAACAGGCTGACCAATACAAGGGTTGAAGAATTGGTGGCCATCCGTGCAAATTTGAGGCTTTTTGAGCCTGACAGCGAGCCATCCTCAACAAGGTTGGAAAGTGACAGTGAAGATGAGGCCTCAGAGTCTGATGTTCAGGAGGTGGACATTGAGGAAGTCCAGGGGGAAGACATGGAAGCCTGAGAGGAAGACAACCAAAGCTTTAGTTTCTATACTATCATTTTACAGATGTATGTTAACAACGTTTTTGGAAGATGCGATAGATCATTCAATATTCCCTTTTGTTGTTCAGTGAAATCATCCCATGTTCAGTGAAATCATCCCTCATTTAATTAAAGTTCAATTCGTAACTAAACATTTTTTTTAATTTCTATTGGAAGGATTTAATCATGTGCAATTATGTCTACTTATGATAAGGTAAAAGGTTTATGTTTCTGTCTCCATATGATGTGGTAAATATATCCAATGCAAAAAAACATCTACATTTAAATGGTATTAATTTGCATATATTTCTGTTAATTCCCATATATTCCTGTTAATTCCCACGGAAAGTTTCCACCTCTTAATATTCCCGGAAATGTGCAACCCTAATCAAGACACCTCTTTTATAGCAAATCACATGATGTAATACACTGCTCAAAAAAACAAAGGGAACACTTAAACAACACAATGTAACTCCAAGTCAATCACACTTCTGTGAAATCAAACTGTCCACTTAGGAAGCAACACTGATTGACAATAAATTTCACATGCTGTTGTGCAAATGGAATAGACAACAGGTGTAAATTATAGGCAATTAGCAAGACACCCCCAATAAAGGAGTGGTTCTACAGGTGGTGACCACAGACCACTTCTCAGTTCCTATGCTTCCTGGCTGATGTTTTGGTCACTTTTGAATGCTGGCGGTGCTTTCACTCTAGTGGTAGAGTCTACAACCCACACAAGTGGCTCAGGTAGTGCAGCTCATCCAGGATGGCACATTAATGCGAGCTGTGGCAAGAAGGTTTGCTGTGTCTGTCAGCGTAGTGTCCAGAGCATGGAGGCGCTACCAGGAGACAGGCCAGTACATCAGGAGACGTGGAGGAGGCCGTAGGAGGGCAACAACCCAGCAGCAGGACCGCTACCTCCGCCTTTGTGCAAGGAGGAGCAGGAGGAGCACTGCCAGAGCCCTGCAAAATGACCTCCAGCAGGCCACAAATGTGCATGTGTCTGCTCAAACGGTCAGAAACAGACTCCATGAGGGTGGTATGAGGGCCCAACGTCCACAGGTGGGGGTTGTGCTTACAGCCCAACACCGTGCAGGACGTTTGGCATTTGCCAGAGAACACCAAGATTGGCAAATTCGCCATTGGCGCCCTGTGCTCTTCACAGATGAAAGCAGGTTCACACTGAGCACATGTGACAGACGTGACAGAGTCTGGAGACGCCGTGGAGAACGTTCTGTTGCCTGCAACATCCTCCAGCATGACCGGTTTGGCGGTGGGTCAGTCATGGTGTGGGGTGGCATTTCTTTGGGGGGCCGCACAGCCCTCCATGTGCTCGCCAGAGGTAGCCTGACTGCCATTAGGTACCGAGATGAGATCCTCAGACCCCTTGTGAGACCATATGCTGGTGCGGTTGGCCCTGGGTTCCTCCTAATGCAAGACAATGCTAGACCTCATGTGGCTGGAGTGTGTCAGCAGTTCCTGCAAGAGGAAGGCATTGATGCTATGGACTGGCCCGCCCGTTCCCCAGACCTGAATCCAATTGAGCACATCTGGGACATCATGTCTCGCTCCATCCACCAACGCCACGTTGCACCACAGACTGTCCAGGAGTTGGCGGATGCTTTAGTCCAGGTCTGGGAGGAGATCCCTCAGGAGACCATCCGCCACCTCATCAGGAGCATGCCCAGGCGTTGTAGGGAGGTCATACAGGCACGTGGAGGCCACACACACTACTGAGCCTCATTTTGACTTGTTTTAAGGACATTACATCAAAGTTGGATCAGCCTGTAGTGTGGTTTTCCACTTTAATTTTGAGTGTGACTCCAAATCCAGACCTCCATGGGTTGATACATTTGATTTCCATTGATAGTTTTTGTGTAATTTTGTTGTCAGCACATTCAACTATGTAAAGAAAAAAGTATTGAATAAGATTATTTCATTCATTCAGATCTAGGATGTGTTATTTTAGTGTTCCCTTTATTTTTTTGAGCAGTGTATAACAGAATAAAATAGAACTGAATATTTTTCCAAATGAATAAAGCCTGTGCGAAGGGATGCGCATCTCGCACATCTGGAACAGTTTTTCTGAAAGAGTGATAATTTGAAACAGGGCTTAGTTTGGCACGTTTTAAAGAAAATATGTTCAGCGTTACAAACCAAAATCTGTCTCTTCCATATAGGCCTAAAGACGTTGGATTTCCTGCCTGTTCTTTGGCATTTTCTAAATGGATTAACAATTCCACATTGAACACTGCATGCTGATGAATTACGGCCACGACATACAGTATCAGTCAAAAGTTTGGACACCTACTCAAGGGTTTTTCTTTCTTTCTACATTGTTGAATAATAGTGAAGACATCAAAACTATGAAATAACACATGGTATCATGTAGTAACCAAAAAAAGTGTTAAACAAATCAAAATATATTTTAGATTCTTAAAAGTAGCCACCCTTTGCCTTGATGACAGCTTTGCACACTCTTGATTCCATATGTGTTATTTCATAGTTTTGATGTCTTCACTATTATTCTACAATGTAGAAAATAGTAAAAATAAAAACAACCTGGTATGAGTAGGTGTGTCCAAACTTTTGACTGGTACTATATGTTTTGTAAGTAAGGCTTAATGATTCTGATGAAAATACTCTGTCTTTATCAAACTGTTTTGGGGTATTTTCAGCGTTGAACCTGTGTATGTTTAGAGGGGTTATAGCCTAGGATAACAAATTCTAAATGACACTAGCAGTTCGCAAAGTAGCCTATGCGGTAAAATAGACGGGACACAATTATTCCAAAACTGCAGCTCGCTGTTGGAACACATATTTCCCTACTTCAATTAACCAGTCGATTTAGAATTTATGATAAAATTGTTGTCATTTGGCAAGGAATGTAGCTTGTGTATCCCATCATTTATTTCTGTAGGCCTAATGGGAGCTTGTGTGCAAACGCAGCATGTGTCTAGAGGGAGCGGTCGGAACGCAATTGAGTGAGTGAGACACGGAGGAGAAAGGGAATTTAGGGAGAAGAACTGTGTGATGCTTGCCTTGGTAAATGTGTTTTGTTGTGTCCCCGCAAATGTACATGTACTAATGGAACACTAGAGTCAAAGCAAATGAATGTTGCCTTCAAGACACAATTTTATTTTTTGCGGGGACAAGCCCCAAAGCACATTTCTCCAAATACTTTTTGTATTTTTATTATTTCATCTTTTTTTGATTTTTTTTTTATCCTGCACCTATCACCATGAAACTCAATAAGAAAATGATACATATTTATTCTGAATACCTTAATTATACTGAACAAATATATAAACGCAACATTCAACAATTTCAAAATGTTTACTAAGTTACAAGTGTGCTGCTTATGGTAGAGAAATTACCATTCAATTCTCTGGCAACAGCTCTGTTGGACATTACTGCAGTCAGCATGCCAATTGCATGCTCCTTCAAATCTTGAGACATCTGTGGCATTGTGGTGTTTGACAAAACTGCAAATTGTAGAGTGCCTTTTATTGTCAGCAGCACAAAGTGCACCTGTGTAATGATCATGCTGTTTAATCAGCTTCTTGATATGCCACACCTGTCAGGTGGATGGATTATCTTGGCAAAGGAAAAATGCTCACTAACAGGGATGTAAACAAATTTTTGCACAAAATTTTAGAGAAATAGTATTGTTGTGCGTTTGGAACATTTCTGGGATCTTTTATTTCAGCTCATGTATCATGGGACCAACACTTTACATGTTGCGTTTATATTTTTGTTCACTGTAGTTTAGATTGTAGTTAGTTGTGTCGTTTATAATGCGTGAGGAGTTGTATACAAGTTGAGCTTTCTTAGATGAAGTAGTGAGACACACACACAGTTCAACCTGCAGCATTACCTGTGTGTGTGTGTTCCATGCAGGAGACCAACTCACTGCTGGACCTGCTGCTCGGCGAGGAGTCGCAGACACACACTCCGACACACACTGCGAGTCAGAGAGAGACAGAGGAACTAGTAGAACTGAGGGCCCAGATCAACCAGAGACTACAGAGAGAACTGACAGGGTTCATCAACACATTACTGCACCGCCTCACACACACCACCGACAGGTACAGTAAAAACACACACTGCCCCTCTCCCTCTTTTCCTCTCTAACTGATAAGGCTACCACCTCCAATTGCCAGCCTCTGTACCTCTGGTGTTTATTTGTTAGAGTATAGAGTAATTTGTATGCAAAGCGTGTTCCGTATCGCTCAAGAAAACTGCCTGTAGGCATTTTCTACTTACACACACACATGCCAAAATACAGCTACAACACAGAGCTACAAATGTGACTAAGACAAACAGGGTAGGCATCTCCCCCACAGTCATTCATTTTCTAGTGTATCTGACTGAACAAACTGTGTTTGTCATGACTGCTGGTTTAACTGTTGTAGCTCGTTCTAGTGTGGTGAGCTATACTGATAAATGATTACACAAGTGTGTTTTATCACATTGCTATTAAACTACTGTACTCTTCCTTAGTCAGAAGTGCCTAGGGCCATGGAAGCAGCGCCGATGACTTTTCACCACTAGCTAGCGAGCTTCCCCTGACAGTAGAATATTTACTGTGTCCCTATGAATAAAAAAAAATGTCTCCTCATAAAACATGAATTAAAGAATGATAATTGTTTTGCCTTTTGGTGTGTGTGTGTGTGTGCACGTACGTGGTATTATTCACACTGCCTGTGGAGCTTGATTAATGTTTAATACCATGAAATTATAGAAGAGGCTGAACAAAGCTTATGACTGTAGTGGGATGCATTTTTTATGTTCTGTGTGGTGATATTCATATCCGTATCCATGAGGCTAGGAACAAGCATTTCGCTACACTACAAGCTTTTCGCTACACTCGCAATAACATCTGCTAACCACGTGGATGTGACCAATAACATTTGATTTGATGTTACTCTCAGTAGAAGGAGCTTGATGTTTTCCTTGATGTTAGTTGTTGGTTATAGATGTTGGTTATAGATGGTAATATTTGTCTCTGCCCACCTTCTACTATCACACCATCTTCCTCCCATTCACTTTCACTCCTCTCTCTCTCCTTATTTCTTTGTCTGTTTTACCCTCTACTCCTCTTTTTACTCCTCTCCCTCCTTCCCTCCCTGCATCTCCTCTCTCTCCCTCCCTCCCTGCATCTCCTCTCTCTCCCTCCCTCCCTGCATCTCCTCTCTCTCCCTCCCTCCCTGCATCTCTTCTCTCTCCCTCCCTCCCTGCATCTCCTCTCTCTCCCTCCCTCCCTGCATCTCTTCTCTCTCCCTTCCTCCCTGCATCTCCTCTCTCTCCCTCCCTCCCTGCATCTCTTCTCCCTCCCTGCATCTCCTCTCTCTCTCTCCCTCCCTCCCTGCATCTCTTCTCCCTCCCTGCATCTCCTCTCTCTCCCCCTGCATCTCCTCTCTCTCTCTCCCTCCCTCCCTGCATCTCTTCTCCCTCCCTGCATCTCCTCTCTTTCTCTCCCTCCCTCCCTGCATCTCTTCTCCCTCCCTGCATCTCTTCTCCCTCCCTGCATCTCCTCTCTCTCCCCCTGCATCTCCTCTCTCTCCCCCTGCATCTCCTCTCTCTCTCTCTCTCTCTCTCTCTCTCTCTCTCTCTCTCTCTCTCTCTCTCTCTCTCTCTCTCTCTCTTCCCCCCCAACAGGTTTTGCTTGGCGTTGGCAGGGCCCTTCGAGAGCCAGCTGGCAGTGCGGTTTCTCCAGTGCCTGCGGGTGTCAGACGCCCCACGCTTCTACGGCCTCCCCAGTCTGGAGAGGAATCTGCTGGGCATGGTCAGCCTCACGGCCCAGCCCGGCTGGAGCTCACACTGTCCCACCATGGAGCCCCAGTCTCTCTGCACCAAGTACCTCAGTGGACTACTGGAGGTGTGTGTGATGGGGGTGTGTGATGTGCTCTCTTCTCTCCTAGCAGCTTGGGCCAGGAGTCTGTGGCCTCCACAAATTACTCAAAGTGAAAATTACCTGTGAAATTATTTATAGTGAAATATCAGCCCTCTAGAAATTGAGGAAGAAAATACCTTTGGAATTAATTAAATTCAACCTGCTCCTGAACATGAATAAATATACAGACTACAACATGGTAAATTGTTGCGAAATCATCCCAGCTGGTTCCATCTGGATCTACCCATAGCCAAGAACAGCAGAGCACTGCCCTGTTCAGATAAGCAAAGTAATGCTCAGTGTAGCTTAGTTCACCATGAGAACACACAGCACGGCACAACCTAGTTTGGCATTGCCTGGAACAGTCTTAAAAAACAGCACAGCGCACAACAGTATATGCCTTGGCATGGTCCAGTACAACCTAACCTGGCACAGATGATTCCAGGTTTTGGCCTCTCACCCCGTCTCCCCCACCCCACACCTGTGTTTCCCTCACCCTTGACTCCCCCATACCTCACCCCCTGTCTCTCCCAGTGTTCTATGGCCCTTAGGGTGATTTTCGTCTGGCCTTGGCCTCTCCCACTCCTGTTTGCAGGCTAATCAAAGCTAAGGTCCCAGCTGCATTTAAGACTCATTTAGATGCACTGCATAAAACCTTTGAATTAATGAACACAGACTGTTGATTGCATCACTGGCCTTAGTGCCCTGTTCCCTTCTAGTCCCGAGCAGGGTTTGGGTCATGAGTAAAAATTACAATTGGAATTTCGGTTTACTTCCTGATTTGATTTAATTAGTAAATCTGTTGAGATATTGTTGTCCTTCCCTTAGCATCGTCTCTGAATGGGTTTCGTATTGGGCAGGGCTCTACAGTGCGACCATTTTACCTGCATACAGTATGTGCTTAAATATTTTGCTGTGCAACTTGGAATTCTTATTTAGGTACACATGTGCATGTAGAAAATGAAAGATTCTAGCTTTATTACAGAAATATTTCACGTTGTGCTCCTAAATTGCGATGTGTGTGCCTAGATTTCTCAACTTAAGCGCACACGTGCCCCTTTTTAAAAAAGCTCAGTGTAGAACCCTGTTGGGAATGAGTAGTTGTAATGTTGACCCTTGTGTCATCCTCTAGGTGATCTCGTCATTCTACGTGGAGTGGGGGGGTAACTCCATGTCCTTCATGGGGAAAGGAGTCACCAAGAATGCTGTCATCTGTCTGCTTCACATGTCCCACGAGATGATGGCCCAGAACAAGGACAAGGTCAGCAACCCAGCCAGAACTGCACTGATTGCCTTTCTACACTAAAGCTTCTTGATATGCCACACCTGTCAGATAGATGGATAATCTTGGCAAAGCATAAATGCTCACTATCAGGGATGTAAACAAATTTGTGCACAAAATTTAAGAGAAATAAGCTTTTTGTGCATATGGAAAATCTCTGGGATCTTTTATTTCAGCTCATGAAACATGGGACCAAGATTTTACATGTTTTTTAATATTTTTGTTTAGTATAGTAGTAGAGTAAATGTGTTAATGTGTGCTTCCTGCATGGAGATGTTTCTCCTTTTGTTGGTGCATCAGTCTGGATATCTGTCTATTCTCTGTTTTTGTGTTTATCTATTTCAGGACTTCATTTCCCAGTGGTCTTTGGGTCAGGAGGCGGGGTCTGATGACCCCAGTGGGTCACCGCTGGGTCTGGCCTGGCTCATACCTCTGTGGGTGGACAGAGACCCGGAGGTAACACACACACTCAATGACTGTCAACTTGTATAAGAACAAGCAAGAAAAATAAAATGTGAGAGTAAGAAGTATAAGTTATTATTTAATGGAAACAGTTTGTCAAATACCGTCTGGAGTTGTGGAGAGACATTCAGGCAAAAGTTCGTATTGCTTCTCTCTGCTCCAAAGTTTCTGTTATTAAACCGGTGCTTCTTCCTAGACTTTCTGAGGGACACCGTGAACTCTACGCTTGAGTTCACAAGCACTGACAATGAAAAGCAAAGGGCAATTTCTTCTCTTTCGCTCTCTCTCAATCTGTAAGTTCTCTATAAGTAAATGTGGATAAACTCCCTTGACAAGTAGGATCTGTTTCTGTGTGGATCACAGAAAATGCCAGAGTGACGGTGAAAATAACCAAGACATTTCTGGAACAGTGTCTCTGTGACTTTGGGGACACCAGGGGTGTCAGACGGGTACCTTTTTATCTCTCTGCTGTTGTATTCACACCCAAACCCTTGGCTCTGTCTTTTTCTCTTTGTCTTTTCCATTCTCTCCTCGCTCTCCCCTTTTCCCTTCCCACCACTCTTTTAACCCTCCCCTCCTCCCTCACACCCCTCTCCCCCCCTGCTGCCTTATCCCACTTTCCTTCCATCCCCTCTCCAGGTGAGGTTTGCCAGCCTGGGTGTGGGCTCTGCCCTGTCCTCTGTGCCCAGTGGATGCCAGTCTCTGAGTAGCAGCTGTCAGAATATCAGTGGAGGTCTGTGGGGAACCCTGCTCAACATCCTCCTGGACCAGCAAGAGAGCACCATGGTCCGCAGAGAGGTACTGGACACATACACCTGCTCACTAACCACTAGCCATAGAGAGAGTTTGGGCATTGGGGTTTAAAGCAGAATGCATAATAATGCTCTCAGCATGCCACGGCAGCCATGGTGGCACCTTCTGGGCATATTTACCAATAACCGTTCCAGACAATGCATTTGTAAAACAGACATAGGACAACTTTACTCCTTCAACAAGTTTAAAGTGAAGTCCTTGCAGTACCAGCTATGTACATTTAGATGGCAGTGTTGTTGATGTTCTAGTCTTATCCTCTCTGTGTTTCTCAAGGCGGTGTTTATCCTCCAGAACCTACTGGTGATGCCCATGCCTGCCACAGCTGACCAGGTCACAGACTCTACCTGGCAGGTCAGTGGCATTTGGTTATGTTTTGTTGTGGTATGTTGTCTTAGTTATCCTGGTATTGACATACTGTAGGTTAATTCATGGGCTCCCAAGTGGTGCAGTGGTCTAAGGCACTGCATCTCAGTGTTAGAGGTGTCACTACAGAGCATGGTTCGATTCCAGGCTGTATCACTTGGGGCTGTAATTGGGAGTCCCATAGGATGGCGGACAATTGGCCAAACGTCGTCCGGGTTTGGCCGGGGTAGGCAGTCATTGTAAATAAGAATTTGTTCTTAACTGACTTAGTTAAATAAAGGTAAATAAAAAAAATCATGTTACATAGTAATTGCCATGTTTTCATCTCTCTCTCCCTCTCTCTCCTCTACTCCCTCTCCTCCCTCTCGATAGAGTCCGTGTGTCCATGATGAGTCTTCAGGTGTATGTCTGGTGGGTCTCCAAGCCCTACAGGCTCTGCTCTACCACTGTCAGTTCTTCCAGCACACTGCCCTCATGGCCACAGCCTGCTACAGAGGCAGGTACACCTTCGACCTGCAACCCTCAGCCAGGGACCCCGGCCCACAGGACAGCGCCACTGAAGGTCCTGGGACTGCACCTGTCCATTCTTCTGTCAGTCTGTCTAGCCATTAGGTTGTTCAGTCAGTGATTCAGTTGCGTGTCTGTAGTTCAGAGTAGATCTGAAATCAAGTGTTATTGTGGTAAACAGGCAAAGTATTTTCTTTATTTATCAGGAAATGGGCCTGTAGCTTGCATGATGTACTTTGTGATGATGCCCTCCCTGTCTGTCTGTTTAGATGCAGATGACTCCCTGAGGTTGTGGGGACCTCCTTCCCGAGTCCCAGTGAATCCTAGCAGGGCCTCTGGCTCCCTGTCCACCTCCAGTACTCTGGTGAGTACTGCAGGTCTGGTGGCTCAAGGCCCATTTATAGACTGTAATCCTCTTAGGTTGCAGCTTAAGACTGGGTCCACTTGACCACTAGAAACAATTCAAATAAAATGTTATTTGTAACATGCGCCGAATACAAGCGGTGTAGACCTTACTGTGAAACGCTTTCTTACAAGCCCTTAACCAACAATACAGTTAAAGAAATAGAGTTAAGAAAATATTTACTAAATAAACGAAAGTAAAACATTGAATAAAAAGTAA
Organism: Brachymystax lenok tsinlingensis; assembly: GCA_030435695.1. Lineage (NCBI taxonomy): Eukaryota > Metazoa > Chordata > Actinopteri > Salmoniformes > Salmonidae > Brachymystax > Brachymystax lenok. The sequence continues at coordinate 19,871,521 of CM059782.1, forward strand.
CACAATAAAATAATGAGGCTAGTGGGTACCGGTACCGAGTCAATGTGCGGGGGGTACAGATTAGTCGAGGTAATTTGTACATGTAGGTAGAGGTGAAGTGACTATGGATAGATAATAAACAGCGAGTAGCAGCAGTGTAAAAACAAAAGGGGGAGGGGGAGGGTCAATGTAAATAGTCCAGGTGGCCATTTGATTAATTGATTCGCTGTCTTATGGCTTGGGGGTAGAAGCTATTAAGGAGCCTTTTCGTACCGCTTGCCGTGTGGTAAGCAGAAAGAACAGTCTATGACTTGGGTGGCTAGAGTCTTTGCCAACTTTTTTTGGGCCTTCCTCTGACACTGCCTAGTGTATATATCCTGGATGGCAGGAAGCTTGGCCCCAGTGATGTACTGGGCTGTATGCACTACCCTCTGTAGCGCCTTACGGTCGGATGCCAAGCAGTTGCTATACCAGGCGGTGATACAACGGGTCAGGATGCTCTCGATGGTGCAGCTGTAGAACTTTCTGAGGAGGGAAAGGTGTTGTCGTGGCCGCTTCACGACTGTCTTGGTGTGTTTGGACCATGATAGTTTGTTGGTGATGTGGACACCAAGGAAACTTAACTCTCAACCCGCTCCACTACAGCCTCGTCGATATGAATGGGGGCCTGTTCGGCTGTCCTTTTCCTGTAGTCCACGATCAGCTCCTTTGTTTTGCTCACATTGAAGGAGAGGTTGTTGTTCTGGCACCACAGTGCCAGGTCTCTGACCTCCTCCCTATTGTCGGTGATCAGGCCTACCACTGTTGTGTCGTCAGCAAACTTAATGATGGTGTTGGAGTCGTGCTTGGCCACGCAGTCAGGGGTGAACAGGGAGTACAGGAGGGGTCTAAGCACGCACCCCTGAGGGGCCCCTGTGTTGAAGATCAGCATGGCAGATGTGTTGTTACCTACCCTTACCACCTGGGGGTGGCCCGTCAGGAACTCCAGGATCCAGTTGCAGAGGGAGGTGTTTAGTCCCAGGGTCCTTAGCTTAGTGATGCGCTTTGTGGGCACTGTGGTGTTGAGCGCTGAGCTGTAGTCAATGAACAGCATTCTCACATAGGTGTTCCTTTTGTCCAGGCGGGAAAGGGCCATGTGGAGTGCGATTGAGATTGCGTCAACTGTGGATCTGTGATTTAAACAGATTGTTTTATTGAAGTGTTTATTTATTTTTTTGTGATTGTTTTGTCATCAACAGATCATACCTGGAGGCTCAAGGCTTCAATCCCCTGTGCCCACCTCTCTCAATGCTACTGCACAAGATACACCCGCTAGCAGACTGATTGCTCAAGGTGTGTGTGTTTGTATATATAGTGTAGCTAAATGTGAACAGGTTTTATATGCAGATCTCATGTAGAACCAAACCAATTCAGAGTCCGAGTTAAAGGAACCATCTCATGCACGGTTCTTCATATCAAGACCAACCATGATAGTGAATTTCTAAATACAAACTATGCCTCTACACACACCGATTTTTGGTATGGTACCTGTTTCGACCCTTATCTGTCCCGTCCACCTTTGCTCCTCTTTACTATATTCTAGGTCAGTGACACAGACAGCAATGTTAATATCTGCTCCCCTATTTTACTCTGCAGGTCAGAGTGACACAGACACCAGTGACTCTGTCCTCTCCCAGGACTCCAGACTGGCTGACCCCGCTCCTGACCCCACCTGTGTCATTGTGACCCCAGACCTTTTATCAGCACTCTGCGGCCTCCTGGCCAACCTGCTAGCCGTGCTACCGGAGTTCACCCTCTCAGCCCTCACACACAGCCAGCTCTTCCAATCACTGGCCAGGTCAGAGGTCAAATAAACACTATCACACTAGTCTTACTATCCCAATTACTGGCCAAATCAAATACAGTCTTTGGAGCATTGGCCATCCACAATACAATTTACAGAGCTGAAATTGTCCTGTCTGAAGGGATGGACTTAAACCCTGTTTCTGTTTCCTGTGTGTTCTAGCTTGGTGGACGCAGCAGCCATAGAGAGATGTCTGGGTGAGCTAAAGACATATACGCTACCAGGAGACCAGGAGGACATAAAACGGCAGGTAACTGGGTTACATCATTTAGTACCAATGAATACTTCTACGTAAGATTTACATTATATCTATACAGCATGTTGTGTAGGAGGGTTGAGGCCCATGAGAATCCTATACCCTGTGGTATATTTTGTTTTCACATCTACCCACTGACTTTGCTCTACTCTGCCTCAAGATGTGTGTACGTATCAATTTGTGTGTGTGTGTCTCTCGTCCCCCAGGTTCTGACCCTGCTCCAGTTCCTGTCCAGCTTCTCTAAGTTCCTGAAGTCATGTTTCATTCTGAGCTCAGATCTGATTGGTCAGATGGACTTCCTGAAACCGCTACTGGCCAATCTCTTCACTGTCCTCACACTTGATACCAAGGACTTGGGTAAGAATCTCTCGCTTTTGGGATAGGTATGATTCTCAACCTAACCATAGACACAACATATGTGTACTGTCACCATTGACTGGACATCATGGTTACAACCGCTATAATACCATTCTTATGGCATCATTACATGGCATTAAAAGTCAGGCCACTTTCCAGCTGAATGGATCATAATGAAGTGGTGTTCAGTGTTCTGTCATAATTAAAAGTGTATAAGATCCCCAATGGAAGCTTGTAATGATCTATTCACACCTTTTGTTGGTATCTTGTTTAATGAAGGCCTCTTCAGCTTCTCAGCTCGTACTCTGATCTCCTGTGTGTGTGTGTGTGTGTGTGTGTGTGTGTGTGTGTGTGTGTGTGTGTGTGTGTGTGTGTGTGTGTGTGTGTGTGTGTGTGTGTGTGTGTGTGTGTGTGGGGTTTTCTGGACCTCTCAGGCGATGGAACCCGTGGTGCGGTGTGTGTTTGCTGGACAGACATGTTGATGCTTCTGGCTACTGTGGTGAGGCGGGATGGCTCTGCAGCCTACCAATCTCTCTCTGCTGCACTAGGGAGACGCTGGAACACATTCACAGGTATACACATACAGCTGTTGACTGTGTGCCTGCATGTGTGTTGGACATATGCTAGGACCTCAGGGAGCATGCAGTACGTCCATCGTTCCTCCTCATCATCTTCCTCTCTGTGTCTAATGGGGCTGCAGGGAAGTCTCATGATCCCTGTGAAAGATTAATGCTGTGTGTGTGTGTATTTGTGATTGATTACATTGTGTGTTATGTAGACAGAAATGCCTGAGGCGTGAATGAGTCACGCTGTCTGTGTAAAGGGATTTCAGGATTTGGTTTTACTGGGCTGCAGGATGTTGATTCATTCATACAAAAGTAAAACATCCACTAACCCATTTCTTTGTGTGTGTGTGTGTGTGTGTGTGTGTGTGTGTGTGTGTGTGTGTGTGTGTGTGTGTGTGTGTGTGTGTGTGTGTGTGTGTGTGTGTTAATCTGCGTCTGTATCTGTGCCTACCTCCAGCCACGTTGTCAGTGTGTGTGGACCAGTGGTTCAGTGACCCTCCCCTCCATGCTGCGGTACTACAGTTCCTGTGTGTCGTCCTGTCTGAGGAGGCCAAGAGACGACCCCTAGAGGTCACCACCCTGAACCCGGACCTCCAGCTGACCCCTCTGTCTGAGGCCCTGAACGGCGCCTCCGGTGGACAGCTCTGTGAACTATTGCTGGAGGTAACAGAACCTGACTTGCGCACACACACACACACACTTTGATTGGTCTAAAGCAGGGGTAGGCAACCCTGCTTCTGGAGTGCAGCAGGCACTTCATGTTTTTGATTGAACCATTCTGGAAGACCTGGTGTGTTGCATTTAGGCAGTCACTGAACGGATCAATTAGCTGAGTTGGTCAGGTGTGGTGCCTAGTTGGAGCAAAGAACAGGGTTCCCTACCACTGGTCTAGAGCACTGGGATATTAGATGGATTAACATTTTGTCAATACTCTGAAAGTGTAGGTCAGGTTTTGCATCACCCGTTGCATTGTTTTGTGTTGTCAGAGTTTTGAGAAGCGTGCGTTCCAGGACCCAGTGAAGAAGAAGACAGCTAAAGCCCTCATGGCTCTGCTGGCCTGCAGTTCCACTGCTCAGAACCACGCTGCTAAAGGTACTGGAACACACTGCTCAGAACCACGCTGCTAATGGTACTGGAACACACTGGTCAGAACCACGCTGCTAAAGGTACTGGAACACACTGGCCATAACCACGCTGCTAAAGGTACTGGAACACACTGGCCAGAACCACGCTGCTGAAGGTACTGGAACACAGTAGAGCTCATTTACAGTAGGCTGGGAATAATACTCTAGCCTCTACCAAGAGGTCTGTACTTTTATGCAACAAGAGGCAGTGAACAAACAAGCCCTGGTCCGGCTACTATAGCCTAGGATTTATTGTTGTTATTATCGACCGCTCTCTCTCTCTCTCTGTCTCTCTGTCTGTGTGTAGCTGGTTTGATTGACAGCTGTGTGGAGCAGATGAAACTGATGCACAGCCACCTCCGCATGGAGTCAGTCAGACCTGGCAGAGGAAGGAGGAAGGTGAGCCTTTACACACTAAACAACACCTTAACTATTTAGGGAGTGGTGGGGACACTACCCGGTGAAATGCAAGGCGCCAAATTCAAAATCCAAAAGTTGAATTATTAAACATGCATCAATATACAAGTGTTGCATAGTCATCAAAAGCTCTGCTTCTTGGCAATATCACAGCATTGTCAGATTTCAAAAAGGCTTTACGACGAAAGCACTACATTTGATTGTTTGAGGGTAGCACCTCCAATATTTTTTATTAGCATAAATTCATAAACCATCGCGGTTTACAAAACACATTTCACAGCGAAAACAAATCTCTTACCTTTTGAAGAACTTCTGCTGAGGGCTTCCCAAGTGTCCAACGAAGACAATCCATGGTTCTTTTGTTATAAAAAGTCATTTCTTATATCCATAAATCTCCGTTTGGTTGGTGCGTTATGATCATAAAATACAGCGTCCACTCGCCCGTTGAACCGTGAAGAGAACTCGTTCAACCTATACCTATACACTTGTCCAAGAACAATCAAACATCATTGATAATGTATCCTTAGGAACACTTGTGTCAAATACACTTTTTCCAGGACAGAAATTCCTTGGGTTTTTGCCTGCTATATCCGTTCTGTTATACTCACAGACAATATTTTAACACTCGTAGAAACTTCAGATTGTTTCCTATAATACAATAGTACTAATTATGTGCATATCCTATTTTCTGGGCCTGAGTGGGAGGCATTTTACTTTGGGCACGCCAGACTCTCCAAAACCGTCACCTCGGGAGCTGCTCCCTAAGAAGTTAACATGTTTTCATTGTCTCAGCCTTCAAATTATGTGTGCTGTGTTGGTATAGGCTATTGGGTGATCTTGTCTTGACTGAAAGTGTGTCTAAGATGGGGACGGTGCTATCTGTTATTGGTTAGAGTGGATCATTTAACAAGGTGCATCTTCTCCCCCACCAGGAGGAGAGCTATATGAAGGAAATAAAGATGTCTCTGGAAATCCTCAGGAACAGTCTTTACCAGAACAGCCAATCCAAAGTGAGAACCCTGCCGTTTTAATCCGCTCCTGATAGGTTTTTAATGAAAGCCATTCTACTGGTGCTAACTGTGTCTGGAATGAGATTTGGCACTAACGATTATGACTCTGTTGAGGTCTGAGTGTTTTTATCCTCTTAAACGTCAATGTAGAATGATTGGCTGCTCTAAATGTCAGACAGTAATTGCAGCATCCACTCAGCAGTAGTTATATTGGGATGGGAAAGGCCCTTCATGTATTTTTTCATGTATTTGTGGACTTTATACTTTACATCCTTGTGTGTTTCTATGTGCTTGGTTAGCAGAATGTGTTGACAATCACTTAACTTATGAGTGTCGTACTGTCAATCAGCATGTGTTCATAATATTACATCCAAAGATTATCCAATTGGGTGGATATTGTGTGTATGTGTTTCTCCTCAGGCTGTGGCCACTGACTGTCGATTGGCTGTTGTGCTGCACGCCCTTTGGCCTTGGTTCTTATTGGATGATGCTGCTATGGAGGCGGTCCTGGAACTGCTGTGTGTCTACACAGCCAACTGTACCACAGGTGGGTGTGTGTGTGTGTGTGTGTGTGTGTGTGTGTGTGTGTGTGTGTGTGTGTGTGTGTGTGTGTGTGTGTGTGTGTGTGTGTGTGTGTGTGTGTGTGTGTGTGTGTGTGTTGTTCAGTGCCTGGCCCGTGCCTTCCATTCCCCCAGTCTGTGGTCAGGGATCTGACTGAGTCACACACACTGAGACCCATTGTCTCTCCTGAAGACCATTTACACACACTTTGTCCTACTGTATAAGCCTAGCGCCAGCCACGAGCCTGCCAGCCACAATAGGAACACTGTCAGTGTGCTAGAACAGGCTGCGTTAAATCATTACTATGAGTACAGTATTCTAGGCTGTGGACCAGTGGGGTATTCACAGGGGAATCGCAATGCATCACTATGATCTCCTGAGGCATTGATATTCTAGTCTGTGTGAGAGAGAAACAGGGGTATGCTGTGAAACGCAGGCTACACAAGTTACAGCAAAACAGAGAAAGAAGCGCTGTAAAGAGTAGAGGAAGTTTAGCTTTGATAAAGGGCTACAGCTGTTTCCTTTCATGTTCTTTAAATATGGGTGTTTGTAGAGCGCCAGTTAGATTTAGAAGCTAGGGGGTTAATATGGGTTTTTGTAAAGCACTAGTTAGATTTAGAAGCTAGGGGATTAATATGGGTGTTTGTAGAGTGCCAGTTAGATTTAGAAGCTAGGGGGTTAATATGGGTGTTTGTAAAGCGCTAGTTAGATTTAGAAGCTAGGGGGTTAATATGGGTGTTTGTAGAGCAGTTAGATTTAGAAGCTAGGGGGTTAATATGGGTGTTTGTAAAGCACTAGTTAGATTTAGAAGCTAGGGGGTTAATATGGGTGTTTGTAAAGCGCTAGTTAGATTTAGAAGCTAGGGGTTAATATGGGTGTTTGTAAAGCACTAGTTAGATTTAGAAGCTAGGGGGTTAATATGGGTGTTTGTAAAGCGCTAGTTAGATTTAGAAGCTAGGGGGTTAATATGGGTGTTTGTAAAGCGCTAGTTAGATTTAGAAGCTAGGGGATTAATATGGGTGTTTGTAAAGCGCTAGTTAGATTTAGAAGCTAGGGGGTTAATATGGGTGTTTGTAAAGCGCTAGTTAGATTTAGAAGCTAGGGGATTAATATGGGTGTTTGTAAAGCGCTAGTTCGATTTAGAAGCTAGGGGGTTAATATGGGTGTTTGTAAAGCGCTAGTTAGATTTAGAAGCTAGGGGGTTAATATGGGTGTTTGTAGAGCGCTAGTTAGATTTAGAAGCTAGGGGATTCATATGGGTGTTTGTAAAGCACTAGTTAGATTTAGAAGCTAGGGGGTTAATATGGGTGTTTGTAAAGCGCTAGTTAGATTTAGAAGCTAGGGGGTTAATATGGGTGTTTGTAGAGCAGTTAGATTTAGAAGCTAGGGGGTTAATATGGGTGTTTGTAGAGCAGTTAGATTTAGAAGCTAGGGGGTTAATATGGGTGTTTGTAGAGTGCCAGTTAGATTTAGAAGCTAGGGGGTTGTTATGGGTGTTTGTAAAGCACTAGTTAGATTTAGAAGCTAGGGGGTTAATATGAGTGTTTGTAAAGCACTAGTTAGATTTAGAAGCTAGGGGGTTAATATGGGTGTTTGTAGAGCAGTTAGATTTAGAAGCTAGGGGGTTAATATGGGTGTTTGTAGAGCACCAGTTAGATTTAGAAGCTAGGGGGTTAATATGGGTGTTTGTAGAGCACCAGTTAGATTTAGAAGCTAGGGGGTTAATATGGGTGTCTGTAGAGCTCCAGTTAGATTTAGAAGCTAGGGGGTTAATATGGGTGTTTGTAGAGCACCAGTTAGATTTAGAAGCTAGGGGGTTAATATGGGTGTCTGTAGAGCACCAGTTAGATTTAGAAGCTAGGGGTTATTATGGGTGTCTGTAGAGCCCTAGACACTGCGTCTCTGAGGTCATGGAAAGTGAACCTTTGAGCAGAGAATGCATAAAGCTGTTTGTTTTGTACCTGTGATTGTCTCTGAGATGCAACCTTTGAAGTGTGTGTGTGTGTGTTTTGCTGTACGGCCACGCTTATACTCCCGCTGTGAAGCATTACCAATCAGTCATGTGGAGCCCAGCGTTTCCTAAAGGTTAGCCTAACAGCAGGTGTGTATTCAGACTGCATGACGCCAGCCTTTAAATTACACCTACAATACTAGCTTTAACAGACTTCAAAACAATCTCAACACAATATTCTCACTTTAATGAAGCCTGATTAAGAACATTTTGAGTTGTGAATGCTGCGCTATTTGAGAAAATGTACGTGAATGTACAAAAATATAAACGCAATATGTGACAATTTTAATGAGTTACAGTTCATATAAGGAAATCAGTCCATTTAAATAAATAAATTAGGCACTAATCTATGGATTTCACATGACTGGACACGGGCGCAGCCATGGGTGGGCCTGGGAAGGCATAGACCCACCCACTTGGGAGCCAGGCTAATCAGAATTAGTTTTTCCCCACAAAAGAGCATTATTACAGACAGAATCAGCACCCCCTCAGACGATCTCCGCAGGTGAAGAAGTCTGATGCGGAAGTCCCGTGCTGGCATGGTTACACATGGTCTGCGGTTCTGAGGCCGGTTGGACTTACTGCCAAATTCTCTAAAACGATGTTGGTGACTGCTTATGGCAGCTAAATTATCTTTAAATTCTCTGGCAACAGCTCTGGTGGACATTCCTGCAGTCATCATGCCAATTGCATGCTCCCTCAAAACTTGAGACATCTATGGTGTTGTGTGACTACTGAACATTTTAGTGGCCTTTTATTGTCCCCAGCTCAAGGTGCACCTGTGTATTGACCATGCTGTTTAATCAACTTATTGATATGCCACACTTGTCAGGTGAATGGGTTATCTTGGCAAAGGAGAAATGCTAATTTATATAGCTCTTTTTTACATCAGCAAATGTCAAAGTGATAATACCAAAACCCCAAACAGCAAGCAATGCAGATGTAGAAGCACAGGGGCTAGGAAAAACTCCCTTGAAAGGCAGGAACCTAGGATGAAACCTAGAGAGGAACTCTGAGGGGTGGCCAGTCCTCTTCTGGCTGTCATATGGAGATAAGGCTACATGACCATTAAAGCCAAATCGTTTATCGAGATGTTCAAACGTTCATAGATGACCAACAGGTCAGCACCTCAGGAGTAAATGTCAGTTGGCTTTTCATAGCCGAGTATTCAGTGGTAGAGAGAGGGAGAGTCGAACACAGCATGTCCGGGACAAGGTAGGCTGTCCGGTGAACAGGTCAGTGTTCCATAGCCGCAGACAGAACAGTTGACACTGGAGCAGCAGCACGACCAGGTGGACTGGGGACAGCCAGGAGTCATCAGGCCAGGTAGTCCTGAGGCATGGTCCTAGGGCTCAGGTCCCCTGGGTGGGAAGAGAATTAGCATACTTAAGTTCACACTGGACACCAGATAAGACAGGAGAATTTCACCAGATAGGACAGACTGACCATAGCCCCCATGGCACATAGACAATTGCAGCATAGATATTGTAGGCTGAGACAGAGGAGGGTCGGGGACACTGGCCACGTTCGACGATACCCCCGGACAGGGCCAGGCTGGATATAACCCCACCCACTTTGCCAAAGCACAGCCCCCACACCACTAGAGGGATATCAACAGACCACCAACTTACTACCCTGAGCCAAGGTTGAGTTAGCCCACAAAGATCTCCTCCATCGCACGAGTCCAAGGGGGCGCAAGACCAGACAGGAAGATCACGTCAGTGACTCAACCCACTCAAGTTGAGTATAGTGCAAAAAAACCTGGCACGATGTGAAGCACCCCTCCTAGGGGCGGTATGGAAGAGTACTAGTAAGCCAGTGACTCAGCCTCTGTAATAGGGTCAGAGGCATACAATCCAAGTGGAGAAAGGCGAGCCGGCCAGGCAAAGACAGCAAGGGCGGTTTGTCACTCCAGTGCTTTGCCGTTTGCCTTCGCACCCCTGGGCTAGACTACACTCAATCAGAGGACCTACTGAGGAGATGAGTCTTCAGTAAAGACTTAAAAGTTGAGACTGAGTCTGTGTCTCACATGGATCGGCAGACCATTCCATAAAAATGTTGTTCTATAGGAGAAAGCCCTGCCTCTAGCTGTTTGCTTAGAAATTCTGGGGACAATAAAGTGGCCTGCATTTTTGGACCGTAGCGTAAGTGTAAGGACTGGATGTACAGCAGGACCAAATCGGAGAGATAGGTTGGAGCAAGTTCACATTATGCTTTGTAGGTTAGCAGTAAAACCTTGAAATCAGCCCAGGCTTAACAGGATACCAGTGTGGAGAGGCTAGCACTGGAGTAATATTATTACATCTTTTGGTTCTAGTCAAGATTCTAGCAGCTGTATTTAGCACTAACTGAAATCTATTTAGTGATATATCCGGGTAGCCGGAGAGTAGAGCTTTGCCGTAGTCTAATCTAGAAGTGACAAAAGCATTTTTTTTGCAATGTTACGAAGATGGAAAAAAGCAGGCCTTGAAATTTTCTTGATATATTTGTTAGAGAGATCAGGATCCAGAGTAACGCCAAGGTCATTCATTTTTTTATTTGAGACGACTACAACCATCAAGACTAATTGTCAGATCAAACAGCAGATATCTTTGTTTCTTGGGACCTAGAACTAGCACCTCTGTTTTGTCTGAGTTTAAAAGTGATAAATTGGCCTGTGAAAAATGTCTGAAACACAGGCTTCCAGGGTAAGCAATTTTGGGGCTTCACCATGTTTTATCAATGTACTGCTGTGTGTCATCCGCATAGCAGTGAAAGTTGACATTGTGTTTCCGAATGACATCACCAAGAGGTAGAATATATAGTGAAAACAAAAACGGAACCTTGAGGAACATCAACACTTACAATTGATTTGTCAGAGGACAAACCATCCACAGAGACTGATATCTTTCCGACAAGAACTTCATTTAGATCGGCACTAAGGTTTAGGAGCGTGAGGACAGATGCAGAGCCTTGGTCTGAGTCCATTAAAAAGTAATTTACCACCTTCACAAGGGCAGTCTCAGTGCTATGATGGGGTCTAAATCCAGACTGGAGTGTTTTGTATACATTATTCATCTTCAGGAAGGCGGTGAGTTGCTGCGCAACAGCTTTTTCCAAATTCTTTTAGAGGAATGGGGGATTCGATATAGGCCGGGTCAAGGTTTGGCATTTTTAGGAGAGGCTTTATTACTGCCCCTTTTAGTGAGTTTGGTACACATCCAGAGGATAGGGAGCTGTTTATTATGTTCAACATAGTAGGGCCAAGCACAGGAAGTAGCTTTTTCAGTAGTTTAGTTGGAATAGGGTCCAGTAGGCAGCTGGAAGGTTTAGAGGCCATTACTATTTTCGTGAATGTGTCGAGAGATACAGGGTTAAAAAACTTTTAGTGTCTCCATTTATCCTAGGTCCTGGCAGTTCTGTGCAGACTCAGGACAATTGAGTTTTGGAGAAATATGCAGATTCAAAGAGGAATCCGTAATTTGCTTTCTAATGATCATGATCTTTTTGTCGAAGTTCATGAATTCATCACTGCTGAAGTGAAGGCCATCCTCTCTTGGGGAATGCTGCTTTTTAGTTGGCTTTGCAACAGTATTGAAAATATAGATTTTTGGATTGTTTTTATTCTCCTCAATTAGGATGGAAAAGTAGGTTGATCGGGTAGCAGTGAGGGCTCTTCGATATTGCATGGTACTGTCTTTCCAAGCTAGTCGGAAGACTTCCAGCTTCGTGGAGCGCAATTTCCGTTCAATTTTCCGGAAGCATTGCACTTCTAAAAAAAAAAAACATTTGTCACAAGAAATCAGCTCCTTGTATACAGAAAATACCCGCTTGGTGCAATGCAACTGCATCTAGGGTATTATGCAAGGTTACATTTAAATCCTCAGTTAGGTGGTTTAACTGAATTTTGTACTCTGATGTCCTTGTGGAGGAGTTTGGAAAGGCATCTAGGAATCTTTGGGTTGTCTGAGAATTAATAGCGCAGTATTTGATAATCTTGTTTGGCGTTTGAGCAGATTTATTTGTTGCGATTTACAAACGTTATAAAATGGTGGTCCAATAGTCCAGGATTATGAGGAAAAATATTTAGATCCACAATATTTATTCCACTAAATAAAATTAGATTGGGGTATGACTGTGGTAATGCGTGTGATCGAAGACATGTTGGACAAAACCAACTGAGTCAATGATGGCTCTGAAAGCCTTTTGGAGTGCATCTGTGGACTTTTCCATGTGAATATTGAAGTCACCAAAAATTTGAATATTATCTGCCATGACAACAAGGTCCGATGGGAACTCGGTGAGGAATGCTGTATATGGCCCAGGAGGTCTGTAAACAGTAGCTATAAAAAGTGATTGGGTAGGCTGCATAGATTTCATTACTACAAACTCAAAAGAAGAAAATGCAGTCTTATTTATTTAAATTGTTTATACTGTCAAATGTTAACAACACCTCCATCTTTGCAGGATGCGTGGGCGATATGGTCACTTGTGTAACCAGGAGGAGAGGCCTTATCTTAGGGAGTGGTGGTGCGCTAGCGCCCCACTCCCGACACTACCCGGTGAAATGCAAGGCGCCAAATTCAAAATCCAAAAGTTGAATTATTAAACATTCCTCAATATACAAGTGTTGCATAGTCATCAAAAGCTCTGCTTCTTGGCAATATCACAGCGTTGTCAGATTTCAAAAAGGCTTTACGGCGAAAGCACTACATTTGATTGTTTGACGGTAGCACCTCCAATATTTTCCTCCATTACCATAAATTCATAAACCATGCGGTTCACACAGAACACATTTCACAGCGAAAACCTTTTGAAGAACTTCTGCTGAGGGCTTCCAAAGTGTCTAACGAAGACAATCCATGGTTCTTTTGTTAGAAAAAGTAATTTATTATATCCATAAATCTCCGTTTGGTTGGTGAGTTATGATGAGAAAATACAGCGTCCACTCGCCCATTGAAACGTGAAGAGAACTCGTTCAACCTATACCTATAAACTTGTCCAAGAACAATCAAACATAATTGATAATGTATCCTTAGGAATACTTTTATGTATATTTAGTATAATATTTCAACCGGAATATAAACTGGGCGATAGGAAAGGAAAAAACCACAGCGCGCGCAAGCCGGTGAACGCGCATTCTCTTCTGTTGACTTCTGTGTGACCACTTCCTAATTCTTCTTCTATTGCCATCCTAATCAACTAAATAGAATCAAAACAGTGTCTAGAGACTGTTGACATCCAGTGGAAGCAATAGGTACTGCAATCTTACTCCCTTATATGGTCATTTTCAATAGGGGAGGGGTTCAAAATGACGCAATGTGTCAAAATCACTTTTTCCAGGACAGAAATTCCTCAGGTTTTCGTCTGCCATATCCGTTCTGTTATATACAGACAATATTTTAACACTCCTAGAAGCTTCAGAGTGTTTCCTATCCAAAGTAAAAGGCCTGCCACTCAGGCCCAGAAACTAGGATATGCACATAATTAGTACTATTGGATAGGAAACACTCTGAAGTTTCTAAAACAATTAAAATATTGTCTGTGAGTATAACAGAACTGATATAGCAGGCGAAAACCCGAGGAATTTCTCTCCTGGAAAAGCGCCACACTGCTCCCTAAGTAGTTTTAACACAGAAAATGAATTGGGTTTGAGCCATGTTTCAGTCAGGCCAATCACATCAAGGTTATGATCAGTGGTTAGTTCATTGACTCTGACTGCCTTGGAAGTGAGGGATCTAACATTAAGTAGTACTATTTTGAGATGTGAGATATTATCACAATCTCTTTCAATAATGACAGGAATGGAGGAGGTCCATTCCTGTCATGTAAAGAAAACAAATTAGTTAATTTTATTTGTATTTTTGACAAATTTTGTCAAATACTCGCATTTTCCTTGATCTGGGCACTCCAACTAGGCTGTAGATCTAGGCCTATACAACCCCTATAACCCATCGTCAGGCAACCAGCCCTACTCCTCGTGAGACTCTACTCTGACCGACACCTTGTTAATACGGAATAAATACTACAGGATCGATCAGGCTTCTCATCACAACCTCTCACCTATCATATCCTGCCTCTCATCACAACCTCTCACCTATCATCCTGCCTCTACACCTGTCTGTCAGTGTCATCAGTACTCATACTTTTCTTGCTTTGTTACTTTTCTCCTCTCTCTCTTTCCCTTTCTCTCCTCTCCCTCCAGCTTGTAGCTCTCTGTGTTGTGGTTTGCCCTCTGGCCCCCGAGGTCCCCCAGGTGGCTCCCTGATGCACTGCGTCATGAAGCTGGCTTCTGGGGTTGCCCCCGACAACAGCCCTGTCCAGCAGCTGGCCTTCTCCCTGCTGGCCAACCTGGCCATCAACAAGGACTGTAAAGGAGTCCTGCACAAGGTAATGTACTACATTATTACCCCTATTACATTACCCTTACACCCCTTACAGCATTATCACCAAACCTGACCCTGCAGAAGGTAATATGATTGGAGACGGTGTAAATGTGACTACTGGTTTAAAACATGTCTTTACTGTAAATATTGCAAGTTGAGTCTCTTTGCCATCTGTGGTTTCTTTAACTTTTTAAGCTTTAACAAAGCTCTCGATTTCAGATGTCTTTCTCAGTTTAAATCACAACCTGGCTGAATCTAATTTCTCTTTCTCTCTCCCTGGTTGTTGCTCTCCAGAGTAACTTCCTGCAGCCGTTCCTATCCCTGCCTGTCCCTAAGCCAGGCAGTAAGACGGGTCCTGGTGCCGGGGGGCTTTTGGGCCTGTGGCTGAGGCTGCTCCTGAGTGTCTCCTTCGGGGAGGATGGCCAACTGAGTGTCCTGAGGCTGACAGGAGCCCTGGACCTCCTTGCTGACCTGGCCGCAACGCAGCCCCAACGCCACCATCACTATAGCAATGGGAGCAGGCCCATCACCACGACGGACAATGCCCTCCTCATCCTCCACAATGTCTGTTTCAGCTCTGCCAACAAACCCAAAGTACTGGCCAACGGTAGGGATGGAACACAGGGTATACACATGGATGTTTTTATCAGAGAGAGAGACAGGGAGAGATGTTGAGAAATGGTTTCTGTGTTTAAATTGCACTATTCCTACCCTTGCATCACGTTTAAGGTTTACACAAAATGTAATCTGATGACATCTTAGGGGGGCTTCTTTGAATTCATATTTGTTCTTTCCAGTGGAAAGCTTTGGCTTCCTGTATGCGTGTGTGAATGTAAAAGGTGGGTGTTTGAAACGAAATGGAAGCTGTTAGGTCTTCTCTTTGATACTTTGTGCCGAACTGAAACAGGAAACGATCTCTGCGTGTATGAACAGAAGTGGTCTTTGTTACACCATCACACCCTGTCAAACTCGCTTATCTTTGCTAATAATGTGTCATTTTATGAATGGGAAATGTTTTATTGTCAGGAATAATACTGGATGTCCAACATGATTATATGTCCCTGTCCAGATAAGGCCATGAGAGTGCTGGTGTCCTGTCTGGACAGTAAAGAGGCTGAGGTTCGATCTATAGGGGCCTCGGCACTATGGGCCCTGCTCCACAACTACCAGAAGGTACACACACACACATCATTTTTAGAATCATGAGCTCATTTATATGAAGTACAGCTGTCTCTAACCTGCCGTTGTGATTCCTCATCTAAGGCCAAGACCACTTTGAAGTGTCCCTCTGTCAGACTCAGGGTGCATGAAGCCTATAAAGTTGCTAAGAACGGTATACTTTTCACCTTTAGTCCAGATACTGAATGTGCTGAAAATGTTTGACGTGTCACAGTCCTGTTGTTATTGTGCTCTATTGCCTCAATGTGTGTGTGTGTGTGCCTATCTTTTTTTGTCAGATGCAGAGAAAAATCCTGACATCATGAACACCTACCTGTTGAAGTGCCTTGAGAACTTAACTCAGCTGCTGAATACCTGAGTGACACATTGATGCAATCTGACAGAATGTAGACACCTTGAAACCTTATTTATATTTGAAGTAAATATGTGTGCAAACTTGATACAGTAGATATCATTTTTAATGTCCCTACATCTTTTCTATGATCTGTGATGTTTTTTGTTTGTTTTGTACATATTTTGGGGATTGAATCATAAATTAAAGTAAATAATGATGGAAGAAAAAGTCTGGCTGACTTTTATGCTTTTTTTTAAACACAAGATAATATAAGACAACTCCAAGATTTAGCCTTGAATAAGTACAATGATACCGTTTCCTCTAAATGAGGCCCGTGTAGGAAAGGCTGTCATTTCAGCGCAACAGTGGTGGAACTGTGGCTGTAAACAGGAGATGTCACCTTTGGTCGTGTCAACCCCAACACCACATTTCAGTCAAACACACAGATAACCAGAGCTACAGCAGAATTACACACCGGAAGTAGTGCTACACACAATAATACCCAGTAGCTAAATATATCTTTTATAATTACTAGTCTATAGTTTACAATAAACCACTGCAAAACACATCACCTCTCTGTGGTAGCCTGATGGCATCAGCTAGCAGAACTAAGCTTTCCACCCACCACTAACCCTGCATATAAAGTGTCCCTCTGTGTAGAATGAGCTAACAAAGGGTTAGCATGGAGTGTCCACCCCTGGCCCCTCCCATGGACTGGTGTTCTTTTCCATCCCAAAATGCAATGTATTCCCTATATAGTGCACTACTTTTGGCCAGACCCCTTTGGGTCAAAAGTAGTGCACTAAATAGGGAATATGGTGCCATTTGGGATGGCATCTTTCTCTGTAGAGAGACAGCTAGTAGGAAGTGCAGCCCTGTTGCCTCTCCACTCATCTCATCAATGCAGCTTTCATTCTGCCTCAGAGGGCCAAGATGGAGGCTGTACAAAAGGGCTACTGGTACTTCATGGTACTCCTCATCTTTCTCTCCACTCTCAAAGGTATGGGCATGTCACTTTTATTATTTTAACGAGTAATGTTGATCAGGGAAATATAACTTTTTTGTATATAGTTGTACATTATGGATTATAAAGCAGAACATTGAAAGTTGTTGGTTTAGCTAGGTAGGCTATTTGTTGTCTTACATTTGGTAAACATTTGTTTACTGCTGTTAAAAGTCTCAACATAAAACATTATTACTGAAATATTCACCCATATGTGTTTTAGTATTTATTTAGTTGCTTGAAGATAGCATATCATGAGCTGTTAGGATTAAAACTACAAAGGCTGATTCTCTTTGACTTCTCATTGCCCTTATTCTCTATGCATGTTTCCATAACAATCATACTGCGTTCAGACATTCTCTCTTCAACTCTTAATTAGGAGACTACAGGAACACCAACCATCTCATCAGCTTCTCAAACGTCCCTTTACTCTTACACACCCAGGACAGAGTCCATGTTAATGAGTTAGTCTTTAGATGGGCAACACTCCCTTATTGCCTTAACAGGATTAATACAGTGAGAAGACACTTCTTCTAAACCTATCAGACTAGCTATCTCTCCAAGGGATTTGTTTATTTTTTTTTAATTGCTTGTCTAGATAGATCGAAGACGGACCTGTTTGATCATCAGCTATTGCCATTTCTGTTGATTTGTGTGGGCTAATATTCTCCAAATTAGTGATACAGAGGGGAGAGACTCTAAAGAGGGAAATGTGTTTGATGACTGCTTCATCTTCAGTTGGAGAAACTCCATATAATTATGATTTTTTTTTTACATTTTATTAATTTAGCAGACACTCGTATCCAAAGTGAATTACAGTAGTGCATACATTTTTGTACTGGTCCACCATGGGAATCGAACCCACAACCCTGGCATTGCAAGCGCCATGCTCTACCAACTGAGTTACACGGGATGCAATTAATCTGATTGCCAAATAAAAAAATTAACTGGAGATAACCTTAGGTCAGAATGGTTATTGAGAATTACTAATATTCCTGATGAACTGACCAGGTAAAATTAGGTAAATGTAATACTGTACACATGTATGAAAACATGCCCTCTGCCATGTCCAGATTCTGTGCAGCAGAGATATGGTGTTACCACGGTGAAGCTTAAAGAAGGGATGGTTCTAGAGTGTGTGTGTCCATGGGAAGGGAACCTCAGCATGGTCTCCTGGACCAAACTGATCCGTTTTGAGAAGGCCCCTGTAGCTGTGTACCACCCTGAGTATGGAGTGTCCATCTCCCAGTACTACCAGACCAGGATCCAGTTTCAGAAGACCACACCCATGGATGGCAGTATCACCATCAGTAAGGTCACCCAGGAGGATGCAGGGCTCTACCACTGCTCTGTTCAAACCTTTCCTAAAGGATCCTGGTCCAGAGACATAAGGGTGGAGGACACAGGGACTCTAGAAGAGGATGATGCAGGTAGTGAAGCAGGTACTGTCTGGGACTTCTTGTGTATTTTTATTTAGAATATGTTGTTTACAATAGAGTTTGACTAGCTAGTACCAAATACTTTGACTGATAATGGTGATTTGTTTTCATCAATCCCAGTGTTATTACTATGCCCATGCATCTGTCATCGATGTCTATTTTTTATGTACAGTAACAAATAATTTTCACAGGAACCTTCCAAAAAGTAATTCCTTCATAAACCTTTTTAATTTCCATATGTACTAAGAAACTAAATGTTTGTTTCTTGGGCTTCAGTAAAGTGACTGAAAAAGTGCACCTGGTCCTGAAAAAGAATTAACTGATTGAAAGTATAAGGGGGATATCCGCGAACAAATGCCGTGGTCAAGGCTACGACGGTGCCAGTGCAATGAGTGGAGCTTACTCAAGTGTTCAAACGCGCATTTCAGACCAAGACTGTTTCCTATGTTTGCCTAGTTCTTTGAGTTTTAGTTTAGAAAACGATCTCTCAGAAGAAGCGGCAGCTACAGGGATGGTAAAAACGGCTTGATTGCCATAGCAACATCAGGGAAACTGGGAAGATGATAAGAGTGCTTCAAATAAAGCAGTTCTGCAGCATCTTTAACTGAGCCTCTAATTCTCGTTAATTGCCGGTCTCAACACGTTATGGAAATAGTTTAACTGTATATGAAGCTCTGGGGACAGGTCGTCTGGACACTGAACAGCCAATACATTGGCAGATGCAAACATATTATCTATAGTGGATAAGAGTTATTGAGTGTTTGAAAAAAAAAAAAAACTTTGCGATTTTCGTTCATACTGGTGAACCGGTGTTTGATTTGTGTGGTTGCAATACCAACAGTCTCTTATCTCTGGTATAACTTGCCATGCATAATTTAAGACTAAATTAAAATTGTGTGCAGGTCAATTGACATGTAATGCACAATGTCTCAGGAATGTCTGTTGACAATAAGTCGGGCCCACAACCTGGACATACAGGTCGTGGTGAAAACATGTGCACACAGGAGACAAGGGGAGTCTCAAATTGGATTTAATTTGATTTAGGACTCATTTAATCTACCTTGAAAATTGCAGCTCATTTGTGTAGGCTATTAGCCAGAGTTCAACAATAGATGCCTGAATGTATCCTCAAGCCAACTACTTTTTTCCTCACTGTTAGGCTATTTGATGTCATTTTATATATATATATATAAAAATTGGTAGCTAGTTAGTATTCCGTTGTATCGAAAATAATTGGTAGATGGTTAGTATTCCGTTGTATCGAAAATGTATTGGACAGTCTGCACTGTTTGAATTTCCAACTTGAATTACTGAAAAAGTAATTACATTGTTGTCAGTGGTCTAAAATAGCTCTGTGAAATTTTAGGCTTAACTTGAGAAAATGACGACCAAATAGGCCTACCAATAAACATTAGCTATAGCAAAGCTATGTCGGAATGCCGACCTTGTGTGGGGCCCAGAGAAACTGCATTATGCCAGTGTGTGTGTATTGATCATGTCACTAAATATACACTACATGACCAGAGGTTTGTGGACAACATTCGAAAATCATGGCCATTAATATGGAGTTGGTCCCCCCTTTGCTGCTATAACAGCCTCCACTCTTCTCGGAAAGGCTTTCCACTAGATGTTGGAACATTGCTGCGGTGACTTGCTTCCAATCAGCCACGAGCATTACTGAGGTTTGGCACTGATGTTGGGCGATTAGGCCTGGCTCGCAGTCGGCGTTCCAATTAATTCCAAAGGTGTTCGATGGAGTTGAGGTCAGGGCCCTGTGCAAGCCAGTCAAGTTCTTCCACGCCGATGTCGACAAACAATTAAAACAAATATTTTTTTGAAATATATATTTTTTACCGCCTTTTTTACCCAAATGTTGATCTTGTCTCATAGCTGCAATGGGCTCGGGAGGCTAATGCGTCCTCCGAAACATGACCTGCCAAACCGCGCTTCTTCACAGCCGCCTGCTTAACCCGGAAGCCAGCCGGAAGCCAGCCGCACCAATGTGTCGGAGAAAACACTGTTCACCTGACACACGCGGTCAGCCTGCAGGCGCCCGGCCCACCACAAGGAGTCACTAGAGCACGATGAGCAAAGTAAAGCCCGCCCCGGCCAAGTCCTCCCCTAACTCGGACGACGCTGGGCCAATTGTGCGCCTCGCCTTATTGGTCTCCCGGTCACGACCCGTTTTGATACAGCCCAGGATCGAACCCGGGTCTGTAGTGACGCCTGTAGTACTGTGATGCAGTGCCTTAGACCGCTGCACCACTCGGAAGGCCCTCGACAAACCATTTCTGTATGGATCTCGCTTTGTGCACAGGGTATTGTCATGCTGAAACAGAAAAGGGCCTTCCCCAAACTGTTGCACAGAATTGTCATTGTATGCTGTAGCGTTATGATTTCCCTTCACTGGAACTAAGAGGCAGAGCCCAAACAATGAAAAACAGACCCAGACCATTATTCCACCTCCACCAAACTTTACAGTTGGCACTATGCATTTGGGCAGGTATTCTCCTGGCATCCCCCAATCCCAGATTAGTCCGTCGGACAGCCAGATTGTGAAGCGTGGTTTAATACTGTAGAGAACGAGTTTCCACTGCTCCAGAGTCCAAAGGCTGCGAGTTTTACACCTCTCCAGCCGAAGGTTGGCATTGCGCATGGTGATCCTAGGCTTGTGTGTGGCTGCTCGGCGCTTGAGCTGTTGTTGCTCCTAGACGTTTCATCTTCACAATAACATCACTTACAGTTGACCGGGGCAGCTCTATCAGGGCAGAAATGTTATACACCTGTCAGCAACGGGAGTGGCTTAAATTTGCCGAATCCACTAATTTGAAGTTGTGTCCACATACTTTTGTATATACGGTAATGTGTATTTTCTCAGCATTTTCTGCCTTTGTTTTGTAATTTCCCTGGATCACAGATGGAGATACTAACATCCACACCAGAGAACCTGAGCCTGAGGTAATCCAAGCGGCAACTGAACTCATAGCAGAGAGGAGCGACAACCTGACTATCAGCTGCAACCACGAACACAACGGGACCGTGTATGAGGTCACAATCGAGAAGCTAGACCATGGTAGCGCCAGTGGCATGCGCATCATGGCGAAGTGTCGGCTGGAAGATGGTGGTCTGTTTGGAGTAAACTACACACACAGGGGGATAGTGAACTGTTCAAATAGACTGGACACACGTCTACAGCTCAATGACGTGGGCGAGGAAGATGGAGGGTTGTATAGATGTCTCTTCAATACGGACGCTGGGGTACAGACCACCACTGTGCTGCTGACTGTACTTAGCCCAGGTAAGAGGTCAGAGTTAAAACATTACCAGACTAATTGTAACCAGCGAAGGGAATTTCAGACATTGAACTTAATTACTAATACACAGTGGTGGAAAAAGTACTCAGTCATACTTGAGTAAAAATACTCGTAAAAGTAAAGATACCTTAAATGAAAATGACTCAAGCGAAAGTCACCCAGTAAAATACTACTTGAGTAAAAGTCTAAAAATATTTGGTTTTAAATATACTTAAGTATCGAAAGTAAGTGGAATTGCTAAAATATACTTAAGTATTCAAAGTAAAGGTAAAAAACATTTCAATGTTTTTATATATATTTTTGGATTGATAGCTAGGGGCACACTCCAACACTCAGACATAATTTACAAACAAAGCATTTGTGTTTAGTGAGTCCGCCAGATCAGAGGCAGTAGGGATGACCAGGGATGTTCTTTTGATAAGTGTGTGAATTGGACCATTTTTCTTGTCAACATCTAACAAGTACTTTTGGGTGACAGTGAAAATGTATGGAGTAAAAATTGCATAATTTTCTTTAGGAATGTAGTGAAGTTAAAGTAAGATAGTAAAGTACGGATACCCCAAAAAACTACTTATCACTGTGAGATGGCTATGAGAGTCTAATGAAATTAGAATATCCAGACAGGTAACTGGGGCAAGGTCATGTATAACTTTAAAAACCATCAACAGTTTGATCTGCACCATTCGGAGATGAAAGCCAGTTCAGTTCCCTGAAGTGATTAGGACCAATGTGCGTCCTAGGGCTGAGCTTGAGCATAATAATCACTAATACAGTGAAATACAGTATTTCAGTGCTCAGTAACATTGAGACCTTGAAAGCCTGGGTAGAACAGTCCCTCGTGAAAGCAACCTCATATCTACACTGAACAAAAATATAATCGCAACATGTGCTGGTCCCATGTTCTTAAGCTGGAATAAAATATACCAGAAATGTTCCAAATGCACAAAAATATGATTTCTCAAAACTGTTTTGTTAACAAATTTGTTTACATACCTGTTAGTGAGCATTTTATCAAGATAATCCATCCACCTGACAGGTGTGGCATATCGAGAAGCTGATTAAATAGCATGATCATTACACAGGTGCACCTTGTGCTAGGGACAAAAGGCCACTCTAAAATGGGAAATTTTGTCACACAGCACAATGCCACAGATGTTTTGAGGGAGTGTGCAATTGGTGTGCTGACTGCAGGAATGTCCACCAGAGCTGTTGCCAGAGAATGTAACATTAATTTCTTTACCATAAGCTGCCTCCGATGCCTCACAACCGCAGGCGACGTGTATGGCATTGTGTGGGCGAGCAGTTTTCTGATATCAACGTTGTGAACAGAGTGCCCCATGGTGGCATTATGGTATGGGCAGGCATAAACTAAGGACAACAAACACAATTGTATTTATCAATGGCATTTTGAATGCACAGAAATATTGTGATGAGATCCTGAGGCCCATCTTTTTAAGTATCTGTGACCAACAGATGCATATCTGTATTCCAAGTCATGTGAAATCCATAGATTAGGGCCTAATGAATTTATTTAAATTCACTGATTTCCTCATATGAACTGTAACTCAGTAAAATCTTTGAAATTGTTGCATGTTGCATTTATATTTTTGTTCAGCATAGATCAAGATGCAGCATAGAGACAAGGTATTAATTAGGCTGTGTATACACATGCAACTCTGCTAACAATGACTTCATACACACAGTGAGTGATACAAGATGTGGTGAAGGCCGTTAGCGGTTTGGTACAGGTGCAAAACTGAATGACTCATATTCTCTAGATGAGTGGTGTGTTTAAGGAGAGAGGGAGGTGTTTAGATAAGTGGTTAGATAACTGTTTCTACCCAGTCTTTAAGACACAACGGGTAAAGGAATTACACACATCAGTCAGGACATACCATTTTGGAAACACAGGTTAACATACAACAGTCTGATGTCCTCTTTTCTCCCTCCCTTTCTCCCTCCATTCTCTCTTTCCTCCCTCCTTCTCTTTTTCCTCCCTCCATTCTCAGTTGAATTCAGCCTGTCTCTAATCTACATTGGAGGAGGAGTGTCAGGACTCCTACTGCTGCTCTCTGTCATCGTAATACTGGCTGTGTGGCAAAGGTACAGTAAGAGCTGACTTTCTAAACTCTTTCTTCATGCAGGGACAATTTACAGTTATATTTACTCTTAGCCTAGGTAAACTTATTCAGTTGACACTCATGGATGAATATTTTATTTGCAGAAGGCCCCTTTGTACCTATTGCCCCTTTACACTGTCAAGCTTTATTTGGATGTGATCTGTATGTGATAAATGTAAAAGTTCCACACATTCTTATTAGTAAAATATATATATGATGAGTATATATGATGAGTTAACTAATACATCCTGGCTCCTCAGAGTTCACTCATAAAAATGCACAGTCCATCTTCTTATCTTGAATTAAAACGCCTCCATATACACTACCGGTCAAACGTTTTAGAACACTTACTCATTCAAGGGTTTTTCTTTATTTTTTTAATTTTTTTACATTGTAGAAATAACACATGGAATCATGTAGTAACTAAAGTGTTCAACAAAATCCAAATATATTTTCTCTGAGATTATTCGAATAGCCACCATTTGCCTTGATGACTGCTTTTCACACTCTTGGCATTCTCTCAACCAGCTTCACCTGGAATGCTTTTCCAACAGTCCACATATGCTGAGCACTTGTTGGCTGCTTTTCCTTCACTCTGCGGTCCAACTCATCCCAAACCATCTCAATTTGGTTGAGGTCGGGGATTGTGGAGGCCAGGTCATCTGATGCAGCACTCCATCACTCTCCTTCTTGGTAAAATAGCCCTTACACAGCCTGGTTGTGTTGGGTCATTGTTCTATTGAAAAACAAATGATAGTCCCACTAAGCCAAAAGCAGATGGGATGGCGTATCGCTGCAGAATGCTGTGGTAGCCATGCTGGTTAAGTGTGCCTTGAATTCTAAATAAATCACAGACAGTGTCACTAGCAAAGCACCATCACACCTCCTCTATGCTTCCCAGTGGAAACCACACTTGCAGAGATCAACAGTTCACCTACTCTGCATCTCACAAAGACACAGCAGTTGGAACCAAAAATCAAAAATCTAAATCAGACCAAAGGACAGGTTTCCACCAGGGTCTAATGTCAATTGCTTGTGTTTCTTGGCCCAAGCAAGTCTTCATATTGGTGTCCTTTATTAGTGGTTTCTTTGCAGAAATTCGACCATGAAGGCCTGATTCACCCAGTCTCCTCTGAACAGTTGATGTTGAGATGTGTCTGTTACTTGAACTCTGTGAAGCATTTATTTGGGCTGTAATTTCTGAGGCTGGTAACTCTAATTAACTTATCCTCTGCGGCAGAGGTAACTCTGGGTCTTTCTTTCCTGTGGCGGTTACATGAGAGCCAGTTTCATCATAGCGCTTGATGGTTTTTGCTACTGAACTTGAAGAAACTTTAAAAGTTCTTGAAATTTTACGGATTGATTGACCTTCATGTCATAAAGTAATGATGGACTGTCGTTTCTCTTTTCTTATTTCAGCTGTTCTTGCCATATTATGGACTTGGTCTTGGGCTATCTTCTGTATCCCCCCTCTACCTTGTCACAACACAACTGATTGGCTCAAACGCATTAAGAAGGAAAGAAATTCCACAAATTCACTTTTAACAAGGCACACCTGTTAATTGCAATGCATTCCAGGTGACTACCTAATGAAGCTAGTTGAGAGAATGCCAAGAGTGTGCAAAGTTGTCATCAAGGCAATGGGTGGCTATTTGAAGAATCTCAAATATAAAATATATTTTGATTTAACACTTTTTTGCTTACTACAAGATTCCATATGTGTTATTTAATTGTTTTGATGTCTTCACTATTATTCTACAATGTAGAAAATAGTACAAATAAAGAAAAACCCTTGAATGAGTAGGTGTTCTAAAACTTTTGACCGTTAGTGTAAATATGGTTGTATGCTTCTGGACCAAAATAACCAGCTATCCTACCCATCTCTCTGCTTGTCTGTCTCTGACTATGTGTCTCTCTGTC
Organism: Brachymystax lenok tsinlingensis; assembly: GCA_030435695.1. Classification (NCBI taxonomy): domain Eukaryota; kingdom Metazoa; phylum Chordata; class Actinopteri; order Salmoniformes; family Salmonidae; genus Brachymystax; species Brachymystax lenok. The sequence goes on from CM059782.1 coordinate 19,897,319, forward strand.
TCTTCAGAAAGAAGAAGAGAAGAGAGAAATACATAACCAAACTGCATCCAGTTCAGAGACGGGTAAGAATATAAAATTATATCTTATCATTTCCTAATCATGTGGATACTAATAAAATAGCACTATATCTTGTTTCCATGTATCAGTCAGTGCTTTTCCATAAATGTGGCACATCTCTAACATATCTCTAATATATCTCTAATGTCTAATGTCTTTGTAGTCCTGCAACGACTATGAGAACGTGCCTGTGTATGACAGGATGAGGAAGGGGACCAGTCAGAGAGGAGATAGCCCAGTGTACGCCAACATACGTTCACACACTAAACGGAAGAGATAGGGAAAAGTACTATGTTACAGACCCCTGTCTGACCTCTATCATGCTGTAACAGTGGCACAGCCACAGACTCCCCATTGAAACATTCATGGATATGATGTTCAACCTCTTATAGTGGTCAAAGACTGTGGGACAGAATCATTCATATAACTGCAAAGTAGGCCTACTTCAATTAAACTATGTATCAGTCTGACTTACACTTTGTTTGCCCTAAATCTATGCAACTCTGTGTAATCCCTTGAAACATTGAAGGTTTGTTTAGATATACATTTGCCACTAATAATATGTAAAACACTCATTTTGTATAATATATTGTTGAAGGCTTTACATGCAGAAGTAACACCGCCCTATAACAAACTGTTATTAAAAGCCTCCCAGCTCCATTCAAATCCTTAGTTGTCCCTAACTCAATCGTGTGACAATGAACAAACCAATCATGCTGTTCTATCCCCTGGGAATGCTGTGTTTTCCTGTTGTAGTTACGCAGATTGGGTCCTGTAGGTTCTTATGGAATGCTGTAATGTTATCAATTCAGCAAAATGATGAAAGTTAATTGAAACATACTGTACCATTGTATATTTTCTATATCTAAGCCATAGATTAAATATTTCTTCTCTTTCTAGCTGTAGAATCTAGATGAATGCTGTGATTAGAAATTCTTCTGACACTGTTGGACAAAAATGCAATTCTATTCCTAGCTGAGAATAAAATGGAGGTCTTGGGAATGAAAGATGTCTTGGGCTCTCAGCAAGAAGAGGAAGAGGAGGATGCAAAAAAATGAAAGAATAATGGACAATTTACATTCGGAATACAGGGTTTTAGTCTTGTTAATTTATTAAGCCTACTTGTCTGCGTCGGTACAATAGGTGCTGATACTGTCTTTCTCTGTGACTTTAATGACCCCATGTGGACTAAATAAAACCTACTCTACTGTGACATGAGTTGGTCTCTTCTGGGGTGTTTGGCCCGGGATTCAATCAAAGGTGTGTTGTAGACAAGGGCATTGCACTTTACTTTTTAAGGTAATTTACGCATGTGCCGACATCCACAGCGCTTGCCGTGAATGTGATCTCTGCGAATGTCTGGAACATTGACTTTTAAAGCATATTGCAATGTGCTTCTCTACAATGCGCTTTTGTTTGAATCCCTGCCATAGCCCTATTGCATGTTGGTTAAATCGGCACAGAAATGTATTGTCATAAAAAAATAAAACATCTTTATACCTTGACAGCATGTACATTCAATTTATTCTCTTTCTTCAAAAAAACATTACATATATACATTTAGTGAGTGAACAATGTAATCCTACACTCAATGTATTAAAAGTGCTATTAACGAATATTATGACAAAGTAACGAAAACCAAAAGCATGTAGTGTGTGATTATTTAGACACAAACATCAAATTAACATTGAGGTGGTACTGTAGGAACATTACCATTGTGTACAGTGGTGTTAAGTACTTAAGTAAAAATACTTTAAAGTACTACTTAAGTCTGTTTTTTGGGGGGGTAACGTTACTTGACTATTTATATTTTACTTTTACTTCCCTACATTCCTTAAGAAAATACAGTACTATTTAATCCATACTAGTTACCTGACACCCAAAAGTACTCATTATATTTTGAATGCTTAGTAGGACAGGAAAATGGTCCATTTCACACTTATCAAGAGAACATCCCTGGTCATCCCTAATGCCTCTTATCTGGCAGACTCACTAAACACACATGCTTTGTTTGTAAATGATGTCTGAGTGTTGGAGTGTGCCACTGGCTATCCATACATTTAAAAAACAAGAAAATGGTGCCGTCTGGTTTGCTTAATATAAGGAATTTGAAATTATTTATACTTTCATTTTTATACCTATGTATATTTTAGAAATTACATTTACTCTTGATACTTTAAGTATATTTAAAACCAAATACTTCTGGACTTTTACTAAAGTAGAATTTTACTGGGTGACTTTCACTTTTGAGTAATTTTCTAATAAGATATCTTTACTTTTACTCCAGTATGACAATGGGCACTTTTCCCACCACTGGTAATGTAGCACCATTGAAGACAGAAAACGTCTACTGTCTATTTCTATACTATATTCAAACAAGATGTGGCTAACATAAACAGTGTGAGAAAGAAATGTAAAGTGGAAAACAGCAAATAATGAATGTCACAGAACTACCTGGTACTACTTTCTCTCATTACCACAAACAAACTACAACTACTTTCTTTCCCTACCACAATTGTATAAACACTCATAACAAACAAAATGGAACTACTTTCTCCAGTTGTGTAAAATAGTAGAGATGGATTAATTACATGAAACACAGGTGTACAGTAGTGAGTTTCACCCAGTTATCATTGTATCAGATAGATACTGAGAACCTTTTGTAGAAGGGCACTTTCTTTGTTAATCCAACCCATGTTCAGGTTAAATTGATTCACATATAATATACAGTAATTAATCAAACAGCAAATTGTGTGTAACTGTGAGATCTAAACATATGATATTCATGGATATCATTTTATACTGGGCCCTGGATGTTTCTGGGATTCCATATAAACATATCTACCTCTATGAAAATAAATATTCAAACTTTGACCAAAATAATTCCCACAACAAACTAAGGAAGTAGCTCAAAAGGATAACAGTGTTTCGATTGATTTGCTCATCCATATACCTCAATAAACTGATTGTCTTTTCTTGTGAACATTGACTTTGTGTTCTTACGATCTGTGAATTTGTGGACACTATCATTTCTCAGATAATGACAGATGACAAGTCTTTTGTTTAAATGGACAAGACTATTTTCAGAATGTCTTGTACCTAAGAAGAGCTGAGGGTGTAGATGTACTAGAATAATGACAGACACGGACCCAGGCCAGAGATTAAGCCTGTGGGTGTCTGGTACAGTAGTGTCACACTCTGCAGTCTGCATGCGTCAGAAGGCACTTCGTACTGTGGCTGGAGGACAGGGCGAGAGGTCTGGGAAACATCAGTAGTCGGCCAAGCATGGTCACAGTCTGAGCGCTCCAGACAGATGCCAAATAAACTGCTTGTTCACAATGGTCGGCCTTAAATAGGCTATAGTCTATACTGTAGGTCCTAGTCAAGTTGGACTTAGATATAGCCTATAGGTGCTAGTCAGATTTGTTAATTCTTTCATTGTATGGATTTGTTCATGCGTTTGGAAGTTGGGATGATTTGTATAGATTTTTAAATATGTTGCCTGCAGCATCTATCTCAGACCTGTACTCGTGAACAGGCAAACCATTTCAAATGAAGGGACGTGGTGCTTGTTGCAGGTAAACTAAAAAGCCCACAAATATTTCAGAACGTTCCGAGTTTTCCCTAATGAATGGGACACAGCAGGTGTCAGAACATCAGTGTGGAGAAAATTAAGGGATGAAAAACACGTTCCAATTTTAACAATGACATTAATAACTTACAAACAACCCTTTTCAGCATTGCTTTGCAATCTGCATAAACTTTTGACATTTCAGAATGTATGATATGCAGTTTGAAAAAAAGGCTAACCAACAAGGGACTTAACAGTGAAAGGACCCAAAGTACTGGCAAACACTACGACACGTACAGTATGTCTCCCTTTTGAAAACTACAAGAGAAATATTTTTGGTGCAATTGTTTTAGCCTATGTTGTCTCACAACGGGTACAAAAAAGTCTAGAATAATATATATATATGTACCGCTCTACAATTAACACTCGTCATAATTTATTAACATATAATGCCATATTATACATGTTCCTATACATATTTCTACAGCCTTCTAAAGTGTTGGAATGTCCAGGTTTGTCCTGTAAGTGCTTGTCATTGGAGCATCCCCTGGTTGCAGTTTGAGCCGTAGCCACTGGAGGGGGAAAGTGCCTCTTCCTGGTGCTGAGAGGACTGCTCTTCTTCTGTCTGTTCAGAGAGGAAGCTGGGGAAGGTCTGTGCTCGGGGGATCATCGTCAGGCTAGTACCTGGAAACAACAGGAGAAGACAGTGGTGAGGAACAGGATAGTCTCTCTGGCTATAGTCCATACCAGGTCATTCAGTGCCTTCAGAAATTATTCATACCCCTTATTCCACATTTTGTTGTGTTACAGCCTTCATTCAAAATGGATTAAATCGATTTTTGTCTCACCCATCTACACATAATACCCCATAATGACAAAGTGAAAACATATTTTTAGCAAATTAATTGAAAATGAAATACAGAAATATCTAATTCATGCAATTATTCACACCCCTGAGTCAATACATGTTAGATTCACCTTTGGCAGCGATTACTGGGGTTACTGGGATTACAGCGATTACTGTCTTTCTGGGTAAGTCTCTAAGAGCTTTGCACACCTGGATTGTATAACATTTGCACATTATTATTTTTGATCGTTGCTAGATAGCCATTTTCAAGTCTTGCCATAGATTTTCAAGCAGATTTAAGTATTAAAAATAATGTTCCTGAGTGGCCTAATCACAGTTTTGACTTGGTGGTAAACAGCTCCAGTAAACAGCTCCAGTGTAGATTTGGCCTTGTTTCGGATTATTGTCCTGCCGAATCCATCATCCAGTGTCTGGTGGAAAGCAGACAACCAGGACTTCCTCTAGGATTTTGCCTGTGCTTAGCTCTATTCTGATCATTTTTTATCCTGAAAAACTCCCCAGTCCTTAACTATTACAAGCATAACCATAACATGGCGTCCTTCTTATGCTTGAAAATATGGAGAGTTGTACTCAGTAATGTGTTTTATTGGATTTTCCCCAAACATAACACGTTCTATTAAGGGAAAAAGTGAATTGCCTTGTCACATTTTTTACAGTATTACTTTAATGCCTTGTTGCAAACAGGATGCATGTTTTGGAATATTTTTATTCTGTAAAGACTTCCTTCTTTTCACTCTGCCAATTAGGTTAGTATTGTGGAGCACCAACAATGTTGCTGTTCCATCCTCAGTTTTCTCCTTTCACAATCATTAAACTCTGTAACTGTTTTATTTTAGAGACACCATTGGGACTCATGGTGAAATCCCTGAGTTGTTTCCTTCCTCTCCGGCAACTGAGTTAAGAAGGACGCCTGTATCCTTGTAGTGACTGGGTGTATTGATTTGATACACCATCCAAGGTGTAATTAATAACTTCACCACACCCAAAGAGATATTCAATGTCTGGTTTAAAAATCGACCAATATGTGCCCTTCTTTGCGAGGCATTGGAAAACTTCCCTGGTCTTTGTGGTTGAATCTGTGTTTGAAATTCTTTCTGAAGGCGCACTGTACATTGTATTCACTCCCATTTGACTTTTTAATTTTAGAACTGCTTTGCTTCATCTTGGCCAGGTCGCAGTTGTAAATGAGAATTTGTTCTCAACTTGCCTACCTGGTTAAATAAAGGTTAAATAAAATAAATACAAATTTAAAATATATTATATTTTGATTTATTGGTCACTGACCTACACACAATACCCCATAATGTCAAAGTGGAATTATGTTTTTTGAATTTTTTACAAATGAATTACAAATGAGAAGCTGAAATGTCTTGAGTCAATAACCCCTTTGTTATAGCAAGCCTAAATAATAGCAAGCCTAAAACATTTGCATAACAAGTCACATAATAAGTTGCATGCACTCACTCTCTGTGCAATAATAGTGTTTAACATGCCCCACACATACAATTACCTGGAAGGTCCCTTAGTTGAGCAGTGAATTTCAAACAGATTCAACCATAAAGACCAGGGAGTTTTTCGAATGCCTCGCAAAGAAGGGCACCTTTTGGTAGATGGGTAAAAAAGAAGACGTTCAACATCCCTTTGAGCATGGTGAAGTTATTGATTACACTTTGGATGGTGTATCAATACACCTTGTCACTACAAAGATACAGGCGTCCTTCCTAACTCAGTTGCCGGAGAGGAAAGAAACCGCTCAAGGATTTCACCATGAGGCCAATGGTGACTTTGAAACAGTTAGAGTTTAATGGCCGTGATAGGAGAAAACTGAAGATGGATCAGCAGCATTGTAGTTACTCTACAATACTAACCTAAATGACAGAGTGAAAAGAAGGAAACATGTACAGAAGAAAATATATTTAAAAAATAATCCGTTTTGCAACAAGGCACTAAAGTAATTCTGCAAAAGAAATGACCTTTCTGTCCTGAATACAAAGTGTTATGTTTAGGGCAAATAAAATACAACCCATTACTGAGTACCACTCTTCATATTTTCAAGCATAGTGGTGGCTGTATCATGTTATGTGTACGCTTGTAATCGTTAAGGACTGGGGAGTTTTTCAGCATAAAAAATCAAGGGAATGGAGCTAAGCACAGGAAAACCTGGTTCACTCTACTTTCCTCAATACACTGGGAGATGAATTAACCTTTCAGCAGGACAATAACCTAAAACACTTGGCCAAATCTACACTAGAGTTGCTTACCAAGAAGACAGTGAATGTTCCTGAGTGGCTGAGTTACAGTTTTGACTTAAATCTACTTAAAAAAATCTATGGCAAAACCTGAAAATTGTTATTTGGCAATGATCAACAAAAGCTCTTAGAGACGTACCAAGAAAGACTCATAGCTGTAATCACTGCCAAAGGTGCTTCTACAAAGTATTGACTCAGGAGTGTGAATCCTTATGTAAATTGGATATTTCTGTATTTCATTATCAATACATTTTCTAAAATGTCTAAAAGCATGTTTTCACTTTGTAATTATGGGGCATTGTGTGTAGATGGGTGAGAAAAACATATTTAATTGATTTTGAATTCAGGCTATAACACAACAACATTTTAAATAAGTCAAGGGGTATGAATACCTTCTGAAGGCACTTCATTCTACGTAGTATGCTATGGACATTGGAAGAGTGTGTCTTGTTTCACCCAACTTGAAACATAGAAGGTGTTGGTCTCATATCGCTTTGACAATCTGAGAGCGTCTGTTGAAAACATATGTTCACAACAACAATTCAGTGTTTGCTTTGTTGTACTGCACAGCGCTAAACGTTTAGCCTCTTTCTCTGCAAAAAAACACCTCTCCTTAATCCAAATGATTTATCCAATTTGCTTCTGACATCCTGTTTTCAGATATATTTGGAAATGGGTGTAAATGGATACTTGGGGGTTCACTGAGACTCCGGTCATTAATAATGGATGGGAGTCAGCTGGTCTACGAAATGTGTGGCGGTAAGATGAGGACATAGTACAGTGCAGAGGACTGCTGATTGGGTGTTGCTGGATATCAATCAATATTTCATGAGGTCCAGAAGAACCCTTTAGACTATATGCTGCAATCAACTGTACCTCCAACACCTCTGGCCATTTATTAACTATATTCATCCAATCTAATAGACCAAGCAAATCAAATTATACATCAATACACTGTGGGTGGGGGGATAACTTTTTAAGTGCAAGCTTTGCTAGAGATTAATTGAAACTGAACTCATGAATTGCAAATCATAAGTTATGTTCTATGGTACAGGTGTGTCCATTTTAATATCAAAGACAGTAATTCCTTGCTTTATTCCTTGCCAGGTGTGTGCCCCTGTGTCTGTAAGCTGTAGCTGGATCCTATCAGGAGGGTGTTGGTGTGTGGTTACTGGTCTGTGCCACTCTCTGTGCCACCCTGCCTCTTCAGTGTGGTGCCAGGCTAGCCGTGCCACCACACTGTGTGTCTGTCAATGACTCCTCCACATAAACCATGTTCCAGTCCCCTTGGCAAGCGCTGCCAAACTGCAGATAACATGGCGTGGGAGCAGGGGCAGAGACAGAGGGAGAGAGAGGAGGATTGTTTGATTGCATGTGAAAGCAAATGTGTATGAGAATGGAGAGAGCGAAAGAAAGAGAGATTAGAAATGTGAGTCTGAGAGGGAGTGAGCAGCAAGGAAGGAGAAACAAATAGTGAGAGAGACCAGTGTGAGTGGGTGATGTGAAGCCAATCACAGCAGTGTGTCTCAGAGAGAACATTTGAAGTGAGTCACACATACACTTTTAAAATACTGCACTGGCGAAAATCTATTCTCCAGAAAACAGAAGTAGAATTATCTGATTCAGAATGTCCCTAGTACAGATCCTCCACCATTCACTCACTCTACCACTTTGGAAAATCACTGAGACCGTAACGAGGGAAAAAGGGAACATTTCTCTTTTTGTCTCCTTATTACATTTGTGAAACAGCCGGGGTGCAGCCAACCACAGCCCTCTCATCTATCTCTGCCAAGACAATCTTTTTCTCTACCCACCACAATGTAGGCTGGAAATGGAGTCTTCCAGTCCAGCTCAGAGTGAGAACACAACAGAACTAAACATCTGCTGGGCCTTAAACAGCTGTGTGTGTGTGTGTGTGTGTGTCTGTGTTTGTGACAAGACCCCTGTTGAGATCCAAGCTCCGGACTGTAGTAGACACACAGGCTATGGACCGCAGTAAATACCATGGTTAAACATGCCCAATGTTACAACTACCTGGGAATAAAAATCAGTGCCTCTGGCGGATTTGGTCTGGCAGAGAATGCACTGAAAGAAAAAGCCTGCAAATCATTTTACTCCATAAAAATACAACTCTAAAAAATAAATACACCTATCCAAATCTGGTGCAAAATATTCAATAGTGTAATTTTACTAATTGCACTATATGGAAGCGAGGTTTGGGGTCCAACCTATAATTACGATTATAAGCATTGGGAGAAAAACTCAATAGAAAATCTACATACAGAATTCTGCAGAATTGTCCTAAATATCCAAAGGATATTGCATACAGAGTGGAACTCAGAAGATTCCCTTCAATTGTAAATATAAAGATTTTGGCATAATTTGAAATTAAGCCCAAAAACATCCTTATAATTCAAAACACTGGAAACCAAAGAGCTGAACCGTGAAAAGAGCCCCCTATGTCAACTGTTAAAAACACTAAACAACACTATTATTCAAACACAGAGAAATCAATCAAATTGTTAGAGAAATGAAAACCTCCTATTTGACAAATTGGGAAAAGAAAAGAAAAACACACAAACTAAATTGCTATTTGGCCCTCAAAAGAGAATACAAATTGGAAAAATATCTCTACTGTCAGAGATACAAAACAGAGACAGATCCCAACCAAATACAGGCTCAGCGACCACCAATTGGCTATAGAAAAAGGGAATCACAAAATGACATGGCTATGCAAAGAGGAGTGTCTATGTGGTCACTGCACGACAGGGGAGGTAGAGACAGAGATGCACTTTTCCCTCTACTGTGAGAAATACTCCCAAATAAGATCATATTTTTAAAGAAAATATCTCAATCAATTCCTATCTTCTGTGCATTTACTAATGACATGAAACTGGGAATTATTCTGGGTGAGGGAGAAACTGCAAATATCCTATGTATATGATTGCTAAAGTCTGAGGGATATCCCATGAACATTAATTTACTTTGTATATAACTTACAAGTAATACACAGTGGAACCATCATTCATGTACATGTTGTTGATTATTTATTAGACATTCTTTCTTTTTGTTTTTTTATAATTTTATTTTTATTTAATTAAATGTATCGACCGAAGATTATGCAATACAACAGCAGTAGTGTTGTACCTGTATACATGATTATCCTGCATGTACTATTTATTTTAATTGTATTATTACATCTAAAATGAAGTGTATTTCATTATCCTCATCACATTACACTGTATTTACTGAAATGCTGCACCACTGTACTGCTTTGGCAATATCTACAAATTGTATTTCATGGCATTAAAGCAATCTGAATTTGAGAGAGAGAGCATGCGTGCGTGCGAGAGAGAGTGCGTGCGTGAGAGAGAGAGAGAACAGAGAGATACAGAGAGCAGCACACAGAGAGCATGGGCTTCTGAGTTCTTCTGAAAAAATATAGAATTAGAGTTGGATAAATCTCGATAATCTTGAATATTGTATATTGTATATTGATGTATATTGATGAATGTTTAATAATTCAACTTTTGGATTTTGAATTTGGCGCCTCACATTTGGGGCGCTATCAATATACAAGTGTTGCATAGTCATCAAAAGCTCTGATTCTTGGCAATATCACAGCGTTGTCAGATTTCAAAAAGGCTTTACCGCGAAAGCACAACATTTAATTGTTTGAGGATAGCCCCTCTCATATATTATGCATTAGCATAAATCCATAACCAACGCGGGTCTCATAAAACGCATAAAATCGCTAATATAAAATCCCTTACCTTTCGAAGAACTTCTGCTGAGGGCTTCACAAATGTGCAGGCAAACTTAAATCAGTTCCCCTGCAACCAGGGGAGAAAAAAAATCCTAGACCACCTTTACTCCACACACAGAGATGCATACAAAGCCCTCCCCCGCCCTCCATTTGGCAAACAGACCATAATTCTATCCTCCTGATTCCTGCTTACAAGCAAAAACTAAAGCAGGAAGTACCAGTGACTCGCTCAATGTGGAAGTGGTCGGATGATGCGGATGCTACACTACAGGACTGTTTTGCTATCACAGACTGGAATATGTTCCGGGATTCATCCAATGGCATTGAGGAATACACTACCTCAGTCATCGGCTTCATCAATGAGTGCATCGATGACGTTGTCCCCACAGTGACTGTACGTACATATCCCAACCAGAAGCCATGGATTACAGGCAACATCCGCATCGAGCTAAAGGCTAGAGCTGCCGCTTTCAAGGAGCGGGACACAAATCCGGACGCTAATAAGAAATCCCGCTATGCCCTCAGACGAACCATCAAACAAGCAAAGCGTCAATACAGGATTAAGATTGAATCCTACTACACCAGCTCTGACGCTCGTCGGATGTGGCAGGGCTTGAAAACAATTTCGGACTACAAAGGGAAACCCAGATGCGAGCTGCCCAGTGACGCGAGCCTACCAGACGAGCTAAATGCCTTTTAGGCTAGCTTCGAGGCAAGCAACACTGAAGCATGCATGAGAGCACCAGCTGTTCTGGATGACTGTGTGATGCTCTCGGTAGCCTATGTGAACAAAACATTTAAACAGGTCAACATTCACAAAGCCGCTGGGCCAGACGGATTACCAGGACGTGTACTCAAAGCATACGCGGACCAACTGTCAAGCGTCTTCACTGATTTTTTTCAACCTCTCCCTGACCGAGTCTGTAATACCTAGAGTTGAAGTCGGAAGTTTACATACACCTTAGCCAAATACATTTAAACTCAGTTTTTCACAATTCCTGACATTTAAAACTAGTAACAATTCCCTGTCTTAGGTCAGTTAGGATCACCACTTTATTTTAAGAATGTGAAATGTCAGAATAATAGTAGAGAGAATAATTTATTTCAGCTTTTCATCACATTCCCAGTGGGTCAGAAGTTTACATACACTCAATTAGTATTTGGTAGCATTGCCTTTAAATTGTTTAACTTGGGTAAAACATTTTGGAGAGCCTTCCACAAGCTTCCCACAATAAGTTGGGTGAATTTGGGCCCATTCCTCCTGACAGAGCTGGTGTAACTGAGTCAGGTTTGTAGGCCTCCTTGCTCGCACATGCTTTTTCGGCTCTGCCCACAAATTTACTATAGAATTGAGGTCAGGGCTTTGTGATGGCCACTCCAATACCTTGACTTTGTTGTCCTTAAGCCATTTTGCCACAACTTTGGAAGTATGCTTGTGGTCATTGTCCATTTGGAAGACCCATTTGCGACCAAGCTTTAACTTCCTGACTGATTGACTGATGATTTGAGACGTTGCTTCAATATATCCACATATTTTTCCTTCTTCATGATGCCATCTATTTTGTGAAGTGCACCAGTCCCTCCTGCAGCAAAGCACATCCACAACATGATACTGCCAACCCCGTGCTTCACGGTTGGGATGGTGTTCTTCGGCTTGCAAGCCTCCCCCTTTTTACTCCAAACATAACGATGGTCATTATGACCAAACAGTTCTATTTTTGTTTCATCAGACCAGAGGACATTTCTCCAGAAAGTACGATCTTTGTCCCCATGGGCAGTTGCAAACCGTAGTCTGGCTTTTTTATGGCGGTTTTGGAGCAGTGGTTTCTTCCTTGCTGAGCGGCCTTTCAGGATTATGTCGATATAGGACTCGTTTTACTGTGGATATAGATACTTTTGTACATGTTTCCTCCAGCATCTTCACAGGGTCCTTTGCTGTTGTTCTGGGATTGATTTGCACTTTTCGCACCAAAGTACGTTCATCTCTAGGAGACAGAACGCGTCTCCTTCCTGAGCGGTATGACGGCTGCGTGGTCACATGGTGTTTATACTTGCGTACTGTTGTTTGTACAGATGAACGTGGTACCTTCAGGCATTTGGAAATTGCTCCCAAGGATGAACCAGACTTGTGGAGGTTTTCTGAGGTCTTGGCTTATTTATTTTGATTTTCCCAAGATGTCAAGCAAAGAGGCACTGAGTTTGAAGGTATGCCTTGAAATACATCCACAGGAACACCTCAAATTGACTAAAATTATGTCAATTAGCCTATCAGAAGCTTCTAAAGCCATGTTCTGGAATTTTCCAAGCTGTTTAAAGGCACAGTCAACTTGGTGTATGTAAACTTCTGACCCACTGGAATTGTGATACAGTGAATTATAAGTGAAATAATCTGTCTGTAAACAATTGTTGGAAAAATGACTTGTGTCATGCACAAACTATAGTTTATTAAAAGAAATTTGTGGAGTGGTCGAAAAGCGAGTTTTAATGACTACAACCTAAGTGCATGTAAACTTGCACCAAATAATGCATGCAGAGCTGAAATAATGCACCAAATAATGCATGCAGAGCAGAATTAGGCCAATACCCGCTAATTATCAAAATCCAGAAAAGATACTTTAAATTCTACATCCACCTAAAAGGAAGCGATTCATTCACCTACAGAGAGATTAACCTGGACAAGAGTCCCCTTAACAAGCTGGTCCTGGGGCTCTGTTCACAAACACAAACAGACCCCACAGAGCCCCAGGACAGCAACACAATTAGACCCAACCAAATCATGAGAAAACAGAGAACCCAGCTAGCGGGGTATACGCTGCACCGGCAAGATAGAACAGCACACTCCGGTAAGACGAGGGGGCGATCTGTGCATATTTGTAAACAACAGCTGGTGCACGACATCTAAGGAAGTCTCTAGATTTTGCTCGCCTGAAGTAGAGTATATTGTGATAAATTGCAGGCCACACTACTTGCTTAGAGAGTTTTCAGCTATACTTTTCATGGCTGTTTATTTACCACCACAGACAGATGCTGGCACTAAGACCACACTCAGTCAGCTATATAAGGCAACAAGCAAACAGGAAACCACACACCCAGAGGCGGCGCTCCTAGTGGCCTCCAACTTTAATCCGTGGCCTCCAACTGCTCCTAAACGCTAGTAAAACCAAATGCATGCTTTTCAACTTTTCGTTGCCTCACTGGTCATCTCCAACGCCAACACCTCCTCCTACTGGAACGAATTGCAAAAATCGCTGAAGCTGGAGACTTATATCTCCCTCACTAACAATAAACACCAGTTATCTGAGCAGCTAACTGATCGCTGCAGCTGTACATAATCCATCTGTAAATAGCCCACCCAATCTAACTACCTCATCCCCATACGATTTTTATTTACTTTTCTTCTCTTTTGCATACCAGTATCTCTACTTGCATCATCATCTGCTAAATTGTAATTTACCTTGCTACTATAGCCTATAGGGAGGAGGTCAGAGACCTGACCGGGTGGTACCAGAATAACAACCTATCCCTCAACGTAACCAAGACTAAGGAGACAATTGTGAACTACAGGAAAAGGAGGACCGAGCACGCCCCCATTCTCATCGACGGGGCTGTAGTGGAGCAGGTTGAGAGCTTTAAGTTCCTTGGTGTCCACATCAACAACAAACTAGAATGGTCCAAACACATCAAGACAGTCGTGAAGAGGGCACGACAAAGCCTATTACCCCTCAGGAAACTAAAAAGATTTGGCATGGCTCCTGAGATCATCAAAAGGTTCTACAGTTGCAACATCGAGAGCATCCTGACTGGTTGCATCACTGCCTGCTCGGCCTCCGACCGCAAGGCACTACAGAGGGTAGTGCGTACGGCCCAGTACATCACTGGGGCTAAGCTGCCTGCCATCCAGGACCTCTACACCAGGCGGTGTCAGAGGAAGGCCCTAAAAATTGTCAAAGACCCCAGCCACCCCAGTCATAGACTGTTCTTTCGACTACCGCATGGCAAGCGGTACCGGAGTGCCAAGTCTAGGACAAAAAAGCTTCTCAACAGTTTTTACCCCCAAGCCATAAGACTCCTGAACAGGTAATCAAATGGCTACCCAGACTATTTGCATTGTGTGCCCCCCCCAAGCCCTCTTTTTACGCTGCTGCAACTCTCTGTTTATCATCAATGCATAGTCTCGGTGATGCAGGTACAGCGGAGTCAGGCGCAAGACAACAAAGATGAGTAATAAATAAACTTTACTCAAAAATAGGAAAAAACAATACACATAGTGAAATATATCACACGAGCAACGAACCAAGATTACAACAAATAATCACACACAAAAACATGGGGGGAACAGAGGGTTAAATAAGGAACGTGTAATCATGGGAATGGAAACCAGGTGTGTAAAAAATGAAGACAAAACCAACAGAAAATGAAAGATGGATCAGTGGCGGCTAGAAGACCGGCGATGTCGACCGCCGAATGCCGCACAAACAAGGAGAGGGACCGACTTCGGCGGAAGTTGTGACAGTACCCCCTTGACGCCGTGGCTCCAGCAGCGTACCGACACCGGCCTCGGGGACGACCAGGAGGACGAGGTGCAGGGCGATCCGGGTGGAGACGGTGAAACTCCCGCAGCAACGAAGGGTCCAGGATGTCCTCCACCGGCACCCAGCCGTACCCCTCCATACCCCTCCCACTCCCATGAGGTACTGAAGGCCCCTCCTCCGACGCCTCGAGTCCATAATGGCTCGAACAGCATACGCCGTGGCCCCCTCGATGTCCAGAGGGGGCGGAGGAACCTCCTGCACCTCAGACTCCTGGAGTGGACCAGCCACCACCGGCCTCAGGAGAGACACATGGAACGAGGGGTTAATACGATAATCTGGGGGAAGCAGTAACTTATAACAAACCTCGTTCAATCTCCTCAGGACTTTAAAGGGCCCCACAAACCGCGGACCCAGCTTCCGGCAGGGCAGGTGGAGGGGCAGGTTTCGGGTCGAGAGCCAGACCCTGTCCCCCGGTGCGAACACCGGGGCCTCACTGCGGTGGCGGTCGGCACTCACCTTCTGCTGCCTCACGGCCCGTTGCAGGTGTACATGAGCGGCCTCCCAGGTCTCCTTCGAGCACCTAAACCATTCATCTACCGCAGGAGCCTCGATCTGGCTCTGGTGCCAGAACTGGCTGGTACCCCAGTACGCACTGGAAGGGGAGAGGTTAGTGGAGGAGTGACAGAGTGAATTTTGGGCCATCTCTGCCCAGGGGATGAAAGCCGCCCATCCCCCCGGCCGGTCCTGGCAATATGACCGCAGAAACCTACCCACATCCTGGTTAACTCCACCTGCCCGTTACTCTCGGGGTGAAAACCTGAGGTGTGGCGGACCGAGACCCCCAGACGTTCCATGAACGCCTTCCAGACCCTGGACGTGAACTGGGGACCCCGATCAGAGACAATGTCCTCAGGCACCCCGTAGTGCCGGAAGACATGGGTGAACAGAGCCTCCGCAGTCTGTAGGGCCGTAGGGAGACCGGGCAAAGGAGGGAGACGGCAGGACTTAGAAAACCTATCCACAACGACCAGGATCGTGGTGCTTCCCTGTGACGGAGGAAGATCCGTCAAGAAGTCCACCGGCAGGTGCGACCATGGCCGTTGTGGAACGGGTAGAGGTTGTAATTTTCCTCTGGGCAGGTGCCTAGGAGCCTTGCACTGAGCGCACACCGAGCAGGAGGAAACATAAACCCTCACGTCCTTCCCACTAAAACAGTACACTGTCCGACCGATGCCAGGATGACCAGAGGAGGGTGACGCATGTGCCCAATAGATCAAACGGTCGCGGACAGCAGACGGAACGTACAGACGCCCAGCTGGACACAGGTGGAGTGGGCTCTGTATGTAACGCCCGCTCGATGTCCGCGTTCAGCTCCCACACCACCGGTGCCACCAGGCAAGAGGCCAGAAGTATGGGAGTGGGATCCATGGACCGCTCCTCTGTGTCAAACATCCTGGACAGTGCGTCTGCCTTAGTGTTTTGGGAACCTGGTCGGTAGGATAGGGTTAAAACAAAACGGGTGAAAAACATGGCCCACCTTGCCTGGCGAGGGTTCAGTCTCCTCGCCGCCCGGATGTACTCCAGATTGCGGTGGTCGGTCCAGATGAGAAAAGGGTGTTTAGCCCCCTCAAGCCAATGTCTCTACGCCTTCAGAGCCTTTACAACAGCCAACAGCTCCCAGTCCCCCACATCATAGTTACGCTCTGCCGAGCTGAGCTTCTTCAAAAAGAAGGCACAGGGGCGGAGTTTAGGTGGCGTAACCGAGCACTGAGACAGCAGAGCTCCTATCCCAGCCTTGGACGCGTCCAACTCCACTATAAATGCCAAAGAGGGATCCGGATGAGCCAGCACGGGGAGCCAAGGTAAACAGAGCCTTCAGGTGACCAAAAGCCCTGTCCGCCTCAGCAGACCACTGCAGTCGCACTGGTCCCCCCTTCAGCAGTGAGGTAATGGGAGCCACTACCTGACCAAAGCCCCGGATTAACCTCCGGTAGTAGTTGGCAAACCCTAAGAACCACTGCACTTCCTTTACCGTGGTGGGAGTCGACCAATTACGCACGGCTGAAATGCGGTCACTCTCCATCTCCACCCCTGACGTGGAAATGCGGTACCCTAGGACTGTTGGAGGAACAGACATTTCTCAGCCTTGACGATCAGGTCATGCTCCAACAGTTGACCAAGCACCCTGCGCACCAGGGACACATGCTCGGCGCGTGTAGCGGAGTAAATCAGAATGTCGTCGATATACACCACTACACCCTGCCCGAGCAAGTCCCGGAAAATCTTGTCTACAAATGCCTGGAAAACTGATGGAGCATTCATCAACCAGTACGACATGACGAGGTACTCATAGTGCCCTGAGGTGGTACTAAATGCCGTCTTCCACTCGTCCCCCTTCCGGATACGCACCAGATTGTAAGCGTTCCTGAGATCCAATTTTGTGAAGAAGCGCACCCGTGCATTGACTCGATCGCACTGGCTTTGAGAGGCAGCGGGTAGCTGTACCTCACAGTGATCTGATTGATACCTCGATAGTCAATACTCGGGCGCAGACCTCCATCCTTCTTCTTCACAAAAAAGAAACTTGAGACAGGTGAAGTGGAGGGCCGAATGTATCCCTGTCCCAGGGATTCAGCCGCCGTCTCCTCCTGTGACAGAGGATACACGTGACTCTTGGGAAGTGCTGCGTCTACCAGGAGATTTATCGCACAGTCCCCCCGTCAATGGGGTGGTAATTGAGTCGCCTTCTTCTTACCGAAGGCGAGAGCCAAATCGGCATATTCTGAGGGGATGTGCACGGTGGAGACCTGGTCTGGACTTTACACCGTAGTCGCACCTATGGAAACACCTACACACCTACCCGAGCACTTCCTTGATCATCCCTTAAGAGCCCTCTGTTGCCACGAAATATTGGGGTCATGATAGGCCAACCAGGGTAGGCCCAACCCCACAGGAAACGCAGGAGAATCAATAAGGTAGAGACTGATTCTCTCCGCATGATCCTCCTGCGTAACCATGCTTAGTGGAGCGGTGGCCTCCCTAATCAGCCCCGACCCTAATGGTTGACTATCTAAGGCATGCCCAGGGAAGGGGATATCAACAGGAACAATGGGGATCCCTAAACTATGGGCAAATTAACGGTCAATAAAATTCCCAGCTGCGCCTGAATCTACGAGCGCCTTATGCTGGGAAGGCGGGGAAAACTCAGGAAATTCTATCAACACAAACATGTGAGCAACAGTGGGCTCTGGGTGAGTCTGGTGCCTACTCACCTGGGATGACACGACAGTGCCCTGCCTGCTGCCTCTACTCCCTGAGGAACTCCCCCAGCACCGACCAGCAGTGTGCCCTCTACGGTCACAGATGGTGCAGGGAATGGCCCCTCCTCTGGTCCCCCTACGTGTAGCACCTCCCAGCTCCATAGGTGTCGGATCAGAGGTGCTGGGAGATGGGAATGACAGGCCCCGATCCGGACGTCCTCGGGTGGCCAGCAGGTTTCCTAGCCGGATGGACAGGTCCACCAGCTGGTCAAAGGTAAGTGTGGTGTCCCTGCATGCCAGCTCCTGCCGGATGTCCTCGCGCAGACAGCACCGGTATTGGTCGATCAGGGAGGGTTCGGAACTCCAGCGCAAAGTCCTGTGCGCTCCTCGTCCCCTGTCTGAGGTGAAACAGGCGTTCACCCGCCGCTCTACACTCAGGTGGATGGTCGAACACTGCCCGCAAGCGACGGGTGAACTCCTCGTAGTGGTCCAACACCGCTATGTCCTCTCCCCATACGGCGTTGGCCCACTCCAGGGCTTTCCCGGATAGACAGGAGACGAGGGCGGACACACTCTTGCGTCCCGAAGGAGCCGGGTGGACGGTCACCAGGTAGAGCTCCAGCTGGAGAAGAAACCCCTGGCACCCGGCAGCCATCCCATCATACTCCCTCGGGAGCGCAAGACGAATCCTACTGGGACCAGGTGAAGGAGGGGTGGACAGCGGTGTGGGTTGGGGAGTGGGAGGTTGTGATGATGGTGGAGGCGCTGGAAAACCTTTCTCCCATGTGTGTTCCTGCTGACTCCATAATATTGGTGCGTGATTCTGTAAAGAGTCTCGGTGATGCAGGTACAGCGGAGTCAGGCGCAGGACAACAAAGATGAGTAATAAATAAACTTTACTCAAAAATAGGAAAATACAATACACATAGTGAAATATATCACACGAGCAACGGACCAAGATTACAACAAATAATCACACACAAAAACATGGGGGGGAACAGAGGGTTAAATAAGGAACGTGTAATCATGGGAATGGAAACCAGGTGTGTAAAAAATGAAGACAAAACCAACAGAAAATGAAAGATGGATCGGTGGCGGCTAGAAGACCGGCGACGTCGACCGCCGAACGCCGCCCGAACAAGGGACCAACTTTCGGCGGAAGTCGTGACACATAGTCACTTTAACTATACATTAATGTACATACTACCTCAATTGGGCTGACCAACCAGTGCTCCCGCACCTTGGCTAACCGGGCTAACTATCTGCATTGTGTCCCGCCACCCACCACCCGCCAACCCCTCTTTTACGCTACTGCTACACTCTGTTCATCATATATGCATAGTCACTTTAACCATAGCTACATGTACATACTACCTCAATCAGCCTGACTAACCGGTGTCTGTATGTAGCCTCGCTACTTTTATAGCCTTGCTACTGTATATAGCCTAGCTACTGTATATAGCCTGTCTTTTTACTGTTGTTTTATTTCTTTACTTACCTATTGTTCACCTAATACATTTTTTGCACTATTGGTTAGAGCCTGTAAGTAAGCATTTCACTGTAAGGTCTACACCTGTTGTATTCGGCGGATGTGACAAATAGACTTTGATTTGATCTGAGATAATTACTTGACACAATAGAAAGAATTAACAAAAACAAACAGAGCAAACTAGAATACTTTTTGGACCTAAACAGAGAGTACACAGTGGCAGAATACCTGACCACTGTGACTGACCCAAACTTAAGGAAAGCTTTGACTATGTACAGACTCAGTGAGCATAGCCTTGCTATTGAGAAAAGCCGCCATAGGCAGACCTGGCACTAAAGAGAAGACAGGCTATGTGCACACTGCCCACATAATGAGGTGGAAACTGAGCTGCACTTCCTAACCTCCTGCCAAATGTATGACCATATTAGAGACACATATTTCCCTCAGATTACACAGATCCACAAAGAATTCGAAAACAAACCCGATTTTGATAAACTCCCATAGCTACTGGGTGAAATACCACAGTCTGCCATTACAGCCGCAAGATTTGTGACCTGTTGCCACAAGAAAAGGGCAGCCAGTGAAGAACAAACACCATTGTAAATACAACCCATATTTATGTTTATTTTTTTCCCTTTTGTACTTTAACCATTTGCACATCGTTACAACACTGTATATATATATATAATATGACATTTGTAATGTCTTTATTCTTTTGGAACTTCTATGAGTGTAATGTTTACTCTTCATTTTTATTTTTTATTTCACTTTTGTATATTATCTACTTCACTTGCTTTGGCAATGTTAACATGTTTCCCATGCCAATAAAGCCCCTTGAATTGAATTGAGTGCGAGAGAGAGCGCTAGAGAGAGAGCGTGCGCTAGAGAGAGAGTGCGAGAGAGCGTGATAGAGAGAAGGCAAGAGAGAGCACGACAGAGAAAGAGGTCTGGGGAGGAGATTACCAGTGTACTGAATGAGACGTTACAAATGTACAGCACATTCATTAGCTGCAGGCGATCCATTATTTAAGCTGTACCTGTTGCAGTAGAGATAGTAGTATCACCATACTCTCTCTCCTATCATAATCCCATGTCCTTACTGACTTCCTCTCCTCCTTTCAGTAAAATCCACTTTTATCACTCTGAAAGGATCAAATAAGAACACTGCTATTAGAATTGCAAATGCTGCTGCGGATAGGCGGATAACTGTTGAACGATGGGTTTCAGAGAGGGAGAGAGAATGAGTGTTTACGTGAGTGGGGGGGCAGAGAAAAAGGGATAGACAGAGAGAGAGGTAGAGGGAGGCAGGGACACAGACAGAGAGAAGGAGAGAGAGAAATAACTGAACAATTATCTCTAAAACCAGCCATTCTTGTGCATTTCCATTCTAATATCAGTTGGGGTAATTGAACCGTTTCAGACAGGCGTTGGGGCTTGTATTTTTTATCTTGCCTTTAAAACTTTAAAGTGCACTTATTATTTTGATGCATCATCAATCTCTCAGTGGGAAACAAACAGCACCATTCTCCTCTCTCAAAGGAAAAAACGGCCTTCTATTAAACATGGAGCGTTTGTAAGGATATAAAAAGCCAGTCATTTTTTTAAATTGTTATTAGTAAGACTTTTACAATCGTCTAAGAGAGGAAATATAATTGATATCTTCTTTAACTAAGGGTCTGTTTTTTTCTCTATATATTTACTGATTTAAAGTGTCAAGTACATAAGAGAAACAGAAAGAGCAAATGAGTGGGTGGGAAACAAATGATTTCAATTGAAAATTAAACATTTTGCAATGGTCTGCTGTTGAGATATACATTCTTTGCATACAATGCCTTCAGAAAGTATTCACAACCCTTGACTTATTACAAATTTTGTTATGTTACCAAGTGGGATTAAAATGTTGTTATGTGACCTTTGGCAGTGATTACAGCTGTGATTATTATTTTATTGTTATTTCACCTTTATTTAACCAGGTAGGCCAGTTGAGAACAAGTTCTCATTTACAACTGCGACCTGGAAAAGATAAAGCAAAGCAGTGCGACACAAACAACACAGAGTTACACATGGGATAAACAAACATACAGTCACTAACACAATAGAAACATCTATATACAGTGTGTGCAAATGCAGTAAGATTAGGGAGGTAAGGCAATAAATAGGCCTTAGTGGTGAATTAATTACAATTTAGCAATTAAACACTGGAGCGATAGATGTGCAGAAGATGAATGTGCAAGTAGAGATACTGGGGTGCAAAGGAGCAAAAAATAAATAACAATATGGGGATGAGGTAGTTGGGTGGGCTATATACAGATGGGCTGTGTACAGGTGCAATGATCGGTAAGCTGCTCTGATAGCTGATGCTTAAAGTTAGTGAGGGAGATATAATATTCTAGCTTCAGTGATTTTTGCAATTCGTTCCAGTCATTGGCAGCAGAGAACTGGAAGGAAAGGCGGCCAAAGGAGGATTTGGCTTGGGGTAAGTCTTTAAGAGCTTTGCATACCTGGATTGTACAATATCTGCCCATTATTCTTAAAACATTATTCAAGCTGGTCATTTAATTTTTATTTAACTAGGCAAGTTAGTTAAGAACAAATTCTTAGTTTGACGGCCTACACCGGCCAAACTTGGACGACACTGGGCCAGTTGTGCGCCACCTTATGGGACTCCCAATCACAGCTGGTTGTGATAGTCTGGATTCAAACCAGGCTGTCTGTAGTGACACCTCTAGCACTGAGCTGCAGAGTCTTAGACTACTGTGCCACATGGGAGGCCCAAGTGAGCACAGCTAGACAGCCACTTTCAAGTCTTGCCATAGATTTTCAAGCCGATTTAAGTCAAAACGGTAACTAGGCCACTCAGGGAACATTCAATTTTGTCTTGGTAAGCAACTCCAGTGTATATTTGGCCATGTGTTTTAGGTTATTGTCCTGCTGAAAGGTGAATTTGTCTCCCAGTGTGTGTTGGAAAGCAGACTGAACCAGGTCTTTCTATAGGATTTTGCCTGTGCTTAGCTCTATTCCTTTATTTTTATTGAATAAAATGACCTAGTCTTTGCCGATGACAAACATACCCATAACATGATGCAGCCACCACCATTTTTGAAAATATGAAGACTGGTACTCAGTGATGTGTTGTGTTGAATTTGCCCCAAACATAACGCTCTGTATTCAGGACCAAAATTGCATTTATTTGCCACATTTTTTGCAGTCTTACTTCAGTGCCTTATTGCAAACAGAATGCATGTTTTGAAATATGTGTTATCTGTACAGGCTTCCTTCTTTTCACTCTGTCATTTTGGTTAGTATTGTGGAGTAACTACAATGTTGTTAATCCATCCTCAGGTTTCTCCTATCACAGCCATTAAACTCTGTGATTGTTTTAAAATCACCATTAGTCTCATGGTGAAACCCCCTGAGCAGTTTTCTTCCTCTCCAGCAACTGGGAGTATCTGTATCTGTATTTTTGTAGTGACTGGGTGTATTGATACAACAGCCAAAGTGTAATTGATAACTTCACTATGCTCAAAGGGCTATTTAGTGTCTGTTTTTCCCCCACCCATCTACAAATAGTTGCCCTTCTTTGCGGAGGCATTGGACAACCTCCTTGGTCTTGTGGTTGAATCTGTGCTTGAAATTCACTTTTCTATAATTGTGTGGGGCACAGAGATAGTCATTCACAAATCATGTTAACCATTGTTATTGCACACAGAGCAACTTATTATGATTATAAAAATGTTTAGGAGGTAGATCAGCTTTAATACTGCATATAGATTGTGGCTTCTATCAATGTAATTCTCTGCATAATTTCCAATCCTCCATAGTACCAATCAAAAGTTTGGACCCACTTACTCATTCAAGGGTTTTTCTTTATTTTTACTATTTTCTACATTGTAGAATAATAGTGAAGACATCAACTCTATGAAATAACACATATGGAATCATGTAGTAACTAAAAAAGTGTTCAACAAAATCCAAATATATTTTATAACTGAGATTCTTCAAATAGATTCTTCACCATTTGCCTTGATGACTGCTTTGCACACTCTTGGCATTCTCTCAACCAGCTTCACCTGGAATGCTTTTCCAACAGTCTTGAAGGAGTTCCCACATATGCTGAGCGCTTGTTGGTTAGTAACTTTAATTAACTTATCCTCTTCATCAGAGGTAACTCTGGGTCTTCATTTCCTGTGGCGATCCTCATGAGAGCCAGTTTCATCATCACGCTTGATGGTTTTTGCTACTGAACTTGAAGAAACTTTAAAAGTTCTTGAAATGTTACGGATTGATTGACCTTGATGTCGTAAAGTACTGATGGACTGTCATTTCTCTTTGCTTATTTGAGCTGTTCTTGCCATAATATGGACTTCTTCTTTTTTCCAAATAGGGCTATCTTCTGTATACCACCCTTACCTTGTGACAACACAACTGATTGACTCAAACGCATTAAGAAGGAAAGAAATTCCACAAATTAACTTTTAACAAGACACACCTGTTAATTGAAATGCCTTCCAGGTGACTACCTCATGAAGCTGGTTGAGAGAAGGCCAAGAGTGTACAAAGCTGTCATCAAGGCAAAGGGTGGCTAATTTGAAGAATCTCTAATCTAAATAAGTGTCATGCCCTCATCTGTTTCACATGTTCTTGTGATTTTCTCCAGGTGTCTCCCATCTTCCCCATTATCCCCTGTGTATTTATACCTGTGTTCTCTGTTTGTCTGTTGCTAGGTCGTCTTGTTTGTCAAATCAACCAGCATTTTTCTCAGCTCCTGCTTTTCCCCAGTCTCTCTTTTCTCGCCCTCCTGGTTTTGACCCTTGCCTGTCCGTACTCTGAGCCCGCCTGCCTGACCACTCTGCCTGCTCCTGACCCTGAGCCCGCCTGCCGTCCTGTACCTTTGCCCCACCACCCTAGATAATCAACCCCTGCCTGCCTTGACCTGTCGTTTGTCTGCCCCTGTTGCTGTAATAAACATTGTTAATTCAACACAGTCTGCATTTGGATCTTACCTGAAATGTTATAATAATATATATTTGTAACACTTTTTTGGTTACTACGTGATCCCATATGTGTTATTTTATAGTTTTGATGTCTTCACTATTATTCTATAATGTAGTAAAAAGTTTTTAAAAAAAAGAATGAGTAGGTGTGTCCAAACTTTTGACTGGTACTGTATATATTATTTTAAATATATTTTTCTAAAGGGCTGTGAATACTTTCTGAAGGCACTGTATGTCACCAACACATGGCATATTGAGGGAAATGTACACTGTTAGAAAAAAAAGGTTCCAAAAGGGTTCTTCGGCTGTCCCCATAGGATAACCTTTTTGGGTTCAATCTGGAACACTTTTGGGTTCCATGTAGTACCCTTTGTGGAAAGGGTTCTACATGGACCTCAAAAGGGTTCTACCTGGAACAAAAAAGTATTATTCAAAGGGTTATCCTATGGGGACAGGCAAACAACCCTTTAGGTTGTAGATATAACCTTTTTTTCTAAGAGTGTACCATCTTCAAATGTCAAATGCCAATTCATGTAGTGTTCTTCATTTATGTGAATATATAACCTGCCGCTTTTGACATGAGTACTCAAAACCGATCTGCCTGTCAAGGTTTATTAAAAGTCCAGTGCATTCAAAAACAACATTTGCCTGTGTTTTATATGTATTTTCACACTATGAGGTTGGTATAATACTGTGAAAATCTGAACATGATGACAATTTCATTTCAGTGTAAAAGCTGTTTGAAAAGACTGCCTGAAATTTCTGCCTGTTTTGGTGGGATGGTAACATCCCCAGGCGGTAAATTACTTAATAGACCTATAAGAAAGAGAGTTCCAAACCTCTCTGCCAATAACAGCCAGTTTTCCATTTTACCCTCCCCAATCAAACCACTCCCAGACGCCATAATAAAATTCTTCTTTGAGAAATTGCTCTTTGCTAAGAAGCTATTTTTGTTTCTTGTCAACCATTTTAGTCAAAAACAATCACAGTAAGTAACTATAATATTACCTAGAAAAGATTTAATATTGAGATAAAACGGCTGCATCAGACCTTTAATGCAGTTTCTCTCTGTATCTCACCATTATTGAAATGGTTAAAATAAGTGTCTGGTTTATATTCATACAGTTTACACTGCTAACCTGCCTGTACCCATTTAATTTGCAAGCAAACCAAAACTTTCCAAGAAGTCTCTATCATTTCAGCCCAAGTCTAATCGAAACAGAAACTTTCGCAAACACACAAAAGCAACTCATTTACTTCTGGTTCTCTGATTAACTGAATGAGAGAGAAAAATAAATAAATAAACATATAGCAAAGCAGCAAAGCTGGATGGGACAAGAACCAGTGTTCCTTCATTATTCCAGAGGACTCATGGGTATTTAAACACAACCCGACCATGACTCAGCCAATTAAGCATGCTGATTGCAGATTCATCACGGCACAGTGACACATAGGGGGCTAATCTAACACTCTCACCTCCACCCACACCCAAATCAGCCCATAGTCAGTATTAATATAGTCACTGTACTGTTACTATACTGGATTTTTTATCATAAGCTTTATTACAGATTCATCACAGGTACAGTGACACACAGGGGCTAGTCTGGTCCACACGTTCTGTCTAGCATCTCTCACCTCCACGTACACCCAAATCAGCCCATACTCAGTTAATATACAGTATTAAATTAGTAATAATAATGGTATTATAAGGTTATCATAGGCTTGCTATATTATATGATCATTACGGGCCCACTGAAACACAGGGGGTTAGTCTGGTCCATATACGTCATCTTACGTATCTCACCTCGTTATCGATAATAATGCAGTTCTTTTGCTGTTTTATCACATTATTATAGTTTAGATTCATCATTGGCAAAGTGAGACCCAGGGAATCAGGTCAAAATGCTCTAATACTCCACTGATTCATGAATTGCAAAAAGTGTGTGTGTGCACATGTATGTATGTGTGTATAGAGATGCATGTGTGTTTAGTGATCTCAGGTTGTGTGCATAGAGTCATCCAGGAGAATGTTGAGGTCCTATGCCTGTGGTGGGAGATGCCCCACATTTCAAGTTTCAACATGGAAAACAGGCTCAAGATGAGAGAGGTGTGGCAGAGGTGTGTAAGGGGTATTACCTGCAGAGTGAGGATAAAACATGGCTGCCATCAACCAAAAGAGCCAAGTCTGCCTTTAACAAGTCTTTAACCAGTGTCTCCTCAATTTCCCAGATCTGTTGATCTATTGAACTGTATTGCAACCCTACATAATGACTTGACATGGTTATTACATAAGTCTTAGCTACAGATTGTAAACCAGATAATGCGATATAACCAAAGATTTTTTGATTCCATTATTGGGTGCTACAGGTTTGCTTATACAAAACGATGCCACCGATTTTTCAACTAACCTGGTATTGGTGATACTATCTTCGTTCTCGATTCAGCCAAACACGCACAATGGGGGGATTTTCTCAGTTCGAATGACCCCCTGCAGCTGGACAAGGACATTTTAGAAGATATGTACATGTTTGGCCGATCGAGAACGAAGATAGTATCACCAATACCAGGTTAGTTGAAAAATCGATGGCATCGTTTTGTATAAGCAAACCTTTGGTTATATCACATTATCTGGTTTACAATCTGTAGCTAATGCTCTACTGGGCGTCCTGTTGGCAAGCCAGCTCAATGAGGACCTCACCGCTGAGGAAGGTACGTCTAGAGTGTGTGTGTGTGTGTGTGTGTGTGTGTGTGTGTGTGTGTGTGTGTGTGTGTGTGTGTGTGTGTGTGTGTGTGTGTGTGTGTGTGTGTGTGTGTGTGTGTGTGTGTGTGTGTGTGTGTGTGTGTGTGTGTGTGTGTGTGTGTGTGTGTGTGTGTGTGTGTGTGTGTGTGTGTGTGTGTGTGTGTGTGCGTGTTTAATAATAGTAAACAAACAAAAATTTGACCAACTGGGGACATTTTGTTAATCCCCACGAGGTCAAATGCTATTTCTAGGGGAAAAAATACAAAAGGGAAGCGCTGCTAAGATACACAATAGTAGATTTTAGTAGGCAGAAGGTGCTCTTTGGTAAAAGGGGTAAATTGGTCATCAATTAATTAAAATGCCTTTATTTATATTGCATGTTCAATGGAAACAAAGTTTTAAAACTTTGTTTCCATTGAACACGCTATTCCAAGTGGGTTTAGGGTTAAGGTTAGAATTAGTGTTACGGTTAGAATTACGTTAGGAGCTAGGGTTAGGAGCTAGGGTTAGTTTTAGGGTTAAGGTTAGGTGTTTGGGTTAAGGTTAGGGTAAGAGTACGGGTTAGGGTTATGGTAAGGTTTAGGGTTAGGGGTTAAGGAAAATAGGATTTTGAATGGGACTGAATTGTGTGTCCCCACAAGGTTTGCTGTACAAGATGTATGTGTGTTGGTGTGCGCGGTCCCTGTTCACACAGTCCGTGCTATGAATGTCTGATATATCCCATGTGACAGATGCTGTAGAACTAGAGGAGATGTCTGAAGACGAGCCATTGCAAACACTTGCCGGGAAGAATTGTGAAACTACGACCATGACTGAACGAGGCCGTATTGACCGTATAAAAAAGTTGCAGTACCTTCATGCAGAAATGTAGTCTTAGGAAAGGAGAAGACGGTGTAGAACGCAATAGAAAGCATTGTTGTCGGTGACTTTGCACTGGCTTGAGAACAACATGCAGTCTCATAAGAGAATCCTGTTGTGACAAGGGGAGCAGAGCCCTGGGTTGGGAGCATAAGTGCTGCAGCTTTCCAAATGGAGAAGAAAACAGCTTGGTAACAGGAAAACAGCGGAGAGAAAATGTGCTTGAAATCAAATCAAATTGTATTTGTCACATGCTTCGTAGACAACGGGTGTAGACTAACAGTGAAATGCTTACTTAAGGGTACTTTTCCAACAATGCAGAGTTAAAGATAAGATAAAACATTTAATAAAAATAGAAATAGTGACACGAGTATTAAATACATAATGAATAACGAATAGAAATAACGAGTCAAATTAACATGGCTATATACAGGGAGTAGAAAATAACATGGCTATATACAGGGAGTAGAAAATAACATGGCTATATACAGGGAGTAGAAAATAACATGGCTATATACAGGGAGTAGAAAATAACATGGCTATATACAGGGAGTAGAAAATAACATGGCTATATACAGGGAGTAGAAAATAACATGGCTATATACAGGAGTAGAAAATAACATGGCTATATACAGGGAGTAGAAAATAACATGGCTATATACAGGGAGTAGAAAATAACATGGCTATATATCAGGAGTAGAAAATAACATGGCTATATATCAGGAGTAGAAAATAACATGGCTATATACAGGGAATAGAAAATAGCATGGCTATATATAGGGAGTAGAAAATAACATGGCTATATACAGGGAGTAGAAAATAACATGGCTATATATAGGGAATAGAAAATAGCATGGCTATATACAGGGAGTAGAAACTCCAGGATCCCTGTTCTACGCTCCAGGATCCCTGTGCCCGGCGTGGATTCAGCACGTCCTGCTCCTGTTCCACGCTCCAGGACCCCTGTGCCCGGCGTGGAATCAGTATGTCCTGTCCCTGCTCCACGCTCCAGGATCCCTGTTCCACGCTCCAGGGTCCCTGTGCCCGTGGGGAACCCAGCACGTCCTGTTCCTGCTCCCCGCACCAGAGTGCGCGTCACGAGCCCAGTACGGCCGGTTCCCGCTCCCCGCACCAGAGTGCGCGTCACGAGCCCAGTACGGCCGGTTCCCGCTCCCCGCACCAGAGTGCGCGTCACGAGCCCAGTACGGCCGGTTCCCGCTCCCCGCACCAGAGTGCCAAAGAGGGTCCCCAGCCCGGGGCCGCCAGTGAGGGTCCCCAGTCCTGCAAATGGCCCAGGGCCTCCGGTGTGTGACTTCGGACCAGCACGGCCAGCACTGGAGCCGCCACCTGGGACAGAGAAACCCACCCGAAGACCCCCCCATGGACTTTTGGGTGGCGCGGTCGGAGTCCGTGCCTTTGGGGGGGGGGTACTGTCACGTCCAGGCCTGAGATGACAGGCTGGCGTGTTTTGTTTTGTTTTTGGTGTAGGGGTTTTTATGTTCTAGGTGTTCTATTTCTATGTTGGGGTGATGGTTCCCAATTAGAGGCAGCTGTGTGTCGTTGTCTCTAATTGGGAACCATATATATATTTGGGGTTTTCATTTAGGTTTTGTGGGTGATTGTAAGTTCATAGCTGTGTTTGTTTTGTCAGTTATGTTCTTCGTTACGTTCTTCGTTTGTTTTGTATATTTTCCCAGTTTACGTCCATTATTAAAATGTATACTGGAAGCATCGCTGCGTCTTGGTCTGTCCCTTTTCAAGATCGTGACAGAATCACCCACCATAAAAGGACCAAGCAGCGAGAGACCCGGGAGTCCTGGATATGGGGGGAAATATTAGCTGGGAAGGGACCTTGGGGGAAGACGGAGGATTATCGTCACCCCGGGGAGGAAAAGGCGGCGAAAAAGGAGCAGCGCAGGTGTGCGAAGACTGAGCGTGGGAGCTACGAGGATATATATGGAGCATGCGATCCAGAGCGAGAAAGGTTTATTGGAACTCGCCTGGCACGGAAGCCCGAAAGACAGCCGGTTCAGGAGGGACTCCTGAGCCAACTCCTCGTGCTTTGTGGAGAGAGCGTTGGGGAGAGCGGCGCACGGAGAGGACACCGTGTTATGCAGTTTTGCGCACTGTTTCTCCTGTGCGGATTCAGAGGCCGGTGCGAAAAATTCCAGCTCCACTCATCAGTCGGGCTAGACTGAGTGTGCAGCCGGGGGGAGTGGTGCCAGCTCTGCGCGCCAGGTCTCCATTGCGCCTCCTAGGACCTGGATATCCTGCACCGGTTCTGCGTTCAGTATCTCCGGTACGTGTCCACAGCCCAGTGCGAGAGATCCCAGCGCCACTCGTCTGTCAGGCCAAGGTTAGTGTTCTACCTGGAAGAGTGGTGCCAGCTCTGCGCGCCAGGTCTCCAGTGCGTCTCCTGGGACCAAGATATCCTGCACCGGTCCTACGGGCAGAATCTCCGGTTCGCATCCACAGCCCAGTACGTCCTGTCTCTGCTCTACACTCCAGGATCCCTGTTCTACGCTCCAGGATCCCTGTGCCCGGCGTGGATTCAGCACGTCCTGCTCCTGTTCCACGCTCCAGGACCCCTGTGCCCGGCGTGGAATCAGTATGTCCTGTCCCTGCTCCACGCTCCAGGATTCCTGTTCCACGCTCCAGGGTCCCTGTGCCCGTGGGGAACCCAGCACGTCCTGTTCCTGCTCCCCGCACCAGAGTGCGCGTCACGAGCCCAGTACGGCCGGTTCCCGCTCCCCGCACCAGAGTGCGCGTCACGAGCCCAGTACGGCCGGTTCCCGCTCCCCGCACCAGAGTGCGCATCACGAGCCCAGTACGGCCGGTTCCCGCTCCCCGCACCAGAGTGCCAAAGAGGGTCCCCAGCCCGGGGCCGCCAGTGAGGGTCCCCAGTCCTGCAAATGGCCCAGGGCCTCCGGTGTGTGACTTCGGACCAGCACGGCCAGCACCGGAGCCGCCACCTGGGACAGAGAAACCCACCGAAGACCCCCATGGACTTTTGGGTGGCGCGTCGGAGTCCGCGCCTTTGGGGTACTGTCACGTCCAGGCCTGAGATGACAGGCTGGCGTGTTTTGTTTTGTTTTTGGGTGTAGGGGTTTTTATGTTCTAGGTGTTCTATTTCTATGTTGGGGTGATGGTTCCCAATTAGAGGCAGCTGTGTGTCGTTGTCTCTAATTGGGAACCATATATATATTTGGGGTTTTCATTTAGGTTTTGTGGGTGATTGTAAGTTCATAGCTGTGTTTGTTTTGTCAGTTATGTTCTTCGTTACGTTCTTCGTTTGTTTTGTATATTTTCCCAGTTTACGTCCGTTATTAAAATGTATACTGGAAGCATCGCTGCGTCTTGGTCTGTCCCTTTTGAAGATCGTGACAAAAATAGCATGGCTATATACAGGGAGTAGAAAATAGCATGGCTATATACAGGGAGTAGAAAATAGCATGGCTATATACAGGGAGTAGAAAATAGCATGGCTATATACAGGGAGTAGAAAATAGCATGGCTATATACAGGGAGTAGAAAATAACATGGCTATATATAGGGAGTAGAAAATAACATAGCTATATACAGGGAGTAGCAGTACTGAGTCGATGTGCAGGGGTAGGAGGTAATTGAGGTAGATATGTACTCTTAATATAGGTAGGGGTAAAGTGACTAGGCAACAGGATATATAATAGACAGTAGCAGCAGTGTATGTGGTGAGTGTGAAAGTGTGTGACTGTGTGTGACGTCAGTATGCATGTGTGTGCATGTTATTTGTGTGTGGGCATATGTAGCGTGTGTGTTGGGGTGTCAGTATGTGTGAGTTTATGGGTAGAGTCCAGTGTGTGTACATAGAATCAGTGCAAGAGAGTTAGTGCAAAAAAGGGTCAATGCAGGTAGTTTGGGTGGTAGCGATTTGATTAGCTATTTAGTAGTTTTGTTTAGAAGTCGTATGGCTTGGGTTTAGAAGCTGTTCAGGGATCTGTTAGGTCCAGACTTGCATTGGTAACGCTTGCCGTGCGGTACCAGAGAGAACAGTCTGTGGCTTGGGTGGCAATTATTTTGACAATTATTTTGGCCTTCCTCTGACACCGCCTGGTATAGAGGTCCTGGATGGCAGGGAGCTCGGCTCCAGTGATGTAATGGGCCATACCCACTACCCTCTATAGAGCCTAGCGGTCGGATGCCAAGCAGTTGCCATACCCAGCGGTGATGCAGCCAATCAAGATGCTCTCGATGGTGCAGATGAGCATGTTGTATGTCTGACATGTCATATTGTAATCCTCGAATAAACCATGTCAATGCATCACACATTATTAGCTGTGTTTTAAAGATTTGCTATTGTGGGAAGACATACAACCATTCATCTGTTTGCTGGTTGTCATAAAATTACTGACTGACATGAGTTGCAGATTTTGATACCGTTACACTGTCCTGTTGAACTACAGGGGTATTGAATATTACTAGAAATATTACCAGCAGGTAGCATTACTGGTAATGTGTGCCTGCGTGCGTGTGCATCTTCAGATAATGCTGTTGGGCTGCCTAGCTGAGCTCTGCTGTGCGTACCTTGGTAGCTGTAGATGTCTCCCACGCTGTTCTGACGCATTATGTGATGCCAGTATGCACTGCGAGGCAGAGAAATGGACTTGGTTAACGTTGTCTGGTTGGAGTGGGTCTGAAACAGAGAAAACAACAACATCATCTTCAGTGTGTGGGATGCATCCCAAATGGCAGCTGATTCTCTATATAGTGCACTACTTTAGACCACTACTTTTGATAGGGATTAGGGTGCAATTTGGGATGGAATTGTTATCTCTGGGTATAGTCACCTATAGGGAATGCAAAGTAGGAAAAACAGCCACAGGCATTACAGGTAGCTACTGCATACTGTGGACAAATGACATGCAGTACAAATTCACAACATTTGATCAATACCATGATATGAAATAAAGCACAAAACCAAAGCTGCACTTTTCTCTTTCAGTTATATCAAGTACATCTCTTTAGAACTTAAAGGTCCTATTTGTGGTATGATGACCCATAACCAAAGTGTCCACTGTGTTCCACAACCTCTTCATGTAATTCATGTATTTCAGTATACTCTGCAGTATTCCCATTTGGAGGGAGTCCAGGAACATGGCCATATGGCCAGGGCTCATCAAGCCTTAGCAAACCATTTGTAAGTACAGCATACTGACCATAGAGAGAGGAAAGAAACATAGGCCATTTCCACAGGGAATGTGTGTGTGTGTGTGCATGTGTGTGTGTCTGTACTATGTGTGTCTGTGTGTGTGTGAGTGTGTGTGTCACCTGTGAGCTCTTCTTCATCTCTACCATCATCCTCTCATGTTGCTGTGCGATGGACAGGGTGGCTGAGTGGACTCTCTGGTAGATTATCTCTCCCTCCCGCGTCTGGAACGTAAACAGACCCTCCCCAGTGTCACACATCCTAGAGAAAGAGAGAGTGGGCAGGGGAGAGAGGGGGGAAGGGGAGAGGGAGAGGGGGGAGATAGAGTTTTATTACAGATACATACACAGGTTAGAACACACAGAGAAAACATGAGATACAGATATGCCTACAGAAAGCAGATACACCCTGTCATCTCATAGCCTGGAGGGGGTGGCACATGTGGATATGCTGACGTGTTTAGAGTTGTTCAAACTTCCTTTGAAAAAGTTTTGACTATTCCCAAAGTAACTCTGTGTGTGTGTGTGTGTGTGTGTGTGTGTGTGTGTGTGTGTGTGTGTGTGTGTGTGTGTGTGTGTGTGTGTGTGTGTGTGTGTGTGTGTGTGTGTGTGTGTGTGTGTGTGGTCCCAGATCCAGGAGAGATGTGAATGGGTTAGGGTCCGATCCAGGACAGATGTGAATGAGTTAGGGTCAGATCCAGGAGAGATGTGAATGGGTTAGGGTCCGATCCAGGAGAGATGTGAATGGGTTAGGGTCCGATCCAGGAGAGATGTGAATGGGTTAGGGTATGATCCAGGAGAGATGTGAATGGGTTAGGGCCCGATCCAGGAGAGATGTGAATGGGTTAGGGTCCGATCCAGGAGAGATGTGAATGGGTTAGGGTATGATCCAGGAGAGATGTGAATAGGTTAGTGTTAGGGTCCGATCCAGGAGAGATGTGAATGGGTTAGGGCCCGATCCAGGAGAGATGTGAATGGGTTAGTGTTAGGGTCCGATCCAGGAGAGATGTGAATGGGTTAGTGTTAGGGTCCGATCCAGGAGAGATGTGAATGGGTTAGTGTCCGATCCAGGAGAGATGTGAATGGGTTAGTGTTAGGGTCCGATCCAGGAGAGATGTGAATGGGTTAGTGTTAGGGTCCGATCCAGGAGAGATGTGAATGGGTTAGGGCCCGATCCAGGAGAGATGTGAATGGGTTAGTGTTAGGGTCCGATCCAGGAGAGATGTGAATGGGACTCCTATGAAGCATACAAGGAGGTGACTGTGTGTCACTGTGAGCATACCTTTCTGTCTCATTGGTGAACTTGATGGATTCTCTCGCACACACACATACACACACACAAAACAAACATACCTTCCTGACTCGAAAGTGAACCAAGTGGAGTCTCGTCCGTATCTCCTTAGTGAGTTGAGGGGCCACATAACCAGTTTGACGCGGGCGTTGTGGATGTCCCACAGGTAGATGTTCTCATGGGTGATCTGCATGGTACACTCCCCATAGATATCCAGGTTGGGAGTGGGCATCAGGTACACGTTGAACCGCTCTGGAACAAAACCAACACAGACATTTTGTACAAATACTTACTTTCAAAAAATAGAGAATATTTTTTGAAAGGACAGAATAACAAGGTAGCTGTGTTACAAAAGTGAGCATCGGACTTTTGGACAGAATCTATTGCAGTCCATTCATTTTGACTGTTTTTAACCACTTTTCAAGCTTCCATTCAGCTTCTGGCGAAGGCTACGAATCAATGTTCTGGAAAGACACATAAAAACATGGTCCTGCAGTAATCATCAGAGGGTTATATCAGGTGGGTTTGGGGAGTATGGGCCAGCAGAATAACAGACAGACACAGTATCAGTGGTCTCATATGCTTACCAGAAACCAGTATTGTATCTGACAGAGCCCATACAGTAGGCTACACTCCATCCTAATTAAAAACATGTCAAAAACTGACTACATCTAAAAACATCCCAGTATCAGCAGTTTTGGGACTTTGACATTTGTACACTTCTGACTGTATGAGCCACTAAAATAACTTTCTCCACTTGATCATTGAAAAGGCATTTGAGTCCATGCTGTTGTAGAGCCTACTTAAAATCCAGAATTATCATTCAAACCAGCTTGCATAAGCATGAAATCCACGCATTGAATGAACAAAAAAGACAGCTCCTTACAAAATCTTAACTTCATTCAAATTATGAAAAATGGATGAGGCAGACAGAAAAAGTTATAAGAAAGTAATATAAACATAAAAATTGAATAGTTCTTAGAGGCCACTCTCTGCTCAGCGCAAATTGGCTTTACATAACAGACTGATAAAGACTAAAGAAATAAAGACGTGCTCTTAGAAATATGACATC
Organism: Brachymystax lenok tsinlingensis; assembly: GCA_030435695.1. NCBI lineage: Eukaryota > Metazoa > Chordata > Actinopteri > Salmoniformes > Salmonidae > Brachymystax > Brachymystax lenok. Next base: position 19,933,250 of record CM059782.1, read on the forward strand.
ATTCTTATTAAGGACTATTATTTTCCTATATCCTTGAGAGAGAGAGAGAGAGAGAGAGAGAGAGAGAGAGAGAGAGAGAGAGAGAGAGAGAGAGAGAGTGTTGTGAAAGTCAGCGTTCAGTTGATAAGGAGTAGCGGTAAAAAACCTTAGGTGAGTCTCAGTAGTATTTATATGTTTTAACTCTTCATCTCCTTCGCTTAATCTTAACTGACTCCAACTGGACAGGTGGTACTGTAGCTTCATCTAAACTGACTCCAACTGGACAGATGGTACTGTATCTTAATCTAAACGGACTCCAACTGGACAGGTGTTAGTGTAGCTTAATCTAAACTGACACCAACTGGACAGGTGTTAGTGTAGCTTCATCTAAACTGACTCCAACTGGACAGGTGGAACTGTAACAAATCTAAACTGACTACAACTGGACAGTTGGTACTGTAGCTTCATCTAAACTGACTCCAACTGCACAGGAGGTACTGTAGCTTCATCTAAACTGACTCCAACTGGACAGGTACTCTGTAACAAATCTAAACTGACTCCAACTGGACAGGTGGTACTGTAACAAATCCAAACTGACTCCAACTGGCCAGTTGGTACTGTAACACATCTAAACTGACTCCAACTGGACAGGTACTCTGTAACAAATCTAAACTGACTCCAACTGGACAGGTGGTACTGTAACAAATCTAAACTAACTCCAACTGGACAGGATGTTCTGTAGCTTTATCTAAACTGACTCCAACTGGACAGGTGGTACTGTAACACATATAAACTGACTCCAACTGGACAGGTGGTACTGTAGGTTCATCTAAACTGACTCCAACTGGACAGGTAGTACTGTAAGAAATCTAAACTGACTCCAACTGGACAGGTGGTACTGTAAGAAATCTAAACTGACTCCAACTGGAAAGGTAGTACTGTAGCTTCATCTAAACTGACTCCAACTGGACTGGTGTACTGTAACAAATGTAAACTGACTACAACTGGACAGGTACTCTGTAACAAATCTAAACTGACTCCAACTGGACAGGTGGTACTGTAACAAATCTAAACTGACTACAACTGGACAGGTGGTACTGTAGCTTCATCTGAACTGACTCCAACTGGAGAGGTGGTACTGTAGCTTCATCTAACCTTACTCCAACTGGACAGCTGGAACTGTAGCTTCATCGAAACTGACTCCAACTGGACCGGTGGTACTGTAACAAATCTCCCTCATTACTCATCCATCATAAATATTTAACCTGTTTTTCTCTATCAGTTCAGGTGAAGGAAAGCAGACAAGGAGAGCAAGCCACTTTAGACTATTGAGATGCACCCTACGCCGTTGTGATTTTTTCAAGCCAGCCGACCAGATCCTGTATCTACTAGAGACCTCCTCAGCCCCAATCACTTTAACCAGCTGGGGTCTCTACTAGAGACCTCCTCAGCCCCAATCACTTTAACCATCTGGGGTCTCTACTAGAGATCTCCTCAGCCCCAATCATTTTAACCAGCTCTCAGAAAGCTCTTCATAATCTACATTAATACTCACTAATTATGCCTAATGTTTCAAAAGAACAGCCATGAGTCTAGAGTGAGGACTGATGAAATGGCAATGTAATATGATGAGGCTATTTTTAGGAGCAGCGAGAAAATGAACTTTGATTTAATTATCAGCCCCTGTAGTTGGGTGATCACTAATTGAAGTCTAAGTGCAGAGGGTGGAGCTTTCTCCCGTTTTAGTATATGTGTTGCAGAGACAAGCACAAGTGTTTAGCGTTCTGTTTCTGTTGTTATTTCTCTTTCTTTCTTCACACACCAAACCACTTCGATGTTATGAATACAAATCAATATTTCCCTGTCATTTCACATCGAAGCTGAGGGAGAGAAAAATACATGTTATTACTGTTCATTGAACTAGATGGGCTGCTCAGATTCATACGGATTCATATCGATTTTTTCAAACGAGGGCAGAGCACAAAGTTATGCGTAAATGCAATTGTAGGCGTCCTGTAAGAGGTTGTTAGGGGAGTAAAAACGAGACCTTGGGTCAGATGATGATTCTTTCATTTCCAAAGCCAGTCTATAAAACACACACACACACATACGCACACACACACACACACGCACGCACGCACGCACGCACGCACACACACACACACACACACACACACACACACACACACACACACACACACACACACACACACACACACACACACACACTGCAGTTATTTCCACAGCTAGTCTACAAATGAATAGAACATCACCCATTTAATAACAGCTATACCTTTCCTCTTTTTTTCTTCCCATTTCTCTATTTCTATTTCCTGGATGGGGGGGGATGTGTGGGGAAGTACAGTGATTTCACATGGCCTCAGCCCCAGTAGATAGAATCTCATCCATCTTTGTGACAAGCTTCATTATGAGGGGAGCCAGTGATGTACAGCACCTCTCATTAGGCCAGGAACACAGCCACACACACACATACATGTGCACACACACGTGCACAGACACGCACACTCGAAAGTGCATACACGCACACGCACGCACGCACACACACACACACACACACACACACACACACACACACACACACACACACACACACACACACACACACACACACACACACACACACACACACACACACACACGCGCAAGACACGCGCACACACGCACACACGCACACACGCACACACACAGACAGACACATAGATAAAGATGCACACAAACACACACACAGACCTCTGTTGCACATTTCTGGGCTCGTAATGAAACCGTCTACAAGTGCTGGGATGGTTGGGGGGGAAATATCGACCCATAATGGTCTCTGTTGGCAGGGACTAATTGGGGACTCACCGTTTCCCTATCACAGACCTCTGAGTACTCAGTTGCACTCAAACATATAGGCCTGTAATGTAACTGCTAACCAGTTTGGGGCAGGGTTGAACCAAAATGGCCTCCATTAGCTGGAGTTCTAATTGGGGACTCACCGCTCTGCTCCCGCTGCACCCCCGCAGCTAACAGGTCTGGTTCTCCCAGGCTTATGTCATTCAGTCGGCTTCCTAGGCACTCCACACACAGCAGCTTGCACCACTCCTCTGCATCCAGCTCTAAACACAGAGTTAAAACAAGAGTTAAGCACACAGACAGAAATACACACTCCACACACAGCAGCTTGCACCACTCCTCCACATCCAGCTCATACAAAGTTAGAAAAGTACACACACACACACACACACACACACACACACACACACACACACACACACACACACACACACACACACACACACACACACACACACACACACACACACACACACACACACACACACACACACACACACACACACACACACACACACACACACACACAGATGAATCATACAGCATGCACTGTGGACTAAAAAAGCCCCGGACGTGAGTATCAGGTAGTGGTAACCTGGAGAAAATCAATCTGATTAATTCTCTGCTGATGAAAAGAGTCAAGCAGTTCAAGAACACAAAACACCAGATGAATGCTGCATTTCCTCGCTCTCTTCTCCTATCCCATCTTTCTCTCTAACCACTCTCAGCACTTCCCTCCCTAACCCTCTCTCTCTCTCTTCCCTCTCTCCTCTCCCCTCTCCTATACTGTACTCCTACAGCACTTGACCACCAGTCCCTGATATACCCAGCCATCACGTATTTGTTCCAAGCTAAATCACAAGATATTGTACAGGTTTTTAAAGGACCATAGAGTTCCGTCAATATTATTTTTTCCCAATGAAATATGGAGCATTGTGGTAACCGTGACAACCGTAATCTGTACTGTACTTCTAAAGCACATCCAGTACAGATCTGGGATCAGGCCATAAAGCATTTTTTCTCTGATAGATTTGATCACCAAGCAGAACACAGGGGGATCAACTGACGTTCTTAACACCAGAAAATCAATAGCTTATTATCCCAATAGGGTGATATAATTAAATGGTGGGAAGCCTGGGTGTAAAAAACAATTAACAGGATTGATCTCTAAGGAAATTGTGTGAATGCATCCGAAAATAATTATCTCGGAGCAACAGTGACAATCTTTTAATCAAACCCATACGCGTCGATAATATCTCTACTCTGTTCATCAGTTACACACACCTTATCTCTCTCTGAGGCACACATGTGCACACAAACAGGAACACACACAAACAGGAACAGGAACAGGAAGATGAACATGAACACACACAAACAGGAACAGGAACAGGAAGATGAACATGAACATACACAAACAGGAACAGGAAGATGAACATGAACACACACAAACAGGAACAGGAAGATGAACACGTGCACACACAAACAGGAACAGGAACTGGAACAGGAAGATGAACATCAACAAACACAAACACATACACAACATACGCTGCCGTGTGCACAAGTCTCGAAAAGCTCAACTCTGGCACTCTTGGCAGTGGTGAGGGAAGAGGAGGGGTGTTATTGAATTGTTTAATTAACCACTAAGTGGAGGCTGATGGTTTCATGAATCAAATTCTCACTCCCTCACACAGCAAACAGATAGACAGTTGTTGGTGAATACCAATGTCTTCCTCTAAAGATGGAAAAAGCTCTGTGTACAATGGAAAGTCAGTTTCCAGACTGTAGAATGTGGATGAGAGTTACTGAGCTATGAAATGAGAGTCAGACTGAGTTGTTTATCTGTGTGTTGTCTACTTCTCCCTGGTCTTTTCCCAAAGGAGCTCCAGGACATGGCACTGTGGTCACTGATGTGTATAGAGATGCATGTGGAAGTGTGTGTGTGTGTGTGTGTGTGTACACTCTTAAAAACAAAGATGCAAGTTGGAACCAAATAAGGTTATTGAGAGTGATGCCATAGGGGAACCCTTTTAGGGTCTCTGAAGAACCATAAATGGGATGGAAACTCATCGTTTACAGAACACACAAGGCATGCAAGTCACACTATGCTGGCTTGCAAAGTGATGTGTAATTCCAATTAGAATCCAGCCAGATTGGGGATATACAACATTTAGAATTTTTATTCACCCGCAGCCTGCCTTTGGAATGACTACCAGGGTTGGAAAGACTAAGATATAATGGGTGCAATAAATCCAAGTAACAGAATAGTTTAGAAAAATGTATGTTATTTATATTTGAGTAGCATTAGCTTAATTAATCAATAAACATACATGCAAAATCATAGATATTGAAAGAAACAATTTTGAAAATCCACCTGCAAAAGAGCATGCTGGGAAATATGATAGTGACGGTCATGGTTTTGGTTCAACTCTAGTTATTAACACCAACACTGGGGTTCTTTTACACCACTAATTAACTCAACACTAGTTAACACTGGACAAAAAGGGACATATTTGCAGGCTATAAAAGGGACATATTTGCAGGCTTCAATAGACATTTCAAGAACCTTTTAGAATTCTGAAGAACTGTAGATGCCACATCAAAAACCCCACACTTAACTCAAAGTTTTTTTTATCCGGCAACAGTTCTCCAAGGAACCTTAAGAGCTGAGGAACAACCACTTAAGAACCTTAATTTTTTTTTTTCAGTGTACAACAGGGCAGTTTATCTGAGAGGGAAAATGCAGGTTTTGAAGGGTAAAGGGTCTGTTCCCTAGACTGACCATGCCTGAGGTTGTGGCGTTGTTCATCCACACACACACACACACACACACACACACACACACACACACACACACACACACACACACACACACACACACACACACACACACACACACACACACACACACACACACACACACACACACACACACACACACACACACACACACACACACACACACACACACACACAAACATTTCTTCCCTTGCTGAGCCTGTGTCCTCTGAGTGTGTCTGAAGTTTAAACTCACACACTGTAAGAGCTGCCGAGTGGAAAATCACATAAACAAACACTTTATCCGAGAGGCAGCCTGGACAACACACAGGGAGAGAGAGGGAGAGGGAGCGGGAGGAAAATGAGAGAGAGAGAGAGAGAGAGAGAGAGAGAGAGAGAGAGAGAGAGAGAGAGAGAGAGAGAGAGAGAGAGAGAAAGAGTGGAAGAGATAAGAGAGCTAGACATCAGTAAAACAAAAAAAACTAGCAGTGAGAAGGAGCAAGAGGGAGTGCGAAAGAAAAGAGGCTGACACTGGCACAGTACCACAGAGAGAGCGCAGGAAGTGAAGGACACTGGGAGGGCAGCTTCCTGCATGGGGTGGACATGGGAGAGAGATAGAGAAAATGTGTGTACGCACAAAAGCGCGTGTGTGTGTGAGTGCCTTAAGGCTGTTATATCATTATATTTCTGAAGGTATGACTGTATTTGTCAGTATCCTTTGTTTATTTTTTTATAAAAGTTGCAAATAAGCTTCATAAGTAGTCCATGACCTTAGGGTGGTAACAAATACCTTCTAAGTGTTTTTAATGGGGCTTTCTCTCTTTTAATTGTTTTATACTGTTCAATAAAAAATAACTTTCAGCATACATTTATGTAGTTATTACTACATGTATGTATCATTACTACATAAAATATTTATTTTGTCTTTGTATGTCTCTATTTTGTGAAAAATGTACATTCTTCTTTATCAGAATAGTTATTCTCCTCTTTAACTACGTTTCCATCCAATAGCGACAGATTTGTATGCAATTATTCTACAATCTGCATAAAAACAATATGCCCACTTTCCCACCAGAGAAGCGCTTCCATCAAATGGACTTGTTTCTGATGAAAGGCTGTACGTGATGACGTAGCTGCACATAAAAATTAAATGGTTAAATGGGTTTCCATCGCATTTTCTACTCTACTGAGTGTTTTCTCACAGAAAATGTTGTGTTATATAGCATGTGTGCCCACTGTGGTATTGACACAATCGCTCTAGCCAACAGCTTGCAGATACAATGCGGGTATAGCCTACATCAGTGGTTCCCAACCTTTATCGGTTACTGTACCACCAACGGAATTCTGCTCTGCCTGGAGTACCCTTCATGTACCTCCACATGTGTATTTTACCAGCAGGTCTATGGTCTCATGAGTCTTCTCAAGTACCCCCTGTGGATAGGCCAAGTCCCCCCAGGGTCCTAGTAACCCTTGCATACATTATGAGATTTCTATAGACAAAAGAGCAAGATTATTTTTATTTGTCAAACGGCAGCCTAGCATAGATGATCATGTCACCAGAATAAGACTGTCACGTTGGTATAAAGGGTCGGGAGACAGGCGCAGGAATGCGTAATAGGGGTTTTATTTACACCCACATGACGGCGTGCCGTGTAAAGGCACAGGGACCAAGACCAAGCAAACACTATACAAAACACAGGGTTGAAACCCAAACAAAAGAGCGAGGAGTATCTCGAATAAATAACACAAGCGCACAATGATTAACACACGGGACGAGACCCATAATCATCTGCGCAATCCACAATGGCACGAAAGCCAAAATACACAGCACAGGTACTCACACGCACCAACGAACATTGTAACAATAATCGAACAGCCCAATGGAAACCAAAGGGCACACTTATACAAGTACTAATCTGTGGGAATAGGGGCCAAGGGTGCGTAATGATATTTCCGGTGGGATCCGTGACAAAGACCCTCAATATTTAGCATCAAGCTCATCACTGTGCACTTTCACCACCATGTGAAGTTCTTATAACTAATTTAATCTGTAGCCTAATAAACTGCATGGTTTCCAGAGTCGTAGTTGGAGGAGTCGTAGTTGGAGGACCACACAACATCGTGTGACTCCAAGTTTACTTCCAAATGATTGGTTATTATATCAATATTTACGCATTAGCGTTTCCACTGACATTTCTAGCATAACTAATTTTACAGACACAAAAAGATCCCAGCTTGTCTAGCATATTTAGTTTCAGCACTCAGTTATTACATTTAATAAACCAAACATTGATATACTGTTATGTAAGGTAAAGTAAAAATCCAAACTGGTCCGTATATACTAAAATGCGGTTCACCGCCCAGCCCTAGTGTGCATGTGTGTGATTGAGTGCAGGAAGTGAAGGACCATGTGTTGGACACGGGGGACACAGCCCTCCATATGGCAAGGGACTCCAGGAAGAGGGAGGGAGGGGTCAGCAGTGTAACTGTGAGCTGTGAGTGTTTGTTTGTTTGTGTGGGAGAGAGAGAGAGAGAGAGAGAGAGAGAGAGAGAGAGAGAGAGAGAGAGAGAGAGAGAGAGAGAGAGAGAGAGAATGGGGAGGGGGAGAGGGGAGAGGGGAGAGAGTGGAGATAGAGTTCACTGCACCCCATAAGGCACATAATCTATCCCCTGAGACCCACTGCTACAGCTCACATCAGCTCATCAGCACACACACACACAAACACACACTAAAATCACCTGCAACTTGTCTACAGCAGAACACTGTCCTTGTTTGTTTGTGTATGTCTCTTCCACCCAGTGCCCAATTAACTACTGTTTACTTCTCTGTTTGTGACATTACAGGAGAGGAGAGAAGAAGAGAAGATAAGAGAAAGGGAGAGGAGATGAGTGGAGAGGATAGGATAGTAGAGGAGAGGAGAGGAAAGGAGAGGAAGGAGAGGAAAGAAGAGAACAGGAGAGGAGAGGAAGGATAGGTGCTAATATCTCTGCAGGACCACTGCTCACTCTATTTCTCTCTCATCCCCACTGTCTCTCTCTCTACCTCTATCACTCTCATTTACTCTTCCCAATCGTTCTCTCTCACTCTCTTTCCCTCCCTTTCCCGTTATCACTATGAATCCAATATCCATCCTCCTCTATCTATCCGTGTTTCTCTTTAGTTCTCTATAAAGACTCTTAACACTATTAACTCAGCCAGTCCCTGCAGCAGAATTCATTACAACCTATCAGATCACAGCATTCTGCTCTACCAGGACCCAGAGGATGCAACCATATATATATAATACCCAAGTACCCCTCCACGCAAACCCACACACACACCCACCCTTCTTAGCTAATACAGTACAGAATCACATGCCGGGCGCTTGGAACACTTTCAGCACTCAATTGTCTTTCTCTCTCTCTCTCCCTCTCTAACCTTTCCCTTCTCTGTTATTTTCTCTCTTCTATTGCTTCCTCCCTCTCTCTCCTCCCCCGTACTCTTCATCCCTCCCTCCTTCTTCATCCACCATCCCTCCCGCCCTGCTTCCCTCCCTCCCTCCGTTCCCCAGCGTTGCATTGCTTACCTGACTCACAGGCAAATGTCTTGGAAGTCTCGTCGTAGAAGATGATTGCCATTGCGTGTTTCTTGGTCTCCCGCGGCATCCGTGTAATGTTCTTGATATTGTGAAGCTCTGTGATCTAAGACAAACAGAACAACAAAACATTAGCTAAATCAACAAGACGACAGCTGAGGGGACAAGCCACGGGGAACACATCGTCTAGTAATGTTAACTTTTCTTGTTTTTCTTGTTTGAAAAAGTTGGCGAGATAAATTGGTTGTTCGACTTGCTCCCTTAACTGATAATTGATCATCTTAAATTACTATTGGTGATGTTCTGTACATGCAGAATTGCAAAACAAAATGTAATTTTATCATATTTATTTACACAATATTCATATCTCATAAACTCTGTGAGACCTGTTGAAAGGATCTATATGAATACAATTCATTACCACTACTATCATTTTATTTAGGGAAATCAATGGAAATTGTGTGAAGAAGACCATTTATATTGTGTAATGGATTATAACAAGCTTGTCATATACATTATGGATCAACTCAGTCTCCTAAATGAGAGTTTGGATTTCCATTGGTCTGGCTCTAACTAAAAAAACTATTGGTGAAACCGCTTCACTATGCACACGGCAACTAAAGATCCAATCAATACTCAGGAGCAGAATCAAAAGCTCCTAAATCATGTTAACTCTGGGAGTTAACAGTCATTTAATTGAATATCTTGTGCATTTATAGGTCTGTTTTCTTCAACAATCTGCTCTCTGTTCGCTGCAGGACAGATAAGAGCCATTACATTATTGTAGAGCGCTCGCTCAGAGCCAACCGTGGGCACAATGCCAGCCTGATGGGAATGTATTACGTGGGCTCACTGCTCGTATACTGTAGTAAAATGTGTGTGTGTGTGTGTGCGTGCGAGTGTTCGTCCCTGCATGCATGTGTTTCCTATATAGTAAACAACTGACTGTTAGAGCTCAGTGCCACGAGCCATACTAACATGCCACATGCAGAATAAAGATTTCTACATTTGATTCGATTATTGCTAGTGAAATAAATTCAATTTTCCATGAACAGCATGTTCTGTTCAAGACTGTTGAGAAACTGCATCACAAGGCATTGTGATGATGAGGTTGTACAAAAATGTATTGAATACCATTATCCTCAGTATTCATTATCCAGAAAATAGCATTGATACCATCTGTTTACATCGCTGATGTGAGGAAGTGAATATGAAGTCAATATGGTTCATATCTTACCCCAGAAACATAATTATAACACAGAACTGGCAGCAAAAACCACATCAGCACTGGAGCTAGCTGGGCTCTATGTGCTTAGCCAGCCTCCCCCTTCCCTCTCCTCTCCTCTCCTCTCCTTTTTGATTATCTTATCTTCTTTCCTCTCAGAACATAGCCACAAAGCTGTTGTCAAGAATATAGCCCAAAGGCGGAAACTCTCTAAAAGTTACTTCTCTACAGTTTACTGCTTATTTATTTACGGTTTATGAACCAAACCATCGGTAGCATTATATGGCTGCAAATGCCTTTGTGAAAAGCTCTTGACATAGAGAGGCACCCAAAACAGTAAACAAGTGAGACAGGGAGTGGGTCCTTCTGAATTCTTTTTTGAATTATTCAGTTGTATACTCCGAGTCAATATTCACGTAATAATAATGAATTCCCCTTGACTACACCCACAAATTGGGGGAAAACAAACTTTATTTCCCATTGACACCCAGTGTATAAGAGACAACTTTTTTGTTGTTTTTTGTTATAAAGAAATAACAAAACATGCTGAAAAACTGAAGTGTTGTTTAATGTACATGTAGCCAGGTCAAAAATCCCGACCTACGGTTCACAATGCTCCCACGTAGGGATATAGAGCCTGCGAAAATAGCCCTGTGGCTTCAGGCTATTCGGCATGAGAGAGTGGGAAACTAGGGAGCCGGTATCCAAGTAGGCTACACATACAGTACCTAATGAACTCTAATGAACTTACCCTCTGCAGCAGAGGTAACTCTGGGTCTTCCTTTCCTGTGGCGGTCCTCATGAGAGCCAGTTTCATCATAGTGCATCATGTGTTTTTGCGACTGCACTTGAAGAAACTTTCAAAGTTATTGACATTTTTCGGATTGACTGAGCTTCATGTCTTCAGGTAATGGCTTCCGAGTGGCACAGCGGTCTAAGGCACTGCATTGCAGTGCTAGAGATGTCACTACAGACCCTGGTTCGAATCGGGGTGTTTCACAGGTGGATGTGATTGGGAGTCCCATAGGGCGTCGCACAATTGGCCCAGCATTGTCTGGGTTAGGGCCAGGGTAGGCCGTCATTGGAAATAATAATTTGTCCTTAACTGACTTACCTAGTTAAACAAAAGGTTAAATTATTATTTAAATGTTGTTGTTTTTTTAAATGATGGAATGTCGTTTCTCTTTGCATATTTGAGCTGTTCTTGCGATAATGTGGACTTGGTCTTTTACCAAATAGGGCTATTTTCTGTATACTACCCCTACCTTGTCACAACACAACTGATTGGCTCAAACGCATTAAGAAGGAAAGAAATTCCACAAATGTAACAAATTAACACCTGTTAATTGAAATGCACTCCAGGTGACTACCTCATGAAGCTGGTTGAGAGAATGGCAAGAGTGGCTACTTTGAAGATTCTCAAATATAAAATATATTTTGATTTGTTTAACACTTTGTCACGTCCAGGCCTGAGAAGACAGGCTGGAGTGTTTAGTTTTGTTTTTGGTGTAGGGGTTTTCTGTTCTAGGTTATATATTTCTATGTTGGGTTAATGGTTCCCAATTAGAGGCAGCTGAGTGTCGTTGTCTCTAATTGGGAACCGTATATATGTTTGTAGTTTTCACTTGGGGTTTGTGGGTTATTGTTTGTGCATAGCTTGTAGGTTCATGTTATGTTTCAACTTCACGGTCTTCGTTTTGTTTGTTTTGCCCAGTTACGTGTGTTTCGTTTATGTTAAATAAGCATGTATACTGGATGCCTCGCTGCGCCTTGGTCTGTCCGTCCCGAAGATCGCGACACACTTTTTTGGTTACTACATGATTCCATGTGTTATTTCATAGTTTTGATGTCTTTACTATTATTTTACAATGTAGAAAATAGTCAAAATAAATAAAAACCCTGGAATGAGTAGGTGTGTCCAAACTTTTGACTGATACTGTAGCTATGTGTGTGGAAAACATTTAATCACAGGTAAGACATTTCACTTGTTTAATATACTCAGTTTGTACTGTAACTCCATTCACTACTTGTAGCTGTAAAATCCATTTGTTTGTGTTGTTGGGAAACCCTACAATATAAAATGTTTTATGTAGTGAGAACGCTCCGGAGCAAGCAATGTTGAAAAGTAATCTTTAGACATACAGACGTACTTTTCTTAAATGTAGTTTTGTAATTTATAAAAACAATCAGAAAACAAGAAAATTGATTTGAATAAGGTCATGTTTTTGCTGTGAGACAACTGGGTAACTTAGGTAACAACAGGTTGTTTTCCAGACAGGTGGGCGGGGCCGCAACGTTCTAATATCGACTGGGAGTATAGACCACGCAGCACCCTTCGAAACACAAAAGCAAATCCCCTGTTGTTCTTAAGTTTTCTCTGCAGCACTGTTCTGGAACCCCTCGGATGGAACCTTTCCTAATCTGTGTGAGGATTCTAGGGAAGCATTTTCATGTGCACTGGGGAGCACTGTGGGGAAGCATTATCAGGTGCACTGGTGCATGTGTTCTGTCATCATTCACTCTGCTGTGGGTAGCAGACATCTCTAGGAGAGGTTAAAACTTCACAGGCATTTCAATTTGATTGCATGATGTAGTAGAAAAGGTTACCTAGCTATCGCAAATCACCATAGGCCGTCAGTCTGTCAACCCCTTGATGAGGTGGGGAAGTGACTGATAACTAATGATAGTGTATTAGACAGTATGTTATAGGGCCTTAAAGGGCCCCTCTCATAATACAGCCACATATTAAAGAGCCCAGACACATCAAACACTCTGGTGTCCCAGCAAGTCCCTATCTGAGGCTACATTTCCTCACTTCCCATCACTACAGCAGAGCCACTTAACTCACTTAACATCATCCTTGCCACTGATGATGAGGCCTAATTGGGGTATTTTCAAAGGGTTTAAGAAGCGGGGAGAGATATATTATATTCCAGATTATCCTCCTCAAAGGAAGAGAAAGACCCCAGAGGAACGAGATAAAGCGGCCAAATGTGCCTTAATAGATTCCGAACAGCAATCTTTACCCTATGTGAAATTCTTTTATGAAAGACAAATACAATTATTTTTTGGGGTCGGTTTGTGCGTAATACTATTTTTCAGATTGATGTGTAATAAAATAAGTGCTTGGCGACATTGTCTGAGGGGAAATGGTGGTTGGGGCTTGTTATTGGTTAAACATTAAGGTTGTGGCTAAGTTGTGATGGCAGGCGGTGCCGTTAAAAGGGTCAACAGACTCAGACAAATGAATTTCTGTCTGGCCTTGTACTGTGTCTAAAAACATATCTGTCTACTGAGTGTACCCTTCATATCCAGACAACAAATTATTCGGAGATCCAATGAGGTGAATATATATATATATATACAGTTGAAGTCGGAAGTTTACATACACCTTTGCCAAAGACATTTAAACTCAGTTTTTCACAATTCCTGACATTTAATCCAGTAAGAATTCCCTGTCTTAGGTCAGTTAGGATCATCACTTTATTTTAAGAATGTGAAATGTCAGAATAATAGTCGAGAGAATGGTTTATTTCAGCTTTTATTTCTTTCATCACATTCCCAATGGGTCAGAAGTTTACATACACTTTAAATTGTTTAACTTGGGTCAAACATTTTGGGTAGCCTTCCACAAGCTTCCCACAATAAGTTGGGTGAATTTTGGCCCATTCCTCCTGACAGAGCTGGTGTAACTGAGTCAGGTTTGTAGGCCTCCCTGCTTGCACACACTTTTTCAGTTCTGCCCACAAATCTTCTATAGAATTGAAGTCAGGGCTTTGTGATGGCCACTCCAATACCTTGACTTTGCTGTCCTTATGCCATTTTGACACAACTTTGGAAGTATGCTTGGGGTCATTGTCCATTTGGAAGACCCATTTGCGACCAAGCTTTAACTTCCTGACTGATGTCTTGAGATGAGTTGGCAGAGTTGCAAAGAAAAAGACATATCTTAGACTGGCCAATAAAAATAAAAGATTAAGATTGGCAAAAGAACACAGACTCTGGACAGAGGAACTCTGCCTAGAAGACCAGCATCCCGGAGTCGCCTCTTCACTGTTGACGTTGAGACTGGTGTTTTGCAGGTACTATTTAATGAAGTTGCCAGTTGACTACTTGAGAGCGCTTGTTTCTCAAACTAGAAACTCTAGTCCTCTTGCTGAGTTGTGCACCGGGGCCTCCCTCTCCTTTTCTATTCTGGTTAGAGCCAGTTTGCGCTGTTCTGTGAAGGGAGTAGTACACAGCATTGTACGAGATCTTCAGTTTCTTGGCAATTTCTCGCATGGAATAGCCTTCATTTCTCAGAACAGAAATAGACTGACGAGTTTCAGAAGAAAGGGCTTTGTTTCTGTCCATTTTGAGCCTGTAATCGAACTCACAAATGCTGATGTTCCAGATACTCAACTAGTCTAAATAAAACCAGTTGTATTGCTTCTTTAATCAGGACAACAGTTTTCTGCTGTGCTAACATAACTGAAAAAGGGTTTTCTAAAGATCAATTAACCTTTTAAATGATAAACTTGGATTAGCTAACACAACGTGCCATTGGAACACAGGAGCGATGGTTGCTGATAATGGGCCTCTGTAAGCCTATGTAGATATTTCATAAAAGATCTGCCCTTTCTAGCTACAATAGTCATTTACATCATTAACAATGTCTACACTGTATTTCTGATCAATTTGATGTTATTTTAATGGACAAAAAAAATGTTTTTCTTTCAAAAACAAGGACATTTCAAAGTGACCCCAAACTTGTATATATATATACACTGTTTATATATATAAAAGTGACAGTATAAAACATGTATTTACCTTGTGAAAGCTTCTGAAGTATGCTGCCTTCTCATCTTGGTATTTCTCTAACCGTCTGGGGCCTTTACTGGATGCCTTCTTAAACACCAGCCAGCACCTCTTGAAGATCTGTGGAGAACACATGGATAACAGAACCATGAGAATACCATCAAAAGAAACCCAAACCAGGGAGATGTTCCCCTGAATAATCTGATTAGACACCCAAACCAGGGAGATGTTCCCCTGAAGAACCTAATCAGAAACCCAAACCATGGAGATGTTCCCCTGAAGAATCTGATCAGAAACCCAAACCATGGAGATGTTCCCCTGGCGAACCTGATCAGAAGAACCCCAAACCAGGGAGATTTTCCCCTCAACAATCTGATCAGAAACCCAAACCAGAGAGATGTTCCCCTGAAAAACCTGATCAGAAACCCAAACCAGAGAGATGCTCCCCTGAAAAACCTGATCAGAAACCCAAACCATGGAGATGTTCCCCTGAAGAACCTGATCAGAAACCCAAACCATGGAGATGTTCCCCTGGCGAACCTGATCAGAAGAACCCCAAACCAGGGAGATTTTCCCCTCAACAATCTGATCAGAAACCCAAACCAGAGAGATGTTCCCCTGAAAAACCTGATCAGAAACCCAAACCAGAGAGATGCTCCCCTGAAAAACCTGATCAGAAACCCAAACCAGAGAGATGCTCCCCTGAAAAACCTGATCAGAAACCCAAACCAGATAGATGTTCCTCTGAAGAACCTGATCAGAAACCCAAACCAGAGAGATGCTCCCCTGAAAAACCTGATCAGAAACCCAATCCAGAAAGATGTTCCCCTGAATAATTTGATTAGAAACCCAAACCAGAGAGATGTTCCCCTGAAGAACCTGATCAGAAACCTAAACCAGAGAGATGTTCCCCTGAAGAACCTGATCAGAAACCCAAACCAGGGAGATGTTCCCCTGAAGAATCTGATCAGAACCCCAAACCAGGGTGATGTACAGTAATAAACAAGATTCAAAACCAGCACACAATGCAACCTTTGAAGTTTGAAAATAGACATAACCGATTACACAGCCAAACAAAACAAAATGCTGACATTGTCAAGGGCATTTTCTATCATAACACAATGAAGGTATTAATTTAGAAAATTGGGCTGAGTGTATCACAAAAAAACAACAAAAAAACTACAAAAATGAATTTGATACATTAATAAGCATCTTCACTAATTCATTTTTCCATCTACTTTCCAAGCATTCCAGCCAGCCTGTCTCATCATTTATCTGTGTGGATATTAATCCAGACTCAATGAGATGCTCACCGGTGCATCACCACATCAATAACTCAAAGAGCAAATGCTTTCCTCTCAGTCAACTGAAACTGGGCTGTTTGTGCATTCATCTATTTAGCAATCTAGACCTATTTGTTTGGATGCACTGCTACTGCACAGTCACAGATATACACACACACACACACACACACACACACACACACACACTCGCCCACAGCCGCACACACACACTCGCCCACAGCCGCACACACACAATAAGGTCAAAATCGAAAGGGGACATACACGATCAAAAATGGTCCCTCTCTCTCTAGAGATAGAGAAAGAAAGAGAGAGAGAGAGAGAGAAATAAAAAGAGAGAGAGGGAGAAGCAGAGGGTAAGAGAGGGAAGGGACAGAGCGAGAGAGGGAGGGAGAGAGGGAGAAGCAGAGAGGGAGAAGCAGAGAGAGTTTATTTCTGCACGTATAACATGGTAATGACACGACAAAGTCATGTTTAAACGTTGACAGCTGATATGTCCCGGGTGTTTAGTGAGAGATGATAAAGCAGTGTAATAGTAGCTAACTTTCTTTGTGTTGGCTTTCTCAGAGGTAGCCTACTGATGTAGCTTACTGAGTATTGATTGGCTGACCAAAGTCTGGTACATCCCCCCCTGCAGGGACGTAGAACTCTCTGGATCACACACGCACGCACACACACACACACACACACACACACACACACACACACACACACACACACACAGAGAGGCACAGATAGACACACACACACACACACACACACAAACACTGTGCCAAAGAGCCACAACAAGGTCAAGATTGAAAAAGGGACACAGACACTCAAAAACTCTTTAAAAAAAAGAACTTCACAATCATCTCTCCACTTCATTCTCCTCTGTCTGTCTGTATGTCTGTCTCTCTCCACTTTACTCGCTCTATCTCTCTCTCTCCCTCTGTATTTCTTTCTCTCTCTGCAAATGTCTCTTTCTTTCCCTCTCTTCCATTGCTCTCTCTCTCTTTCATGAAGGATACATTGAATCAGACCAGAATAACCCACATCTGAACACCTTATTCTACAGTCTTTTCTTATTCTAGTAGTACATCCATAACCTATATCATCCATAACCTATATCATCCATAGCCTATATCATCCATAGCCTATATCATCCATAGCCTATATCATCCATTGTCTATATCATCCATAGCCTATATCATCCATAGCCAATATCATCATACCTTATATCATCCATAGCCTATATCATCCATAGCCTATATCATCCATAGCCTATAACATCCATAGCCTATATCATTCATAACCTATATCATCCATAGCCTATAACATCCATAGCCTATATCATCCATAGTCTATATCGTCCATAACCTATATCATCCATAGCCTATGTCATCCATAGCCTATGTCATCCATAGCCTATATCATCCATAGTCTATATCATCCATAGCCTATGTCATCCATAGCCTATGTCATCCATAAACTATATCATCCATAACTTATGTCATCCATAACCTATATCATCCATAGCCTATATCATCCATAGCCTATAACATCCATAACAGAGCAGACACTGAAAGTGAAAGATCCTTAGTCATTCTAACTTTTTACATCCTTATACCACTACTGTGTGATTTACTCCGACTCTGTCAGTTAAAGATGTCACACATCCCCTCTGTGGTCTTTGAATACTTTATATCTCCCTGACAGCTTGGCTCACGGACCTCTTGGCTCACATCCACTTTATTATCCTAATATAATTACTTTATGGCATCCGGAAAGAAAAAGGAAGGTGTCCTCTACCCTTAACGGTCTGTGTAAATGCATAAAGCGCATCTTCGTCTCGAACAGAGTGATTTAAACCAAATACAAATATACAGCCCATTAATGATACATGCAATAGCTTGAGATTGTTGTGATATTGTGCATTTAAATAGAGCATGCGGTTACTAGTAGCAACTTTGGGATGACTGGAACACTGTTGTGAAAACTGTAGTGCACTTAAAGTATGCACTTATCTGAAGTGCATTTATAAGGAGTCAACTATAACTTATTAGGCCTAATACCATATCTAGGGGCTTCATGTTGAAGAAGAGGATCTTTCTATTTCCTGTCTGAGATAGCTAGCTGATATTAATCTGTGTGATGTATGATTGTCACTCTCTGCATCGTCATCATGGGGGGACTGTGTATCCACGATTCATTTGTTTACTCTATAAAAGGAACACAGCGCCTGAACTTGGCACTCCAGGTAATTGACTGGAGTGAATTCTTGCCTTGGTTCTTATCTGTTCTGTTCCTACTGATGGGCCTTGGGGCCATTAGTGAGGCTCATGACTATTATACAGAGTAAACAAGAGAGAGAAAGAGAGAGAGAGAGAGAGAGAGAGAGAGAGAGAGAGAGAGAGAGAGAGAGAGAGAGAGAGAGAGAGAGAGAGAGAGAGAGAGAGAGAGAGAGAGAGAGAGAGAGAGAGAGAGAGAGAGAGAGAGAGAAATGCTTTAATGTAGAATGGGACACTTAAGGTAATGATGGGCTGTACCTATAAAGTGCTTTCTTACTTCTGCATTTATTAATCAGGACACAAGAGGCCATAATCAATAACCAATCTATTTTCTGAATAGTTTACCTAAGGACAAAACAACACCATATTACATTAAACCCCAAGAGGTAAGAATGAGCTGTCTGGTCGTTGATCATAACCTACAGCTCCAGTATGTGGCAAGTCATATAGAAACTGACTCAACTGTTGTCTCAAAATCCCTTCTGGGGCGATGAAACAAAACCATTAATTGCCTACCACACACAAAGTAATTCACTCTGAGAATGCTGAGATTAAGTCATAACAACACTACAAAAGCAAGCTCAGAGAGATAGCTACAGTGTTTATAAGAACAAAAGGTATGAAGGAAAAGGCTTAATTTCGCCTGTTCCACAGTTGTCAAATGCTTTGTCAAGGCGAGCCTATTCTTGGCAGTGTTTCTAGGTCTTACTTAGGAGGACTCTTACACTGATTTTAATTACATGGAGGTGAATGAGACTCTGAAGCTTCTAGAATGTGTGACTAATTAGAATGCCGGAACATTATTCTATGAGTGTATTTGTGTGTTGCCGCAGAACAAAGCCTCATCGCCCAGAAATAAAAATATATATATTATCAAGAAAAAGGGATGTTGTGAGAGTACAATCAGCATATTTTCTTTGAGGTGTGATCTGAGTACCAGAGGATGAAAGCACTGGTTTCTACTACAATAGCCCATTAAATTTGTGTGAAGAATTACTCCAAAGAAACTTTGCTGTAGCTACTGTATGTTGCGGTCGTTTGACTGTAACAAATAACCCTTTTCCATTTGTCTACAAGAGCTTTTAAAGAAAAGTATTATATTTTTCATGCTGCTTTAGTCCCTTATCGTATAACAAAGCAACAACACTGAAAGGATTTTCATACAAGCAGTACACAAGGTACCCAATGATAACTATATTGATTTCAGTGTGGAAATAAACCAATTGCACAAAACACCAACAAGTATGACTCACAAAGACATATTATGGCCAAAAGAACAGACTAAATGCATCACAGTGTAGCTTTGTTCATCAGCTTTGACCTGCCTCTCAGCAGAGGTCCAGAAGCTGAATATGGACTGGAGCAAATCTCTCGGCTCTCTGAGGCAGAGACATGCTGATTGCACTATGAAATCTCAATGGCTGATTAATCACTGGAAGTCCTGACCTGTCTTTATGAGTGTTCAGAACAACCCAGACCTTCCAAATCATAACACTCCTCTTCACAGATGTTTCAGATCAGAATACTGTTCAATGCTCGGCACACAAACAGGTAAAATATGATGTAAATATTTAGCCATGACAACCTATTGTACATACAGTATGATCACAAGCCAATGATATCCTATATGGGTAGTAGGACTGAATGTTTATTCAGGATACAGGACTCATACAAAATGCTAGAGGCAGAGGCTCAGGCATTTTGGATCGAAAGTAAACTGGGTCATGAAAATGTACTTTGCATTAATTTGGTGTTTTCTGAAGTTGAGAACAAACTCATTTAAAATATATTTTTCTACCATCTCTGTGCCATAGTTTGTTTTGTGCTGTGAAATCTTCCTGAGTATGATCTTAGCTGATCAAAAGACAACAGAACACAGCTGGAGATGAGTGTGTGTGTGTGTGTGTGTGTGTGTGTGTGTGTGCGTCCCCGCCTGCCTGCTTGTGTAACCTTTCGTGCTCCAACAGGAGGAGACATGACAGCCAGCTGTGTGGGATTGAGGAAGAGATTCTCTCCTCACCTTTATATGTCTGGATACACACCTGGGGAAGCAGCTGGCACAACCCTGGGCTCGCTCATTAGCTGTGTGTGTGTGCGTGTGTATGTGTGTGTGCGTATAACGGAGGCGGTCCAGTTTGTAGTCAACCTGTTATTTTCAAGACAGAATGCTTTAGCGCCCACAAGACTACTTTGTCAGAGCAAATAATATTCTAATTCTACTTAAACTACATCAAATTCATGGAACAGAGGCAGTAAAAGTGCTCCTTTAGAAGTAAAGAGGTGAAATCACATTTTAAACCCCGGTAATAAGTCACCACAGTCATTTCCTGTAAGTGGCCCCTGATGCTAAGTCCCTCCATTAACTTCTCTCAGAACATTGTGAAAGTTTTGGCGTTATTGAAGATGTGTCTGGCCTCAATAAAACATAAGCGAACTCCCCGTAGGCACATTACTCACCTGCTGAACGGGCTGAGAAACCATCTAAAGACATGAAAATGATTTCCAATGACAGCTACTGTAGCTCCAGGTATATGACTTCTCTCACATCTGCTAAAAATAGCAAAGCCTGTCTGCAAGTTCTGTTCAGGAACGAACAGAGTTTAATATTGAAACATAATCAAAACCTCAGAGAGAAGTGTGCTCACAGTAACATCCACTATTTCGCAGGTGCTGGGTAAGAGGCCAAACATAATGCTGAGAGGAGACCAGAACTGTTTCCAGAAAGGGACGTTTGATTTGAAAAGGAAGCACGGATAGGATGGATGACAACTTTTCGACCATTGTCTGGAGTTAACATTTTATTCTACAGCCTTAGGCTATTTCAGCTGATATTTACCAGCTATTTTTGTATTTTTATTTAACCTTTATTTAACTAGTCAAGTCAGTTAAGAACAAATTCTTATTTACAAAGACAGCCCACCTCAGCCAAAACCGGATGACGCTGGGCCTATGGGACTCCCAATCACAGCCAGTTGTGATACAGCCTGGAATCAAACCAGGGTCTGTAGTGATTCCTCTAGCACTGAGATGCAGTGCCTTAGACCGCTGCACCACTCGGGAGCCCACATCCATACAGTACTGTCTTGTACTTACTTCAAGGAATTAAACTACGATACCAACCTTTGTAAAGTAGTAGAGTTTGTTTCAAGGAATCCCAAACGCACATAAAAATAACAATCATCAAGAACCATCTTATTGCCATTCTACAAAGTCACTTCTAAGCCAATACCAAATTAAAAGCCTAATAAAGTGTAACCAATATGGACGTAGCTACAGTAGCATGTAGCCCATACTCTTTTAGCCCCAGTACCATGGCCTGAGCTCCCCCCCCCCACAGAGTGCACCATATTCCTATGGTGATAATGACTGCTGATGGACTATGACAGACCAGGCCCTGCAATATCAGCTGCTGCTGTTGGCAATCAATTTCAGACAGCGGCGGGCCAGCGCTGGGCCAGTACCGCGGTCCATCTTTATAATTTGATTTGTTATCCCGTCGGACAGTTGGTACAGCAATCATAGCAGCTATAATTTCCCTCACCCCCCCTCACAGCCCCACCCCGCACAAGAACATTTCTACAATTTGACAGCAAATGTGATGACTAGAAATGTCTATTTAATTGCAACCGTGACCCTACTCCCTCCCTCCCTCCCTCCCTCCCAATCCTGCAAATCGTAAATGCACACCTTACCTCGATCGCACTCCCAAATATCTCCCTAAAACACACTTACATCCATTCTCATCCCGACACTAAGCCACACATATATAGTAGCCACATACACAAACACACAAATGCTCATATACACACACATACACACTCCCCATCCCCGCCCCCTTATAATGTTTGGACATCCCATAATGTTGTAATTGGGCCCTGTCTACAGCTGTTGGCGAGGTAGTAAGGCTGCTGCACCACACCGCGCCCCAGTTAATCATAGATTACTTTATCTGGGCCACTCCAAATCCTCATGTGTCAACAGTGCTACCTCAGCGCCATGTAATCACTGCATCCCCCCTCTTTCAATCTCTCTCGCTTTCTCACTCTTTCCATCTCTCTCTTTCAGTCTCTCTCACTTTCTCCCTCCTTCCATCTCTCTCTTTCAGTCTCTCTCGCTTTCTCTCTCCCTCCATCTCTCTTTCAGTCTCACTCGCTTTCTCTCTCTCTCTCCATCTCTCTCGCTTTCTCTCTCTATATATTTATTTCTGTTGGGTTCTCTCTCTCTCTTTCTGACTCCCTTTCTCTCTCTCTATATCTTTTTCCTCCTTTCTCAGACTATATCCATGTCTTCCTTTCCTCTTTCTTTACCCCTCCATCCCTCTTTTCCCCCTTTTCTCTTTCCCTGTGCATGGCTACAGCTCCTCGTCAACATTAATGGGCCAAATCAGTCCAGAAATGTAATATCCATGTCCTAATGGGATAGAGTGAGATACATGATAACTCTATGTTATACATTCTGCCTGTGACACTGACTGCTATTGAACATGACATCAGATGTAGAGGACATTGCAGGCTCTCACCCAAAACACAGCCTCTACAGTCATGATGACATAAGCAACAGGGACAGGTGCTAATCCACGGCAGAGTGTGAGATGAGAGAGAAAGAGAAAAAGAAGAGGAGAAGGGAGAGCGTGAAGAAGAAGAAGTGGAAAAGTAGTAGCTGTTGAGAAACTCTTTGCAGTGAGAAACGTCTGGTTCAGAAGCCTGGCACACAGGTCTGGTGAAAGGGAGAACAACTGCATTTGGCTTCAGGCCGCCCTCCATTAGGACTAATGATAAATTAGGCTTTTAAACAGGACTTCTAGTTAGAAGCCTGTGAATAGATTATAATACACAAGACAACAAATAACACTTTTCCTCTTCAGCAGTAGAATATCTCTCATACTCTGCCCTCTCTGCTATTTCAGACCAGACTGGAGCTATTATGCTCTCATTCTACATCAATAAACCATAGGACAAGCCCTGTTAAAAACACACCCAATTCTCATGCAAATATTCCTGTCAAGCACAGGCAACCAAGGCAGCACTTTCCCTCATGTTTTCTTATTACCCTGGTGTTTTCTTATTACCCTGGTGGTACTCTGGGGATGTTTGGCCCTTGTTGGCCACCGTAGTTTGGAGCGTGGAACATTAGTTAAAATGTCAAACACAGCAGCGGATTCAGTCATCACACCCTACAAAGCATACTTAAGAACAGGACCGAAATAGCAGCCAAATTATTCTCAAGGAGATGTAGGTCAATATTGAGGTTTCTCTTCTCTGAGGTATGGGGGAGAGAAGGGCAAATGTTTCGGCTGTTGGAAACCACACAGTCTATCGCTCATGTCAGTACATACATACACACACACACAGACACACACACAGACACACATGCATATGCATAAACAGACACACACTTGATTGAGTTATGGAGTCTTGGGGATAGCTGACCTGCCCTGGCTGTCAGAACACACGTTTCTCATACAGAAATAGCAGTGGCAATACTTCACAACATCTCCAGGAAGATAATACAAATGGATTCAAGTACAATACCCTGCAAGCATAATATATTTATGCTACTGGTTTGAATATAAAATAATGTTGTATATACATTGTTTTATACATTTTATTTCCTCGTGGGATTTCTGATTCCAATTTAGATGGTTGTATAGCTGTGCCAACTACTTGATGTGAGCAGGATGTATCTACTGTGGATGTAAAATACATTTTAAAATACTCTTCCAATTGGTTCACAGTGGATGGATTCTGCTCTCAGTCATCTTCATGACAATTGCCTGCTCTTTAAAACGTCCCTTATCCCAAAGCCTCTCAGTATTACAGCTTCAGTCAGCAATCCCGCCGCAGCCAGAGAGCAATTTCATTGAATCTAACTACAAGGCTGAAGCAGCTCGTTGCTAGCTGTGTTCACGGACAATAACACAGAGACAAAAAAGGATTTGACAATGCAAGAACAACCTACCTCAATCTGTCTGTCTGAAGACAACGGATTCAGCCCAGCACAAACGCAGACAAACAAAACAGGCCACGGCAATTTCTTTCTGAGTGTACTTGACAGTCTATTATTGTTTATGAGCATGGCTGTCATACACCTCACAACCTCACAACACACAAACATCTCAATTTAACCCAAGCTCATAATACTCAAGCCGTGTTGTAGGGACTGATGTTTGTAGCCTAGCCATTAGCGTGCTACATTAGCATCCATACGTTAGCCTCCATACGTTAGCCTCCATACGTTAGCCTCCATACGTTAGTGTCATTGTATTAGGCTAGCCATTAGCTTTGTCTAAGATATGTATGGCAGAGGAGTTGGCTAAACAAAAGCACATTGGCCTACAGATCTGGGACCAGGCTTTTAAGTATACAATTATTTGTTTATCTGTCTCAAAAACCAGGTCACTTTTTTTGTGTGGTTTTGTTTTATATATAGTACATGTGAAAGGGGGAGGTGCCTTCCAAGCCTCTCTGTTTTTAGTTGTTTGTACCATTCAAAAGTTTTTTTTCTTGTATGCAAATAAATAAATACAAAATCAAAAAGCATAGGGCCAACTATATAAGCTAGGTACACAGGTGTGGGCTGTTGTGTGAAGACCAAATGGAAGCTAGCTAGCCTGTGAAGTGCCCGATGGCAGCAGTCTCAAAGGAAACAAGGAAACAGCCTATCAAAAGGGATGAAAGAGGTTCTTTCTTTAGAGCTACAACACTTGACTATTCTAATAACGCTTAGTTGACCTTCATTAACATGTAAACACAAACTGGGGGTGTGATTGCGTGTAGTGCAAACCACTGCATCCGAGATAGAGAGTATGATATTTGCATGTTGCAGGACCACATCATTATGCCTCTTTGTGTGTTTGAGTGAGTTGTTCGCTGGAATATCATCAGAGGACTAAGGATGGTAATCCTAGCCCAGTGGATCAGATACACCCTGAGGATTACTCCTAAAGTAGTACAGTAGGCTTACTGTTCACTGATGTTTGGGCTCCTGAAGTAGTACTGATGTTCTGGTTGGTTCACTCATGCATTTGCCTACATTGTGCTATCCTTAACAACCGGAAGACATACACGCATTCTGAAGCCATGTTTTGTCTGGTGCCTTTAACTGGGACTGGGATGTATCCAAACTAGGTTATAACTAGACTATATCCACAATGAGTTTGCCCTACTACTAAAACCCAAAGGGATCTCTTTCATACTGTAACTAACTTGATTTAGCTAATAGCCAGCCGCTTTAACTAACAGTTTCCAAATCTAATTAAACACGTGTTAGAGGAAGAAGGAAAAAATGGCCGTTTCACTCAGAGTAAACATCAAAGGAAGTGGTAGTGATGGAGTTGGTCATATTGTTTTTGTCTAATTTCCACTAAAGAACATACTCCATTGGAATAAATGGGCAGTGATTCAGCGTGACTGTGTGCAGTCTCAGCATGGAGCCATTGTGGAATGCAATTATCACTTCAGCTAACAGACTACTGGGCAGTATGAGAGGGAATCACTGGGATGCCAGGGGGAAGTGGGGAAGTGCGTAGGAAACATGCAGTTAGTTAGAAGAGTGTTTAGGGCACAGGAAGGTCAGGTGTGTGTGTGATCTAAATGCCTGCTGCTCAGTACCTCATAGCATTAAGTCAGATTAGCTCAATGTCCACTGCTTGCGTACAAAACATACCATACAATCTGCAAATGGTCAATTGTTCAACCACTAAACCACTCTTTCTTACACATACTAACACAACACTATAGGCATTTTCGCATCCAGAAAACTGTCCAAGACCTTCATGTTTGCCATGTCTTTACGAGTATGGAAGTCATTCTTTTCTCTATTATGGCCCCATAAATGATTTCCATGGAAGTGACGGTGCCAGGACTGGTATTGTACTCCATTTACAACTTCCCTTGGCAGACCTTATCCAAAATTAATTCTTCTAACAATAACTCTTGAGGAAATATTAGAAGCTGTCTCAATAGAAAGTGGATCATACTGCGGCCGGACGAGACAGCACTCCATGTTTCTCTGTAACACTGGAACTCACTAGAAAGTAG
Organism: Brachymystax lenok tsinlingensis; assembly: GCA_030435695.1. Taxonomy (NCBI): domain Eukaryota; kingdom Metazoa; phylum Chordata; class Actinopteri; order Salmoniformes; family Salmonidae; genus Brachymystax; species Brachymystax lenok. Next base: position 19,960,067 of record CM059782.1, read on the forward strand.
TACACTTTTTTTAAAGCAGGCAGATACAGTAAGCCAGGCACTGTGAGAAAGAAGCTGTTGTGCCATTTTACATAGTACTCAGCAGGACAGACAGGTAGCTTACTGCCAGCCCTGTATGGGGAGAGAAGTTAGCTGTCACCTTCTTGCTATTAAAAGAACTCCCCTGAGAGGGAGAGAGAGAACGAGAGAGAGAGAGAGAGAGAGCGGGTAGAGAAAGAGAGAGAGAGAGAGAGAGAGAGAGGGGAGAGAGAGAGAAAGAGAGAGAGAGACCGAGAGAGAGAGAGAGAGAGAGAGAGAGAGAGAGAGAGAGAGAGAGAGAGAGAGAGAGAGAGAGAGAGAGAGAGAGAGAGAGGACTCATCTCTGAATAAATAGAAGCAAGCATCAACTCCTTGATGAGTGCTGAGAGAGATGATAGCTGTCAGAGCTTTGCCAACACACATGTCAACGTTACCTCTCATATTACACATAAGTATATGTGTTATTGAAATAAATATTGTTTCTTAGGCTGAATGTTCATTATTCAAAGAATGTTGTATTTGGGAGTTTTTAATAATGCAGTGATCTTTGATTGAAAATGTATGATGTTTCTCTATTTAAAACAAGAGAAGAATGTTACCTTGTAGCGTGCAAAAGTACACACAGACACACACACAGAAACACAGAGACTGGCGTGACTAGGCCATTTGGATGGTTATGTGGATGTGTAACTCCTTTACAGCTCCTTGATGGAAGCTAGCAAAGAGAGATTAATCAGATTACAAGTCATTAGATCTCTAATTCTAAACTAAAGGCGTACCGCTTCCTGCTAAAAACCTTTTTTCCTAAGAATAACCATATTTCCTCCTCTACAGAATACAAAGATCGTATTTTTAGATCACACTATAACACAAAACAACATACTGTATGTTAACGCACATCTCTGAAATTGGAACTGAGATACAGGTAGATCATATTTACACACACATAAACACACACACATACACATGCACTCACGCACGAGCACACGCACACATAGGCATAAACCCATTCAGTTGTTCAGTAGGTTTGTGAGCCCAGAGGGATGGAGTGATTAATGAAGGGGAAAGAAGAGAAGAAGGGGACAGAGAGATGGTGTTAAAAGAGCTAGCTATGATAGATACCTTTAGCGTTGGGATTTCATAGGTGAATCTCAAGTGTGTCCATAGAAGATAATAACACCATGGAGAATCATACAATTCAAATGGTGCTGTATATCATGAAATCTATCATTCTAAACTGGAGCAGGGAGACGTTTGTACCTTGTATTAATCCTTTGAGAAATGAATTATTCGCATGCAAAAGATACTGTATCTGTACAGTGTGCTATGATGTGTTTTGTAATTGTTTGTGATATCAGTAAAACAGTTTGTAGTACATGCCATCCATTATCTCAAAAGGTTAAAATAGTCCTCCTTCACTTACATAGTATAGCCTATAGCCACACCGACAGGCTAAGGTAGTGAACCATGCACCAATGCTTTACTATCAAGGTCAACGTCATTACCAAAAGGACAGAGTCATCAGAGGAAATGAGTGAACTGTTGGAAAAAAAAGAGCACAAATGATTATGCAATGAAATGTCTCAAGTATCTGTCTCAAGTAAGGCGTTTTCTGATTGTGTCTCTCCTCTGTAGTTAAGAGGCTAGACGGTGCAGCAGTTGGCTCAGGCTGTGGTGCCAGAGCATCAGGGTATCAGGGATTGATTTGGGAGATTAAATTGTCGTGGTCGGGAGTCCTTTCCTCCCTCCGTCCAGGCTGAGCTGTGAATTCTCCCCTCTCTGTGTGTGGATTAGTGAACTCCGCACTTTACAGAGCAGTTTATCACAAACACAATGAAAACACAAAGCTGCTGTTGGGAGTAGTCGGGACAGACGGTTGATGTATTATTGAGAGGATTGAGAGAGGGGAGAGAGGGAGAGAGAGGCGGGGGGTTAGACACAGAGAGAGACAGAGGCGGTTGGCTCAGACAGAGAGAGAGGGAGGGAGAAAAAAAACACAGCAAATTAGAATACTATTTGGCCCTAAACAGAGAGTACACAGTGGCAGAATACCTGACCACTGTGACTGACCCAAACTTAAGGAAAGCTTTGACTATGTACAGACTCAGTGAGCATAGCCTTGCTATTGAGAAAGGCCGCCATAGGCAGACCTGGCTCAAAAGAGAAGACAGGCTATGTGCACACTGTCCACAAAATGAGGTGGAAACTAAGCTGCACTTCCTAACCTCCTGCCAAATGTACGACCATATTAGAGACACATATTTCCCTCAGATTACACAGATCCACAAAGAATTAGAAAACAGACCCAATTTTGATAAACTCCCATATCTACTGGGTGAAATACCACAGTCTGCCATCACAGCAGATTTGTGACCTGTTGCCACAAGAAAAGGGCAACCAGTGAAAAACAAACACCATTGTAAATACAACCCATATTTATGTTTATTTATTTTCCCTTTAGTACTTTAACTATTTGCACATCGTTACAATTAGACATTTAAAATGTATTTATTCTTTTGGAACTTCTGTGAGTGTAATGTTTACTGTTAATTTGTATTGTTTATTTCACTTTTCTTTATTATCTACTTCACTTGCTTTGGTAATGTTAACATATGTTTCCCATGCCAATAAAGCCCTTACATTGAAATTGAATTGATATTGAGAGAGATAGAGAGAGAGAGAGAGAGAGAGAGAGAGAGAGAGAGAGAGAGAGAGAGAGAGAATAAGACAGACAGAGAAAGGGTAAAGACAGAAAGACAAAGAGAGAGAGAGAGAATGAGAGAACGAGACAGAGGGTAGAGACCTCCCAGGCATCCTCAAGAGGGAATGGCAGAGAGGAGGAGGAGGAGGAGGAGCAGAGGAGAATAAAGTGTATTGATGCACACAATGCCCCATTGTGAGCCCCCGGGCCCTTCTATGTGGCACATTAATTCATCAGTTGGGCCTTAGACATCTCTAACTGCTAATAGCAACATTTGTACCTGTTCAGAGTAAAAAGCTCTTTTGATAATTAAGAGCAGCGGGGATCATTGATGTGAAATATTCAAGCGAGGTCTGAAGACAGAGATTTATTTATGAAAGGAGCTGAATAGTAGCACATTTTTCACTGTGAATAATGTTGGCTGTGTTGTTTCCCATATCCTGTGAGATGCCATTCATCAGGCCCAATAAGAGCCAGTCATTTGTCTTTAGCTCTTTTGTGTCTGATAGCAGCTGATGAAAACAGAAAAACAAATTGGTCCAAGCGAACGAACGAAGGAACGCCCACGCCTGGCCTTGCATATCTGTGAGTTAATCCGCTGGGTTTCAGCAACATCTATCACCGGATAAACAGTAGCGGGGCTATACACTAGAACACTCCTTCTGGAAGCATCCTTAAAACTATCTAACAGGAAAGCTCAGCTGACAACAGTTCAGTGTAACCGGTTCAGTTCATTCCAGAAACTCACCTCCAAGTACAGTACAACGGCCAGTCAGTGACAGTGACTTAGCTGGAGGAAATATCCTTATACCATATTGTTCAGATCAACAACTTCACATTTCCAAAAATTGGGAAATAAAGGCTTATATTCATAGAAATGGGAAGTTCACTGAAATCGCCTGCCTCTTTCCAGAAAGTCACCACTAGTAAAAGTACAGTAACTGTAGCTCCAGTTTGAGAGAGTTGCCTAGTGAGTTAGTCTAGCTGCTGAGAATCGCCTGACGCCCTGTATCCAGGCCAACCTGTCATCGTTAACAGTGAGAGCACACAGTGAGTAGAGATCCTATCTTAACTGGCTGGGGCATCTCCCACAATACAACCATTGTTCTCCTCCGTTACTGGCCTGGTGCGTCTGTTGTGCGCTCCGTCCCCAACCACATCAGGGAACATAACCACACTATTACAGTAATACTACTTGTTAGATACTACTGCTCTGTTGGAGCCAGAAACAAAAGCATTTTGCCACACCCGCAATAACATCTGCTAAACACTTGTATGTGACCAATCAAATTTGATTTGAATTGATTTATTACAATACAAATTCTCAATATACAGTTGAACGATCAGTGCGGACAGAGCCCCCCTTGAGTAGGGTTGAGTGAAGAACGCCCGGGAGAGACAAAGAAGAGCGGTTAGGGGTGTTAATACGAGGTGAATGGGCAGGGAGGGAAGCAACTTAGTCAGGGGGAAAACAACATGGTGGCAGATTGGACTTGTTGTTGAGATTAAATTGTGTTGACTCTCAGAGCATAACAGGGAGTACTATAAAGAGCTCAAGCAAGATTAACAACAATCAAATCAGGGTCAGATTAAATAAAAATGCTCTCACTCTCAATCTCTCAATATTACTCTTTTGAAAACAGGAATCTCTCTCTCTCTCCCTCTCTCTCCCTTCCTCCCCCCATCCCTCTTTCCCTTCCTCCCCGATGGCACATTTACAGTGTCACCATTTACGGGGATGTGACTTTTGAATGGCAGCCTGACTGACAACCAGGGAAATGTAAAAGTGGCTAAATGGTGCTTCCTATATCCATTAGTTATGACTAAGATAGAGACATTCAACAGTTGACCTTTCCTCATCTCTAGCACAAACCTCAACCTGAGGAACATGGCCTTGCATTCAGATGACTAAAAGGTCATGTTTTGCTCCCTTCCCCAGACAGTCTATGCTTCCGTTTCTCACAGAGAAGGACAGGATATGGGGATAATGGCAATATCCTATGCCATCGTGGCTATTCCTTACACAGAGGTAGGCCCTTCACCACCAGTTTATATTTAGTTTGGTTCTGTCAGTCAGTCAGTCTGTCTGTCTGTCTGTGTATCTGTCTCCCGGGCAGATTGAGTCTGAGCAGAGAAAACAAGTAATAGCTTATGGTAGAAAGCCACAGGATTAGATCTAATTGAAGAACCACCTACTCTGGAAAAACATTGTTTGCTTGTTTGTTGTTTTGTGCCAATTCCTCCGTGTTGGGCCAGTGTGCGCGGCCACGCGAGGCGGCTGTGCGTGCGTGTACGTTTGCGTGTGTGTGTGTGTGCATGTGTGTGTGTGTGTTAAAATAAGGACTAGTCTGGGATAGGCAGAGGGTGCAGTGTGGCTGCTGAATAAAGAAAATGGAGAGAAAGAGAGAGAGAGAGAGAGAGAGAGAGAGGGAGAGAGAGAGAGAGAGAGAGAGAGAGAGAGAGAGAGAGAGAGAGAGAGAGAGAGAGAGAGAGAGAGAGAGAGAGAGAGAGAGAGAGCGGGAGAGAGAGAGAGCGGGGAGAGAGAGAGAGAGAGAGAGAGGGAGAGGGAGAGGGAAAGGGACAGAGCGAGGGACAGAGCGAGAGTGGGAGAAGCAGAGGGTAAGAGAGAGTGAGAGGAGAGAATGAGAGAGAGAGAGAGAGAGAGAGAGAGAGAGAGAGAGAGAGGGGGAGAGAAGAAGAAGAGGGTAAGAGACAAAGTGAGAGGGAAAAGGGTGTAAGAGGCTTAGAAGGACAAAGAAGGAACTGAGAAAGTGGTGAAGAGATGAGAGAGAAGGGGGAGTTCTGAGAGAGGACGAGAGGTGTGAGAGACTGAGTTGTGTGAGAGAGGTGAGAAAGAGTGTGAAAGATGAGGAAGAGAGGGAGAGGTGAGAGAGGGATGAGATGAGAGACAGGGAGCGACGAGGGACAGGGACGAGTTATGAGAGGGGAAGATATGAGGGAGCGAGAGGAAGAGGTGTGAGGCGAGGGCGAGACAACCATCTCTGACTCTCAGACTGTCTGAATCTCCAAGCTACGGAGGCTTAGCTAACTATATAAATACACCACACAACTCTGATTTCAAGTATATCTAAGTAAAAATACAACAAAGGAGTTGTCTAGACTCTAAAGAAGAAATATGTCTTCCACCAAGGCTGGGTAAAGTGACTTAACAAGACATATAAACAAAGAGAGGGAAGAAAGAAAATGTGCCTAGACCTTTTTAACAATTCTGCAGAAACACTGACACAGTACGATCTAACCTTCACACATGACCAGCCGCGAAAATGAGCCAATCAGGTTGACTGATGCTGATGAGGTTTTTCACCAAATCTATTGTTAGCCACGGAAATTCATACCACACAGAAGAAATATCCTAATGTCATTCAACTGTAGTTTTCCATAATCAGAAATTGAAACGAGGAAAATATGTGAAATGGTAGCCCTCTGGAGAGTAAGGTCAGAGAGGGGGAAGCGGAGGAGGACGGAGGAGGCTAGGTTTTGAAAGGTCAGTCATGATGCGATGGTTCTTATGTCAACTTGGACCTTTTCACGTCTGACAGACCATTTTACAGACCAGTGAACTTCGCTGAGTGGGAAAAAAACATCCAACGACTGCTACAGTGATATTGAAGAACATACACAAATTGCACAGTAAGGTCAGCTTTGTGTTTAACCTCCTAATGCCCTTATATTCAACTCTGGACCTCCAAGCCAGTTCCACTGCTTTTTTTCATTCTCTCCCTTTAATCAGGGCCTGATGTAGGCCTGCGACACGAGGTGGGTGCAATGCATTATCAGGTATAACAGAAAACCAGCAGGCTCTGGACCCCGTAGGGTAACAGTTGAACACCCCTGCCCTAATTGTTTTTGGTTAAGGTTATGAGTTATGAGGGGTAGCACAGATATGGAATTGTTCTACCCAGCAACAGTCCAGCAGCAAGACTGGATAGACAGAAGGTGAGAAGGACAACCTCTCAGTGTCTGACAGTCCTCCTATAGGGTCTCTGTCTGTCAGTCTGTACAATCCACCACATGCTTTACCAGAGGTGAGACACGACCATACCAGCATGGCATTAGATTCAAACAACAAGCTGGGGGAGGTTGACAGGCTGAGAACAGAAATAACATATTGCTGTTCAGCTCTTGCCTCACAACCAGCATGATGAAAGGTAGCTGTCCTGGCATAGCCACCTCCACAACAGCCAAATGTTGAATTATCTAACTCACAAAGTTACAGCAAAGCACCGTGCCAGAACACAATATACACACACAAATACGCATAACAATGTAAACCAGAGAGATTTAAAACTGAGTGATATGCTGAATGAGAGGATAAAATGTTATTTTCCTTCTCTTTTGTCATAAATGTTTCATCGTAGAAATTATTATTACAATAGTCTTATTCTAAAATGTAAATGCATGAAGACAAAGTCGTGATGAAGGCAAGGCAGGGGAGCGGAAAGCAGACCTCATTAGCCAGCATCACCCATCATGGTCAGAGGAAAAGGTTTCTGCTCTACATTAATTCTGTAATGTACTGTAATCTAAAAATACCCCAGCTGGTTTTAAGATCCAGGGAATATCACAGAGTATAGGCTACCATCATCACCACCATTTACTGTTAGAATGCTATTGTCCAGTGGGGAGTACAGATCACTGTATGTAATGTAAGCAAAGTGCTTTGAGCATTTTGAAAATAATTATAAACATAATCCATTGCTATTGTTATTACAACTGTATTACTGTGTAATAATTTAGTTGTTAACTCGTTGTGGTGTTTCAGTGCTTCTGATCAATACAACTAATTTGACCACAGTTGCTGTCTACTTTATGCTAGATCATCAACCTCATCCTATTTTTCACAACCACTCTGATACCATCCAGTCTTTATCAGCACAATACTTTCTCATTATCCTTACACCATCTATATCCATCATACTTGTAGGCAAGGAGTCAGTGCCCTGCATGGACTAAATTTAATTTAGAAACAGCTGTTCTCAATGATGGAGTTGTCTCTGTAATTTGGGAAGTAGCCTAAATTAGAACTTTGACAACATAGTTATCAATGTGGTGATGAAGAAAATAAATAATCATAATAATAATAAACGTGAATTGAACAATATGTCCAACAAACACTATCCCAATTTGAAACATTGTTATTGCCATCATATTCTGTTAAATGTCCTACATACTAACGAAAAAAACTCAATAAATGCAACCACTAAAGGAAAGTGAATCATGTTGTTTCGCACCTCTGTTATCTTCCTCTTGTAAATCTCACAGCAGGACAGCTGCCTGCAATTAAACCTCTTCTAAATAATCCAGCTGCCTTCCTAGTGCCCCTGCCTCCCTGCCTGCTTTCCTGATGCGGCTACTGCTGCCCGCCTGTCCTGACCACAAATAACTACGTAGAAGCCTCTCCTCTCCTTCAGCAAAGTGTCACTCACCCCTAGTTTCTTACTCCGTATCCGCACGTATCCCTGCTTCACTATATCATTGAAGTTGGAGGCCATGGTCAGCGCGCTCCTCCACTGCCCCGGAAAAGTAACCTCCCTTTCGGATGCGAATAATTCTCCCTCCCCGGAGTCAGTCCGACATCCACAACAGTAAAGAACCACGGGCAACCAACTAAGCTTTCAACGCTCAGGCAGCAGCCGGCTTCAGCGCGGCAGCGCGTTCCATACGGGAGTAGGGAGATACCATTTGTCAGCTGATTTAATTCAGTCTATATAGAGAGAGAGAGCGAGAGAGAAAGAGAGAGGGCGCTTCCTGGAAGGCACCATCACCTCTTTGGTAGGGGGGCAGCAGGTAGCACGGTTAATACAGATGGCCAACCACAAGGGTCTTCTCTCTTTTGCTATGACACTCTTGCCTGGCTACCCATCCACATTGCTTCAGCCAATTGATATTTCTTCTCCAAGATGAATGTAGGCTATGATTGATAGAGCAGCGGAATTACATTCAGGGTGAGTCATCAACGGTAGCTAGCTAGCCATACACCGATAGACAGTGTCCTTCGCCCCCGCTTGTCGGGCACTTTTCCCGCAGTTCTGTTAATGATGGTGAGGGCAAGTGTTCGGCTGGCGGGAGCGAATGACACTGTGTGCTAGCTTAGCAAGCTAGTCCTAAGGAGTACTCTGGTACACAGCAAGCGGGAGTCGGGGTGACACTGTGCGCTAGCAAGCTAACTAGCAAGCTAACTAGCAAGCTAACTAGCAAGCTAGCACACAGTGTTGCTAACTAGCAAGCTAGCTAGTTAGCTAGCACATGGTGTTGTCCTAGCCTCCCATCTGCTGTGCTAGCGGAAAGGCGGGAATGACCGGTAGACAGTGTCCTTCACCCCCGCCTGTCGTGCACTGTTTTTCCGCAGTTCTTTTAATGATGGTGAGGGCAGGTGTTTGGCAGGTGGGAGTGAAGGACACTGTCAACCGATGTCGCTCTCGCTAGCAAGTAAGGAGGACTCCGGTAGGCAGGCAGAAAAATTCCGAAAATATTTAAATTTCCCTTTTTACCCACATTCAAAAGTGTCACACAAGCATGAAATTGCTTGTTCATGCAGGGACCAATGGGGTGCTCGAAGGGGAGGAGGGCGTTCATGCAGGAAACAATGGGATGCTCGATGGCGGGGGGTGTTGAAGGAACCAATGGGAAGATCCTGGGGGGGTAGCACCACGGTGCTACCCCCCCAGGTCACCAGGCTGCTCGTTATGGCACACACCTGTCACCAGCGTTACGCGCATAATGACACACACCTGGACTCCATCACCTCCTTGATTGCCTGCCCTTTATATGTCACTCCTTTTGGTTTCTTCCCCAGTCGTCATTGTTCATGTTTCATGTCGGTGCGCTGTTTGTGTTTCTTGTTTTGTTCATTTATTTATTAAATGTATTCACTTCCTGAACTTGCTTCCCGACTCTCAGCGTACATCGTTACATGTTGACTATGACATTACTTTAGCTAATATGGTGACAACGATATAGGCAGTTTGTAGCGCTTATGATATGGTTTCGCTTGGAAAGATTTTTTCACCTGGTCACATACAGCTGATGTGTCCATGAGCGAAGGGAAGAGGTGAGAGGAGGAGAGTGCATAGATGTGAGATGGAATAGAATGTGGCTGCTATGAATGTGAACTGTGTTTACACATAATCAGGGGTGTAATCATTCAGCCAGTTCTGTTGAAAAACTTGCATTAAATGGAAGCAAACGGAACCTAACAGGGATAAACATGCCTGAATTTGTCATATAGAAACTCTTGTTTGCAACTGTTGGACTAATGATTACACCCTAGATCAGCTAGATCTAAGCAAGAGTGTGCAAGGCAGTATTGAATGTGTCACTGTCTGTCCACGTGTCACTGTCTGTCACCTCAAATTTTTCTGTGCACCTACGTTGTAGACTTTCATTCATAGGCTAGGTTGTAGCAACCTCATGATGGGTATCGGGAAAATGTTAGTATAATTGATAACTTGACCATGCTCAAAGGGATATTCAATATCTGCTTTTGAAGTATTTTACCCATCTACCAATAGGTGTCCTTCTTTGCAAAGCATTGGATAACCTCCCTGGTCTTTGTGGTTAAATCCGTGTTTGAAATTCACTGCTCGACAGAGGGACCTTACAGGTAATTGTATGTGTGGCGTACAGAGATGAGGTAGTCATTTTAACCACTATTACTGCACACAGAGTGTATCCATGCAACTTATTATGTGACTTGTTAAGTCAATTTGAACTCATTAACTTATTTAAACTTGCCATAACTAAGGGGTTGACAATTTATTGACCCAACATTTCAGATTTTCATTTTTAATTAATTTATAAAAATGTCTAAAGATATAATTCCGCTTTGATATTATGGGGTATTGTGTGTAAGGCAGTGACACAACAGCTACATTTAATCATTTTTAAATTCAAGCTGTAACACAACAAAATGTGGGAAAAGTTCAGCAGTGTGAACATTATATTTTTTGTAACCTTCATTTAACTAGGCAAGTCAGTTAAGAACAAATTCCTATGTTCAATGACAGCCTAGAAGCAGTGGGTTAACTGCCTTGTTCAGGGGCAGAACGACAGATTTTCATCTTGTCAGCTCGGGGATTCAATATTGCAACCTTTCGGTTACTAGTCCAACACTCTAACCACTAGGCTACCTGCCAGCCCCATGTACTTTCTGAAGGTGATAAATGTGTGTCTATGTTAATCTGTAAATTTGGGATATGAATTTCAGGTTTATTTAATTATGTATAAGAAATACTTTGGTTCATAAAAAAATATTCAATAAAATAATGAAACCCACACATTTCAACTTGCTGTACATTACAGATCAATCATACAATCACTATTTCCATACTATGCAGCTGACATTGTTCATTCTAAGAGGGTGTTTGCTAAAACTTTCTGTACAGCTTGAGACTGAAACAAATCAGCCAAATTCTGCTCCTCTCTGGTCCTTTACCATAAGCTATCACAAAGCATGATGCAAAATGCTAATGAACACCACTGCTTGCTGTTCTCTCTAATGCATCAGGCTTTATACTTTCTGCTTCTGTTATTACCTGACTGTGTATGAATGTAATTTCCATACATTTCACCACCAAACAGCAGCCGCCATTAAATGAATAAAGAAATACAATTGCAGATTGCCTGTGTGTGAGCAACATGTTCAGTCATTATCAAGCGGCCGTGGATAGATGCTGTGAGATTGGTTTTGTGATCTAATCTAATCTTTGGGATTAGTCCATATCAAATGAATTGAATGCCAACAAGATACCACCACGCAACCACAGATTACAGAGACCCACTAGTCTCACACAATATAGCACAGATACAACAGCAGGTGGCTCAGGTACATAAAATCAAGCTTTATTTATATAGCACATTTCAGACATGAATGCAACACAATGCGCTTCACAGGAAAAAACAAATATACAATGAAAATAAAAATGGAAATATTTACTACACAAGAAACATAAAACGATTAAAAAACTAAGATTGACAAATCAAAACTGAAAGACAAAAAAAATCACTCTAAAGAAAAGCAAAGCTAAAAAGGTGTGTTTTAAGATCTCTTTTAAATGTCCACAGTTTCGGCGCCCGTCAGGTTCTTTGCTATTCCAGAGGCAGAGGGCATAGTAACTAAAAGCTGCCTCTCCATGCTTCTTGGTCCTAGGCTTTGGCATAGTTAAAAGGCCAGTACCAGAGGACCTAAGGGCCGTACTGGGTACATAACTTAAAACCATGTCTGATATGTATTGGGGTGCGCAATCGTGGATTGATTTGAAAACCAATAGAAGAATCTTAAAATGTATTCTAAAACTCACAGACAGCCAGTGCAGAGACTTTAAAACCGATCTAATGTGTGCTCTCTGTCTGGTCTTGGTCAGTACCCGTGCTGCAGCATTCTGTATGTTTTGCAGTTGACCAATGGCTTTCTTGAGAAGACATGTTCTCTTCACATAATCCAGATCTCTTCTAGTGTCCCTCTACATGCCTCTCTGGCAAGGCTCTGCTGTATACCAATGGCCCACTTTCAAACCAAACAAAGACCCAGACAGAACTCTCCTACTCTTCTCTCCACAAAGCTTCAGAGGTACATCACTGCTAAGGGAATGGGAGGGGATGAAATAGAGATGAGAGAGGGAAAGAGGGAGAGAGAATTGGAATTGGTTATGTTGATTAGAATTGTGAGCTGCAGAGAGGAGGGGGGCTTATGTAAGAAAGTTATGTAAACAAAGTGATTAAGGGAAGATCAAGACTTTTTTATGTCAATAAATACCCTTTTCCATATCCCCCCACTCTCCACTTTGCAATCTGAAAATGGTTATCTCACATCTGCTTGTTTAGAGTGGTCTTCTCAGAGGAGGACATTGTAAATGAATATTGCCTGTTTCACACAATAGATTTTCTGTCATAAATGGACAACAACATTTCAAACAGCCACTTCCCTACCATCACAATTCCCTTACTGCTCTTATTAATTAATTTATTTCTCCCCTGAAATGCATAGCCTACAAAAAAGCAATTTTCTACCCTCAATTGTGGGGGGAACAGAGGCTTGTAGCATGGATGATTGACACTTTGAGCACTGTTATTTGTCAAGTGTCAGCTTTTCAGGGTTGCGGCAAAGCAGAATGCTTGTGTTTTCTGTTGTGTTTATCATGTTTGCTGGGCTCACAGCGAGATCCCCCACCAACGAACAGCTTGAATTTGATAGTCTTCTTGCGTCTCTGGGGGGTGTCCTCAAATTTCAGACTTGTCAAAGTTGTTTTGTCTTCTTGATCCTTTTGCCCCTACTCTATTCCCAGTACCTTGTGTAAAAAAGCTGTCCTACTTTGGGGGGGGATCAGTGATTGCAAGCAGCGATACAGCAACGCCAATAATAATTATATTTAATTTAATGTAGGTACAGTATGTAGGAAAATCTCCATATGGGCCGGTCATACATGAATGGTTACAAGTTGGGTCAGAGTATGTGTGAAGACAGAAGCTCAAGAACAGAAAGACCGTGACCGAGGTCAAGTCCAACAACCAACATGAGTCCTGCTGAGTTATGAGAAATATAACTGTTCCTCCAATCTGGCAATTCCTTAGCTATTGACCCCATTATCATGACAATTTTTCATAGTTGTTCTGCATCAGGAGTGCATGTCCCTCCGTGCCTGTGATGATTAATTAATACAGCTAAAGCAAGAGTCGCTCTCCAAGAAAGCCCAGCATCCATTACAATGCTAAGCATTTCTAGACATACTGTGCTTATTCAGTAGCCTAACAGTACGCTTGCGTTTGTGAAAACAGGAAAAGTGAATGATTTTACTGTAATGCTTGGGTGAAATATTGAGATTGTTGCGGACGCTTTTCACACTTTCATTACCACTGTGTTGTTTTGGCAGACATTCAACAACACAAAACAGCTCAATAATTAACATATCACAAAAAAGAAAATAAGAGAAAAATGGAGAGATATAGGAAAAGAAAAAGTGGAGAAAGGGGAAGTGAAAGGCAGAGAGAGAGAGAGAAAGAGGGGAAGAGAGAGAGAGAGAGAAAGAGGGGAAGAGAGAGAGAGAGAGAAAGAGGGGAAGAGCGAAAGAGAGAGAGAGAGAGAGGGGGAGAGAGAGGAAAATAAAAAGTGAAGAGAGGGGAAGTGAAAGGGAGAGAGAGAGAGGTAGAGGGAGAGAGAAGGATAGAGAGTCAGAGAAAATCTTAACATTTAGCTGTTTGCTTTGTAAGCACTTATCCATGTAGGAGGGGGTGAAGGAGAGAGTGGGGAGAGGAGAGAGATCATGCTGGCAGAGTTATGTTAATGTCTTGGTCTGGGTTTCTCTGCTGTAGCTTTTTACAGCATCCCACATTCAGCCCTGATATGTTAATGGTCACAGTGGGATTTGGGTTTGATTAAATGTCAATGCCTTCAGGAAAAATGCACTCAGTATAACTCGTTGGGTCCTTGGCCCTATGGGTAGGACATTGGATGTGTGTGTGTGTGTGTGTGTGTGTGTGTGTGTGTGTGTGTGTGTGTGTGTGTGTGTGTGTGTGTGTGTGTGTGTGTGTGTGTGTGTGTGTGTGTGTGTGTGTGTGTGTGTGTGTGTGTGTGTGTGTGTGTGTGTGTGCGTGCGTGCGTGTATTACATGGTCGTGGTGCAGAGATGTTCCCTGAGGATCCTCCCGTGTCATGTTTGTGATTTACTCCATAACAGTTCAACTAAGAATGGTTGGAGGGACTCTGCGTCCTTCACTAGAAGGGTAGCAGTGAAAGCAGAGACTGCAGAGAGAGGTTTCTGTATAACCGAATGACTGACTGTTCAATGATGAGTACAATACAGTGTGTCAAAACATGAAGGTGTTTTTGATATCCGCAATTATACAGGTAGTCTGTAGAGAATATCTTTAGGATACAAAATGGAGAGAGAGAAGAGGGTCCTCAGTTTTATTCAGTAAAATCTGATAAGTTTGTATGCATGATGATTATTGGGGTAAAATAAGGAGTTAGGGTTAGGGTTTTGACTAAGGGTTGGGGTTAGGGTTTAGGGTTGGGGTTGGGGTTAGGGTGTAGGGTGTAGGGTTAGGGTTGGGGTTAGGGTTGTGGTTAAGGGTTAGGGTTGGGGTTAGGGTTGTGGTTAAGGGTTGGGGTTAGGGTTAGTGGACAAGGGAGAGTGAATTAGATGATGAGACAGTTCTAATTTCCATCAGGCCTCAAAGCTCTTTACTTTGTAAGAGAACTCACCTCGTCTCATCCACTACTTATGTGAATCATCCACCCGGATCATGTGATGTAGCTAAGGCATCTGGTCATGTATCCAGCGGAGCAGCTTCGCCACACGGCAGCCATTAGTCCCAAGAGACCTGACCACACGTTGACCAGCCCAGAGGATAGGGTGAAGAGTTCAGATGATTACACCCAGGTTCAGTGATCTGGATCAGAGTTCATTTTGTTAATGTGTGATTGAACTCCCCTCAGATCCCATGAAGAGTTACCAAGGTATTCAGAATTGAGTTTTTTATTATTAAAAGGCAATGAAAAAGGAAGAGTCCCCAGGAGAAGCTGTAGGCTGTGTCCAAAATGACACCCTACTTCCTGAGACTGGACAAAGTAGTGCATAGGGAATAGGGTGTGATTACAGATATGCCCTTAATCTCTACAGCATGATGTTAGAAAGGGCCCCTGACACGTAATGGTGTTGTATTACTCTGCATTATAGTTTTTCTCAATTGCTTACACACTAAAACTGACCCATGAGGCACAATGGCCCAAACCTGTAACTCATTTAGCAGAACAATACACCAAATCTGCAATACTACTGGCACATGTTTTGTTTTGCAATTCTATAACAAACATTTGGCAAAGCACAACACACAGTTATCTACCTTTGGCACAACCTTCCCAACTAAAATATCTTGTGTGCAAGAAAAGCAACACTGTTCAACAAGCTAAGCTCAATTACTAATTGATCACTGTCACTCTTCACATGTGCAAACACTAATTGCGTAAATGTTCACTTTGAAATCAGACTTTTGGTATGGATGAAAAGGCTACAGGCGAGTACTCCTGTGTTTGGAGAACAATGGCAGTAAACTTAGCAGGGAGAGGTGGAGGTGGAGATGGAGGTAGAGGTGGAGGAAATCAAATCAAATGTTATTTGTCACATGCGTCGAATACAACAGGTGTAGACCTTTCCGTGAAATACTGACTTACAAGGTCTTAACCAGTAGTACATCATAAAGCACAGTAAAGACTGTAGATTCCAATACAACCTGTAAGGGGAAACAAAGTCAATGTTTCATGTATTACTGTATGTATGAAATTGGGAACTATACTATCTTGTAACATGTTTATCTTGTATAGTGTATTACTGTAGTGTTTACTGTACTGTATGCTATTTTGTGTTTGTAGAACTGAAAGCCGACCACCACGTGGTGGTAGAACGCGTCTATTTACAGACGATAAGGAGGCTGCCATTGTGCAAATGGTAGTTGAAATAATGCCATAAGACAACGGGAAATTCAACAACAGATTATTGAAAACCCTGCCATCTTCCTTAACATCACAGTGAGCTTAACAATCATAGGCCACATCCTTAAGAAACACCATTTCAGGATGAAGCAAATCTACAGAGCCCATTTGAAAGGAATTCCCAAAGAGTGAAGGATAAACGGTACGAATATGTGCAAGTAAGTCATGTACTAGTATTACATTTTGAAAACATTAGATTCTCGTTGATGTTGCCAGTGCACTTTACTATACAGCAATTACAGTATTTATTGTCATTTCAGAGACTCGTGGAGTTGGATGCAAGTCGCAATCCCCAGGAACTCATATTCATAGATGAGGCTGGATGCAATTTAGCGAAGACGAGGAGGAGAGGAAGGAACATCATTGGTCAACACGCTGTCAGTTAGGTACCTGGCCACATTGGGAGAAATGTCACCATATGTGCAGCTATGAGCCACAATGGGGTCCTCCATCGCCATGCCTCCCTTGGACCACTGCCCATCTCCTTAATTTCCTGAACACCTTACATGACAATCTTTTTCAGCCAGAGCAGAGAGGGCCAGGTGATCCTGAGCAGAAAATGTATGTTCTAATTTGGGACAACGTGAATTTCCATCTGGCTGCTCAGGTCCGCAACTGGTTCCATGACCATCCCAGGTTTACAATTCTCTATCTCCCACCATAATCGCAATTTCTCAACCCCATTGAGGAGTTGTTTTCACCATGGCGGTGGTAGGTGTATGATCGCAAACCCCAGGAACGTATGGCCCTTCTCCAGGCAATGGAGGAGGCCTGTGGTGACATTCCAGCTGAGTCCTGTCAGGGGTGGATGCCAGAAGATATTTCCCATGATGTCTGGCCAAGGAGAACACCGCCTGTGATGTTGATGATAATCTGTTGCCGGACCAAAACACAAGACATGAATGATTTTGTTTTCGCAATGGAGTATTTGTTTCTTGACTTATGATTTTGATTTTACTGTCTTTTGACAGTTTCTTTATCTAACATACAGTACTGTAGTACAAATAGGCCTTCCTTTGCATATGCAAAGTATATTTACTGTATTTTTGAATTTTTACTGTATGTGTGCTTATGTATTGAGTCATGTTGAAATATAAAACAAAATTTTTTTGCATTTGTGTTCCTTTCTTGTTTGAGTACACACAAACAATATACAGTATAACAACAAAATATTTGTCTTCAGACTGAAATAGGTTTTGATAGTAGTGTTTTGAATATGTCACATTAGTGTGATCTCGGTTGTCACTAAGTTAGACTAATTTGAAGTGTCATTGTGTCTCATTTGTACGCAGCGTTTCATTTTGAGCAGGGGGTACATTATTTTGATTGCTGTGTTTCATTTTGCAAGATGTCGGTGGGGTTAGAAGAAATTGGCTAACTGTTTTGTGTTTAGAGTTTTGAGTACCTGAGATGTAGTTTCAGCAACCGAGTGCTAACAATTGGGAAAAATTTTAATAATTCACATATTCTCATTTCCCTGCATTTTGCTGCTTGAAGAGAATAAGGTGAGGGGGGGAATGCATCCTGTGATTTACAACAATGTCCTCTAGATGGAGACATTGTCTTGCATGTCTCGTTGGGGTGGGGGGTGGGTGCAAGTGGCTAGTTGTGAATGTGACTTCCTTGTCTTGGTTAAATGTCCCCATCCATGCTGATGTACTGTTTAGATCAAATGGAAAGAGACAGTATACAGGTGATCGAAACTAGGTTACACTTCAAATCTAAGTGTTTGGTCCTTGGAGGTGTAGCACATTGGGATGTGTGAAACTCACTCCTCAGCCTGAAGTGTCTCCACTTGCGCTGCCGTGTAGCTAGCTTTGCTGTGGCGTGACTGGTAAAATGCTTCAGGAGAACAGTCATGTTTGTTTACAAGACAGAGGTCCTGGGTTCGACCAAATCAGGAGGAAGCTAAGCAAGCAACATGACGTCCTAAACAGAGGCAATGGGTGTATCTAAAAATACTTCTATATTATAAAAAAAAATTAAACGCAACATGTAAAGGGTTTAATGAGCTGAAATAAAAGATCCAGGCTGCTGAGGAGTATTTTAGTCTATAATAAAGCACTTTTGTGGGGAAAAAAATAATTCTGATTGGCTGGGCCTGGTTCCCCAGCGGCTGTGCCCATGTCCAGTCATGTGAAATCCATAGATTAGGGCCTGATTAATTTATTTCAATTGACTGATTTCCTTCTATGAACTGTAACACAGTAAAATCTTAGAAATTGTTGCATGTTGCATTTATCTTTTGTTCAGTATAGTTCTAAATACAATATAATCAAATCAACTGGGTGATACATACAGTATTTCCTCATGTAGTGCTTATAATCAGTCACCAGATGGAATCCTAAAACCACGAATGAGTCCAAGTAGGTAAGTAAATTAACATGTCAGTGTAATATTTAAATGAGACCCCTAGAGGGTAGCCCAATACCATAAATAAATTAAAATATTTTGTGAGTCACACATAGTATAGGGGAGATAATAAGAAAATGTACCTGGTTAATCCTCAGGGTTAGACAAATCTTCACTATTAGCCTAGCTGTGTACTTTAGCCTTATAAGAGAATAGAGAGAAAGGTAACATTAATGACCCACCATCAAGGCCATTAGAGTCATAAAGCTCCATACATATGGAGACCTAGCAGTGGAAAGATAAAGATTTCACTGAATTACAAACTCCATTAGATATGTGCCGTCGGCATTGGGAAACAAAGGCACTCAAAAGTGTGGTCTGATTGATTTGAGCACTGCTCAGGAGAAGAGATAATTAGTGTACATGCCAGGAAAACATTCCCCACACCATTACACCACTACCACCAGCCTGTACTGTTGACACCAGGCAGGATAGGGCCATGGACTCATGCTGCTTATGCCAAATCCTTACTCTGCCATCAGCTTGACGCAATAGAAACCAGAATTTGTTGGACCAGGCAATGTTTTTCCACTCCTCAATTGTCCAGTGTTGGTGATCGCGTGCTCACTGGAGCCGTTTCTTCTTGTTTTTAGCTGATAGGAGTGGAACCTGGTGTGGTCTTCTGCTGCAAGAGCCCATCTGTGACAAGGACCGTTGAGTTGTGCATTCCAAGATGTCGTTCTGCACACCACTGTTGTACTGTGCCATTATTTGCCTGTTTGTAGCCTGCCTGTTAGCTTGCATGATTCTTGCTGTTCACCTTCGACCTCTCATCAACGAGCTGTTTTTGCCCAAGGACTGCCGCTGACTGGATGTTTTTTGTTTGTCGCACCAATTTCGGTAAACCAATGATAATACCATACTCAAGGTCGCTTAGGTTACTTGTTTTGATTTATAAGGATCCCCATTAGCCAACGCCAATGGCCCCAGCTAGTCTTACGAAAAATACATTATAGAAAAAGTACTTCACAATTACATACAGTACATTTAAAAACATTAACATGTAGTGTGTGTGTGTGTGTGTGTGTGTGTGTGTGTGTGTGTGTGTGTGTGTGTGTGTGTGTGTGTGTGTGTGTGTGTGTGTGTGTGTGTGTGTGTGTGTGTGTGTCTATCAGTTACACATACATGTCAGTACATACACACAACAAGTTGGTCACATGGGCTGTTGCTTTATTTGTTTTTTTAAACCAGGTTTCTGTTCACTTGCGCTATATAAGATGGAAGGGAGTTCTATGCACTCATGGCTCTTTATAATACTGTATGTTTCCATGAATTTGTTCTGGACCTGGGGACTGTGAAAAGACCCCTGGTGACCAGCTGCAGCTTAACAGGTCTTTCATTGCAGCATTTGACAATATGATTGGAAAATATTTAAGATAAGATAAAACTATCCATCAAATGTATTTATAAAGCCCTTCTTACATCAGCTGATGTCACAAAGTGCTGTACAGAAACCCAACCTAAAACCCGAAACATCAAGCAATGCAGGTGTAGAAGCACGGTGGCTAGGAGAAACTCCCTAGAAAGGCCAGAACCTAGGAAGAAACCTGGAGAGGAACCAGGCTATGAGGGGTGGCCGGGTGGAGATTATAACAGAACATGGCCAAGATGTTAAAATGTTCATAGATGACCAGCAGGGTCAAATAATAATAATCACAGTGGTTGTAGAGGGTGCAACAGGTCAGCACCTCATGGGTAAATGTCAGTTGTCTTTTCAAAGCTGATCATTCAGAGTATCTCTACCGCACCTGCTGTCTCTAGAGAGTTGAAAACAGCAGGTCTGGGACATATAGCACATCCGGTGAACAGGTCAGCGTTCCATAGCCACAGGCAGAACAGTTGAAACTGGAGCAGGAGCACAACCAGGTGGACTGGGGACAGCAAGGAGTCATCAGGCCAGGTAGTCCTGAGGAATGGTCCTAGGGCTCAGGCCCTCCGAGAGAGAGAAAGAAAGAAAGAAAGAAAGAGAGAGAGAAATAAAGAAAGAAAGAAAGAAAGAAAGAAAGAGAGAGAAAAAGAGAGAGTATTAGAGAGAGCATACTTACATTTACACAGTACACCAGATAAGACAGGAGAAATACTCCAGATATAACAGACTGACCCTAGCCCCCCGACACAAACTATTGCAGCATAAGTACTGGAGGCTGAGACAGGAGGGGTCGGGAGACACAGTGGCCCTGTCCGACGATACCCCCGGACAGGGCCAAACATGCAGGATATAACCCCACCCACTTTGCCATAGCACAGCCCCCACACCACTAGAGGGATATCTTCAACCACCAACTTACTGTCCTGAGACAAGGGCGAGTATTTTTTTTTTTTTAAATGTACTTTTATTTGCCAGGTTTGTCATTATTGATCAATACAATAATCTCCAAAGTTTTACAAAATTCAAACTTACAACGCTTTTTTTTCATTATTAGTTTTTTTATGCATGAGTACAATGGTTCACTATTTGTTGTGGCATTTCCTGCCTAAGTTTGTCAACTTTGCCAATGGCGTAATGATTAAAATAATTGGCAACGTCAAATGGTTTTGTGATGAATGAGCCATCTGATTTGATGAAAGAAAGAGTTGAATTAGTCTTTCTGCCCATAGTTTCATTTAAAGTACTCCAAAGGTTTTTTCCATCATTCTTTATATCACTGATCTTGGTTTCATAATACAGTTTCTTATTTTTGTTGAGTTTAGTCACATCATTTCTCAATGTGCAGTAAGGCAGCCATTCAGATGTGCAGCCAGACGTATCCTTTTTCCTCATCTCTTCCAACCATATCATTTTTCAATTCCTCATCAATCCATGGAGCCTTAACAGTTCTAACAGTCAGTTTATTAACAGGTTAATGTTTATCAATAATTGGAAGAAGCAATTTCTTAAAGTCATCAACTGCAGCGTCTGGATGCTTCTTATTAATTAACATCAGACCAACAAATATTTTTAATATCATCCACATAAGAGTCACAGCAAAATATTTTGTATGATCTCTTATACACTATTTTAGGGCCAGCTTTTGGAATTTTGGCTTTCCTGGACATAGCCACTATATTGTGATCACTGCATCCAATGGGTACGGATACAGCTATAGAGCAAAGATCTACAGTATTAGTAAAAATTTGATCAATACATGTGAATGTTCCTGTAGTGTTTGTTAACACATTTTGCCCATTCTAACGTTCAATCAAACAGTAACTGAATGCCTCGATGTCTGTCTGCCTGCTTTATATAGCAAGCCACGGCCACGAGACTGTCACATCTACTCCAGCTCCTCCCCTCCGGCGTTCAACGTTGCCGGTTTACTAACCACCGGTCCTGGCATTCACCATTACGCTGACATTCAGCATTATGCGCACCTGCGCTTCATCAATAGGCACACCAGGACTCCATCACTTCACTGATTACCTCTCCTATATCTGTCACTCCCTTAGTTCTATTCCCCAGGCAGTATTGACTGTGTTTCATGTCTGTACACTGCTCGTGGTTCTTGTTTTGTTCCTGTAGGAGCGAACCACTTGGCAACGGGGTGGTGTAATACTCTGACCACTGAGTGTATATTACACAGAACAAAAATAAAACACAAAATGTAAAGAGTTGGTCCTCCCATGTTTCATGAGCTGAAATTAAAGACCCCAGAAATGTTCCATACGCTCAAAAAGCTTATTCCAATCAAAATTGTTTTTTAACTAATTTGTATCAAGAAGCTGATTAAACAGCATGATCATTACACAAGTGCACCTTGTGCTGGGGACACGTTTTGTGATACAACACAATGCCACAGATGTCTCAAGTTTTGAGGAAGTGTGCAATTGGCATGCTGACTGCAGGAATGTCCAACGGGGCTGTCACCAGAACATAAGCCATCTCCAATGTTGTTTTAGAGAATTTGGCAGTACGTCCAACTGGCCACACAACAGCAGACCACGTGTATGGCGTCCTGTGGGCGAGCGGTTTGCTGATGTCAAAGTTGTGAACAGAATGCCCCATGGTGACAGTGGGGTTATGGTATGGACAGGCATAAGCTACGGACAACGAGCACAATTGCATTTAATCAATGGCAATTTGAATGCACAGAGATACTGTGACGAGATCCTAAAGCCCATTGTCATGCCATTCATCCGCCGGCATCATGTTTCAGCATGATAATGCATGAATAATGCAGGGATCTGTACACAATTCCTGGAAGCTGTAAATGTCCCAGTTCTTCCATGGCCTGCATACTCACCGGACATGTCACCCATTGATCATATTTGGGATGCTCTGGATCAATGTGTATGACAGCGTGTTCCAGTTCCCGCCAATATCCAGCAACTTCACACAGCCATTGAAGAGGAGTGGGACAACATTCCACAGGCCACAATCAACAACCTGGTCAACTATGTGAAGGAGATGTGTTGCCCTGCATGAAGCAAATGGTGGTCACACCAGACACTGACTGGTTTTCTGATTCACTCCCCTATCTTTAATTTAAATATATCTGTGAACAACAAATGCATGTCTGTATTCCCAGTCATGTGAAATCCATAGATATGGGACTAATGAATTTATTTAAATTGACTTATTTTCTTATGAACTGTACCTCAGTAAAATATTTGAAATTGTTGCGTGTTGCGCTTATATTTTTCAGTATATATTTAGTATATACTCTATCCTTCAAAAGTTTGGGGTCACTTAGAAATGTCCTTGCTTTTGAAAAAAAAGCTATTTTTTTTTGCCATGAAAATAACATCAAACTGATCAGAAATACAGTGAAGACATTGGTAATGTTGTAAATGACTATTGTAGCTGGAAACGGCAGATTGTTTATGGAATATCTACATAGGTGTACAGAGGCCCATTATCAGCAACCATCACTCCTGTGTTCCAATGGCACGTTGTGTTAGCTAATCCAAGTTTATAATTTTAAAAGGCTAATTGATCATTAGAAAACCCTTTTGCAATTATGTTAGCACAGCTGAAAACTGTCCTGATTAAAGAAGCAATAAAACTGGCCTTCTTTAGACTAGTTGAGTATCTAGAGCATCAGCATTTGTGGGTTCGATTACAGGGTCAAAATGTCCAGAAAAAAATACAATTTTTCCTAAACTCATCAGTTCTTGTTCTGAGAAATGAAAGCTGTTCCATAAGAGAAATTGCCAAGAAACTGAAGATCTCGTACAATGCTGTGTAGTACTCCCTTCACAGAACAGCGCAAACTGACTACTGTAACCAGAATAGAAAGAGGAGTGGGAGGCCCCGGTGCACAACTGAGCAAGAGGACAAGTACATTAGAGTGTCTAGTTTGAGAAACAGGCGCCTCACAAGTCCTCAACTGGCAGCTTCATTAAATAGTACCTGCAAAACACCAGTCTCAACGTCAACAGTGAAGAGGCGACTCCAGGATGCTGGTCTTCTAGGCAGAGTTCCTCTGTCCAGTGTCTGTGTTCTTTTGCCCATCGTAATCTTTTCTTTTTATTGGCCAGTCTAAGATATGGCTTTTTCTTTGCAACTCTGCCTAGAAGGCCAGCATCCCGGAGTTGCCTCTTCACTGTTGACGTTGAGACTGGTGTTTTGCAGTTTTAAAGCTAATTACCTGCAATTCCACAAATTTGGCCATGATTTATGCCATGCTAATTATATCTGAGTGAGAGTGACTAATAAAATCGTCTGTAAAAAAATACACCTCAAAACGATTGCAATAAACATTTATTTTACATCCTAAATATAATGGTGATTGGAAATAGTAGACCCCATTTGAGACTCTCAAGCTAAACCATACTTTTAAGGCAAAATAAGCAACGTAATGCCTTGGTTTTAACATGAATGTGAAGAAGCACTATTGCTAACATATAATTGCGAGCTCTCATCTGAACATGAATACATAGGCAACTTTAATTAATTACACGCGACAGAGTGAGATAACAAACAATAGCTGACACGGCACTGGTGGGATTTCGGGAGTGAAATAGAAATTGTGGCTGCAGAATCAAAGTCACTTGTATT
Organism: Brachymystax lenok tsinlingensis; assembly: GCA_030435695.1. Lineage (NCBI taxonomy): Eukaryota > Metazoa > Chordata > Actinopteri > Salmoniformes > Salmonidae > Brachymystax > Brachymystax lenok. The sequence continues at coordinate 19,984,681 of CM059782.1, forward strand.
TGAAATACTCTTTCTCACTTATATAAAAGTTACGTTCCAAAAATGTCCAAAACCGTATAGCAAGTCAGGATCCATAACGTTTTTAAATGTTAAAACAGAGCGTTGGGATTGTAATTCACAGTAAACCAGCTGGGTCATACTCCCTAAGGGGAGGCTTTAAAACCCCCTTGGGTTCTCAAGAGCTAATAGTAGGCCTACTGCTGGAGTAGGCTAGTGGTGACCTTATTAACCTAAAGCTAGGGTATGTCAAAGTGAACAACAAGGAGGAAGAGGTGTTGTGCTATTTTGATCTTACGCTAGTTGGATATCAGTCCCAGAATCACTGGTCGTTTGTGAAAGTCCTACGATGGTTACATTGGCAATTCTTAATGTCTTAAAGATGAGGTAACAGCTTTCATTACATTAGAACTACTCTACATCACTTTGGCTGGAAAGACAGTTTGTTCTGTGATTTGATGCCTCTGTTGCTTTTGACAGTTACAGATGTAAAACAGTTAAAGAGGTGGCAGGTGGCTATGACTTCAGAAATATATGGTGAATGGAATTAGAAAACAATTATGGATTGATATACATTTATTTTGTAGTTTTATCAGTATTAGATAATAAATCATAATTAAATAATTATACAGAATAATTAGATACGTTTTTTATGAAAATATTATCCTTATTAAATGCTATGAAATTAAATTATGGTTAGTGATGATGACATCCAAGTTCATCATAACCTTCACCGAGGTGATGGATAAGAGAGAGAAATAGAGCTTGCGCCGCCCAAAAATAACCATTGTACTGAGAGAAGAGATGTGTCCTCTGATTGCTGTCTGTCATGCTGTCACATTGAGTAAAGCAGCGTGTCTCTTCTTCCTCCCCGCCCTGTCAGTCAGAACGCCTCTGTCTTTTTAGACATGACCTTTGATCCACAAGTCCTTTTCAATCTGTTCTTACCTGCCATCATCTTCCACACACACATGGAAACACACACACGCAGGCTCGCGCAAAGACGCACACACACACACACACAGCGCGCGCGTACACACACATGGAAACACATACACACACACACACGCAGGCTCGCGCAAAGACGCACACACACACACACACACACACACACACACACTGAAGTCTATTGTTGGCCTATATTTAGAATGCTATTAAGGCAGCAGGTAGCTTAGCGGTTAGAGCGGTGGGCCAGTGAGCCGACAAGGTTAAGCAAGACACTTAACCCTAATTTGCTCCTGGGGTGCCGTACTGGCTGACCCTGTAAATAAAACACATTTCACTGCCTCTATCCGGTGTATGAGACAATAAAACATCTATATATACAGTACCAGTCAAAAGTTTGGACACCTGCTCATTCCAGTTTTTTTTTTTATTGTAGAATAATAGTGAAGACATCAAAAATATAAAATAACACAAATGGAATCATGTAGTAACCAAAAAAGTGTTAAACAAATAAAATATATACATATATGTATATTTGAGATTCTTCAAAGTAGCCACACTTTGCCGTGATGACAGTTTTGCACACTCTTGGCATTCTCTCAACCAGCTTCATGAGGTAGTCACCTGGAATGCATTTCAATTAACAGGTGCACCTTGTTAAAAATAAATATGTGGAATTTATTTCCTTCTTAATCTGTTTGAGCCATTCAGTTGCGTTGTGACAAGGTAAGGGTGGTATACAGAAGATAGTCCTACTTGGTAAAAGTCCATATTATGGCAAGAACAGCTCAAATAAGTAAAGAGAAACGACAGTCCATCATTACTTTAAGACAGGAATGTCAGTCAATCCGGAAAATTTTAAGAACTGGGAAAGTTTCTTCAAGTGCAGTCGCAAAAAACATCAAGCGCTATGATGAAACTGGCTCTCATGAGGAGGTAACTCTGGAAGACCCAGTGTTACCTCTGCTGCAGAGGACAAGTTCATTAGAGTTAACTGCACCTCAAATTGCAGCCCAAGTAAAAGACACATCTCAACATCAACTGTTCAGAGGAGACTGCGTGAATCAGGCCTTCATGGTCGAATTGCTGCAAAGAAACCACTACTAAAGGACACCAATAAGAAGAAAAGACTTGCTTGGGCCAAGAAACACGAGCAATGGACATTAAACCGGTGGAAATCTGTCCTTTGGTCTGATGAGTCCAAATCTGAGATGTTTGGTTCCAACCGCCGTGTCTTTGTGAGACGCAGAGTAGGTGAACGGACAATCTCCGCATGTGTGGCTCCCACTGTGAAGCATAAAGAAGATGTGATGGCGTGGGGGTGCTTTGCTGGTGACACTGTCTGTGATTTATTTAGAATTCAAGGCACACTTAACCAGCATGGCTACCACAGCATTCTGCAGCAATACGCCATCAAATCTGTTTTGCGGTTAGTGGGACTATAATTAGTTTTTCAACACAGGACAAACACGCCTCCAGGCTGTGTAAGGGGCTATTTGACCAAGAAGGAGAGTGATGGTGCTGCATCAGATGACCTGGATGAGAGAATGCCAAGAAAGCAGAGAGAATGCCAAGAGTGTGCAAAGCTGTCATCAAGGCAAAGGGTGGCTACTTTGAAGAATCTCAAATGTAAAATATATTTTGATTTGTTTAACACTTTTTTGGTTACTACATGATTCCATATATGTTATTTCATAGTTTTCACTATTATTCTACAATGTATAAAATAGTAAAAATAAAGAAAACTCCTTTACTGAGTAGGTGTGTCCAAACGTTTTACTGGCACTGTATATGTAAATATATATATATACACACTACTGTTCAAAAGTTTAGGGTCACTTAGAAATGCCTAGTTTTTGAAAGAAAAGCATTTTTTTTGTACATTACAATAACATCAAATTGATCCGAAATAAAGTGTAGACATTGTTAATGTTGTTAATGACTCTTGTTGCTGGAAACGACCGATTTTTTATGGAATATAGACACTTCCAAAAACAAGGACATCTCTAAGTGACCCCAAGCTGTTGAACGGTAGTATACAGTTGAAGTCGGAAGTTTACATACACCTTAGCCAAATACATTTAAACTCAGTTTTTTACAATTCCTGACGTTTAATCCTAGTGAAAACTCCCTGTTTTAGGTCAGTTAGGATCACCACGTTATTTTAAGAATGTGAAATGTCAGAATAATAGGAGAGAGAATGATTTATTTCAGATTTTATTTCTTTCATCACATTCCCAGTGGGTCAGAAGTTTACATACACTCAATTAGTATTTGGTAGCATTGCCTTTCAATTGTTTAACTTGGGTCAAACGTTTCGGGTAGCCTTCCACAAGCTTCCCACAGTCAGTTGGGGGAATTTTGGCCCATTCCTCATGACAGAGCTGGTGTAACTGAGTCAGGTTTGTGGGCCTCCTTGCTCGCACATGCTTTTTCAGTTCTGCCCACATATTTTCTATGGGATTGAGGTCAGGGCTTTGTGATGGCCACTCCAATACCTTGACTTTGTTGTCCTTAAGCCATTTTGCCACAACTTTGGAAGTATGCTTGGGGTCACTGTCCATTTGGAAGACCCATTTGCGACCAAGCTTTAACTTCTTGACTGATGTCTTGAGATGTTACTTCAATATATCCACATAATTTTCCTCCTCATGATGGCATCTATTTTGTGAAGTGCACCAGTCCCTCCTGCAGCAAAGCACCCCCACAACATGATGCTGCCACCCCCGTGCTTCACGGTTGGGATGGTGTTCTTCGGCTTGCAAGCCTCCCCTTTTTCCTCCAAACATAACGACGGTCATTATGGCCAAACAGTTCTATTTCTGTTTCATCAGACCAGAGGACATTTCTCCAAAAAGTACAATATTTGTCCCCTCCAGCATCTTCACAAGGTCCTTTGCTGTTGTTCTGGAATTGATTTGCACTTTTCACACCAAAGTACGTTAATCTCTAGGAGACAGAACGCGACAGAGTGAGATAACAAACAATAGCTGACAAGGCACTGGTGGGATTTCGGGAGTGAAATAGAAATTGTGGCTGCAGAATCAAAGTCACTTGTATTTGAAATACTCTTTCTCACTTATATAAAAGTTACGTTCCTCTCTTTCCTGAGTGGTATGATGGCTGCGTGGTCCCATGGTGTTTATACTTGCGTACCATTGTTTGTACAGATGAACGTGGTACCTTCAGGCGTTTGGAAATTTATCCCAAGGATTTACAATTTTTCTTCTGAGGTCTTTAGATTTTCCCATGGTGTCAAGCAAAAAGGCACTGAGTTTGAATGTAGGCCTTGAAATACATCCACAGGTACACCTCCAGTTGACTCAAATGATGTCAATTAGCCTATCAAAGGCTTCTAAAGCCATGACATAATTTTCTGATATTTTCCAAGCTGTTTAAAGGCACAGTCAACTTATTGTATGTAAACTTCTGACCCACTGGAACTGTGATACAGTGAATTATAAGGGAAATAATCTGTCTGTAAACAATTGGTGGAAAAATGACTTGTGTCATGCACAAAGTAGATGTCCTAACCGACTTTCCAAAACTATAGTTTGTTAACAAGAAATGTGTGGAGTGGTTGAAAAACAAGTTTTAATGACTCCAACCTAAGTGTATGTAAACTTCCGACCTTCAACTGTATATATATATACTTGGTATATATATATATATATATATATATATATATATATATACCAAGTACACAAAACATTAGGAACACCTGCTCCTTCCATGACATAGACTGAGCAGGTGACTCCAGAGAAAAGCTATGATCCCTTACTGATTCACTTCAATCAGTGTAGATGAAGGGAAGGAGACAGGTTAAAGAAGGATTTTTAAGCCTTGAGACAGTTGAGACATGGATTGTGTATGTCTGTCATTCAGAGGGTGAATGGGCAAGACAAAATACTTAAGTGCCTTTGAATGGAGTATGGTAGTTGGTGCCAGGCGCACTGGTTTGAGTGTGTTTTTCATGCTCAACAGTTTCCAGTGTGTATCGAGAATGGTTCACCACCCAAAGGACATCCAGCCAACTTGACACAACTGTGGGAAGCATTGGAGTCAACTTTGGCCAGTGTCCCTGTGGAACGCTTTCGACACCTTGTAGAGTCCATGCCCGATGAATTGAGGCTGTTCTGAGGGCAAAAGGCAGTGCAACTCAATATCAGGAAGGTGTTCCTAATGTTTGGTACACTAAGCGTATATTCCCTTGACATCGTAAGCTTTTATTTAGAATGGTATTGGGGGTATATTCAGGGTATGGTACATTATCTGTACAACAATCAAATGTATATCTAGAAATGTACATCTAAAACTAAAATACTATTTTGAAAGACAATTACAGCACAATTTACTCTCTTTATAGCTGAGATGCATTCCAGCATAAGTTTCTTCAATTGATTCTGATTCTGACTACTGTCTCTTAATTTGACAATTGTTTGATATGGATTTACATCTTATTTCACTCACTGTCTTGTCTTGGTGACATTGGAACTTTGTAAATACTCAATTTACACGCCTTCAACTGCTACATTTATTTCGATGTATAGGTCAGCTAGCCAGTGTATGGAATCAAAATGAAAGTTTCCTTAACTGGTCTTGACCACTAGATGGTAGTGTTAAGCTGTACAGGATTTACAGACATTGTGTTTCACTGCAAAGAATAAAAGTGCATTTCCATGCAGGATTTACCCCAGTGTTTTACCCAAAAGGCTCAGACTTTTCTGTTTCCATCTACTGGGCCATGGCTCCGGTGGACCTGCTCTCACTTGGGGCCAAAGCCATGCCACTGGTACTTTTCAGCTGGTATTTAAATAACAATGGCTAGCTGTGGACTTCACCACCTTCTCACAAAGCAACTGTATTGATTATGCAGAGGTTGTTGGTTCTGCTCTTCACAAGTACTCACTGTCAGCCCTAGCTATGGAAACCCAATGTCCATATTATAACATAAGGGTATACACTAGTGTAACACTGGTGTTACAGCTAATAACCAGCATGAATGTTGAGCCCTACTATTGTTATATGGCATGTTTGGCAACCAAGTTTCCTTATGAAAGTTTAGTTTGGGGTAATGGTGATTTGACTGTTGGAAAATGGGATGTGACTTTGTGTATGTTTTCCACATTGTATTAACTCATCAGTTTTATGAACTCAAATACACTGTAAAAAATATATATAATTGTTTCAACTTAAAATGATGTGTTTCCTCAAATTGTCTCCTATGTTTATTCATCTAGAGATTATTCATTTGGCATTTTACAGTAAAAAAAGAGTGGTGGAACTTGTTACATACATAGTGCTTTCCACATAAAATGTTGTCAACTTACATATTTGACACACAATGAGCATATTCATTTATACAGTAAGTCATATTCACCATGTCCTTACCTGGGATTTGTACCTCTTGGGTCACAAAATCCAAACAATGACGAGAGAATAGTCAGATTGACTGATACTTGACACAGACATGGTGGCGTAGCAGGAGGACCAGAATGCCATGAACTGAGAGGTTGTGAGTTAAAACTCTCAGGTTAGAATAATAGATACGGTATGAATGAACATGCTGCAATCATGCGCGTCAAGTACTGTATGTAAGTTGGAATCATTGTATGTTAAAAGAACATATGTAACCAGTTCCACAGCATTTCTTTGTTAAGAATAATTTATAATAGAATGAACAGATGAGACAATGATCAAGTTGAGCAAACACATTATTTTAAATTGAAATATTTTTTTGACAAAGTTTTCTCAAGTTAAGTTTAGGCCAACAATTGTTTTATTTGTTAAGAGAAAACTTTGACTGAAAAGTTCAGTAAACTAAAAAAGGCTATGGAACCAGTTACTTCAAAATAATCAGTTCAAACAACTAGATTTGGGGTGTTTTGTTTTTTTACAGTGTATTGTCCCTCTAATCACTCTGAGATCAATTTAAATAAGTTAATAATAAGTAAATGCAATCAAATCAAGCACATCATGAGAGCCCTGGAATTCCAAGTTTGAGCAGAATAGGATCACTCCTCATAGCTGTTGACACATGGAATGAAATAAAGATTCCTATAAGCCCAGGTTGTGTAACATTTCTAACTGCATGAGAAAGAGTTGTGATGGCCTCTATAAAAAAAATAGGAGGATCCCATCAGCTTTCTATAGGCTAGGCCTACTATATTTATGTATCAACATTCCTAATATTAAGCACATTGCCTTGCTTTATAAATTGCTCCACATTAAAAGCGCCCTACATTCACTATTCAAGTGCGTATGGAGGACCAGTTTGGACGTGTCTTTTTCCCCCTGCCCCTAATTTCACACATATATTATTTAGTATATGTCAAGCCAATATTAAATTGAGAATAGTCTGATTGGTGAGAATACCAATGACCTGCCACTGGCGTTAAACAAAGCATACAAAGCATACCATACCCTTGTCTGCACATTATGCCTTGAATCTATTCTTCCGCGCCCAGAAACCTGCTCCTTTTACTCTCTGTTCCCGAACGCACTAGATGACCCGGCCTTCCTACAAAAGCCTTTAGCCGTACCCTTATCCTACTCCTCCTCTGTTCTTCTGGTGATGTAGAGGTTAACCCAGTCCCTGCAGCGCCTAGCTCCACTCCCATTCCCCAGGGGCTCTCATTTGCTGACTTCTGTAACCGTAAAAGTCTTGGTTTCATTCATGTTAACATTAGAAGCCTCCTCCCTAAGTTTGTTTTATTCACTGCTTTAGCACACTCTGCCAACCAGGATGTCCTAGCCGTGTCTGAATCCTGGTTTAGGAAGGCCAACAAAAATTCTGCGGTCAAACAACCACCCCTCATCACTGTCAAACGCTCCCTAAAACACTTCAGCGAGCAGGCATGTCTAATCAACCTGGCCCGGGTATCCTGGAAGGATATTGACCTCATCCCATCAGTAGAGGATGCCTGGTTGCTCTTTAAAGGTGCTTTCCTCTCCATCTTAAATAAGCATGCCCCATTCAAAAAATTTAGAAATAAGAACAGATATAGCCCTTGGTTCACCCCAGACTTGACTGCCCTTAACCAGCACAAAAACATCCTGTGGCGTTCTGCATTAGCATCGAATAGCCCCCGCGATATGTAACTTTTCAGGGAAGTCAGGAACCATTATACTCAGTCAGTTAGGAAAGCTAAGGCTAGCTTTTTCAAACAGAAATAGGAAACATTGTCACCACCGATAAATCTACGATAATTGATCATTTCAATAAGCATTTTTCTACGGCTGGCCATGCTTTCCACCTGGCTATCCCTACCCCGGCCAACATCTCAGCACCCCCTGTAGCAACTTGCCCAAGCTCCGCCCTACGCTTCTCCTTCACCCAAATCCAGACAGCTGATGTTCTGAAAGAGCAAAAAATCTGGATCCCTACAATTCAGTTGGGCTAGACAATCTGGACCCTCTCTTTTTAAAATTATCAGCCAAAATTGTTGCAACCCCTATTAGTAGCCTGTTCAATCTCTCTTTCGTATCGTCTGAGATCCCCCAAAGATTGGAAAGCTGCTGCGGTCATTCCCCTCTTCAAAGGGGGAGACACTCTAGATCCATCCTGCCCTGCCCTGCCTTTCTAAAAGTTAACAAACAGATCACAGACCATTTCGAATCCCACCGTACCTTCTCTACTATGCAATTGGTTTCCGAGCAGGTCATGGGTGCACCTCAGCCACGCTCAAGGTCCTAACGATATCGTAACCGCCATCAATAAAAGACAGTACGGTGCAGCTGTCTTCATCGACATGACCAAGGCTTTCGACTCTGTCAATCAACGCACTTTTATCGGCAGACTCAATAGCCTTGGCTTCTCAAATGACTGCCTCGCCTGGTTCACCAACTATTTTTCAGATAGAGTTCAGTGTGTCAAATCGGAGGGCCTGATGTCCGGACCTCTGGCAGTCTCTATGGGGGTGCCACAAGGTTCAATTCTCGAGCCGACTATATTTTTTCAATGATGTCACTCTTGCTGCTGGTGACTCTCTGATCCACCTCTATGCAGACGACACCATTCTGTATACATCTGGCCCTTCTTTAGACACTGTGCTAACAAATCTCCAAACGAGCTTCAATGCCATACAACACTCCTTCTGAGGCCTCCAACTGCTTTTAAATGCAAGTAAAACTAAGTGCATTCAACCGATTTCTGCCCAAACCCTCCCGCCCAACTTGCATCACTACTCTGGACGGTTCTGACTTAGAATATGTGGACAACTACAAATACCTAGGTGTCTGGTTAGACTGTAAACTCTCCTTCCAGACTCACAGTAAGCGTCTCCAATCCAAAATTAAATCTAGAATTGGCTTCCTATTTTGCAACAAAGCCTCCTTCACTCATGCTGCCAAGCATGCCCTCGTAAAACTCACTATCCTACTGATCCTTGACTTTGGCGATGTCATTTACAAAATAGCCTCCAACACTATACTCAGAAAACTGGATGTAGTCTATCACAGTGACATCCGTTTTGTTACTAAAGCCCCATATACTACCCACCACTGCGACCTGTATGCTCTCAGTGGCTGGCCCTCACTACATATTCGTCGCCAAACCCACTGGCTACAGGTCATCTATAAGTCTATGCTAGGTAATGCCCCACCTTATCTCAGCTCACTGGTCACCATAGCAACACCCAACCGTAGCACGCACTCCAGCAGGTATATTTCACTAGTCATCCCCAAAGTCAACACTTCCTTGGCCGCCTTTCCTTCCAGTTCTCTGCTGCCAATGACTGGAACAAATTGCAAAAATCACTGAAGCTGGAGTCTCTAACTTTAAGCATCAGCTGTCAGAGCAGCTTACCAATCACTGTACCTGTACATGGCCAATCTGTAAATAGCACATCCAACTACCTCACCCCCATCTTATTACTTACCCTCTTGCTCTTTTGCACCCCAGTATCTCTACTTGCACATCATCATCTGCACATCCATCACTCCAGTGTTAATGCTAAATTGTAATTATTTCGCCTCTATGGCCTATTTATTGCCTACCTCCCTACTCTTCTACATTTGCACACACTGTACATAGATTTTTTTTATTGTGTTATTGACTGTACATTTGTGTAACTCTGTGTTGTTTGATTTTGTCGCACTGCTTTGCTTTATCAGGTCGCAGTTGTAAATGAGAACTTGTTCTCAACTGGCCTACCTGGTTAAATAAAGGTGAAAAAATGAATAAAATAAAAATAAAAATGTGTGTCCATGTATGCTGATGATTCAACCATACACACATCAATCCCACAGCTAATGAAGTCACTGAAACCCTTAACAAAGAGTTGCAGTCTGTTTGGAATGGGTGGCTAGTAATAAACTGGTCCTGAACATCTCTAAAACTAAGAAAAGTGTTAAACAAAACAAAATATATTTTAGGTTTAGATTCTTCAAAGTAGCCATCCTTTGCCTTGATGACAGATTTTCACACTCTTGGCAAAACAGTAAAAATAAAGAAAAACCCTTGAATGAATGGGTGTGTCCAAACTTTGGACTAGTACTGTTTGCAGGGCTGGTTCTATGTATAAGCGATCTATGTATACCCTGCCGCCAGGGTCCCAACCATCAACAACAACAAAAAAAAAATATATATATATATAATTTTTTTTTAATTGGAACTCGGTCGGGCTGTCAACTTACTATTGAGAGTAAGAATAGTAGAATACACCAGTTGCAATTTTGAAATTTGGTTGTGCATCAACAGTTTTTATCTTGTTATGTCAGTTACTGACAGTCACTGAATTATCCATGTCAGATAACATTTTTTAGATTAGTAGTTCGTCTAGACAGCTGTCTAACCTGTAGTAATCATGGCAGAATACCGACCTGGCACGCAGTTTACGTGCCCAGGGGCTCTGATCTCCAGGGCGCCCCCATTGATTTTGTTAGTCATTCTTACTCAGATATCATATTGACATGGCATAAGTCATTACAAAATGTGTGGAATTGCATAAAATTTGCTTTAAAACTGCATACATTTCTCTCCACCCTATGGCAAAATCTGTATAATTGTAGAAACTTTGTTTAAGACTGTGGCTTGTAGGCTATGCGTTGAGATGCTAAACGTGTGTATTACAGTGAGACCAGCAGTTATTTGCATGACAGTTACCAGCTGACAAAATGTAATGACTGCCAATTCCCTACACAAACCTCTAAATGGCACATGACGACTCTCTGGCCTTTGGCCTGTTGTAATATTTCACGCCCTCTAGCCAAGGTGGTCCGCTGTTCAAGAACAGGTCAGAGATGGTATCTGCTCTCTCTCTCTCTCTCTCTCTCTCTCTCTCTCTCTCTCTCTCTCTCTCGCTCTTGCTCCCCCCACCCCCTTGTTTCCTCATCCTACCAGTACATTCCCTAGGGAAAGCGCTTTGGTTTGACATGTTGTGTCTGGTGCACATTCTTTGAAGCCAAGGAACCGGGCTTGACCAATCGTGTTCTGTCAGATACTCTGGGGAAAGAGAATGTGTCATGAGGAAAATCCTCAAGGAAATGTACTTGTTAACAGTTCAATCTACAGAACTTTTTGTCACAATTAGCTTCTATATAAGTGGGTCTCAGACACACACTGGAAACATATGTCACTCCCTAGAATCCCTGTAGCTTTATATAACAATTATATGATTGTTACTCAGCGCAGACTAAAGCATGATTTTTATTTATCCAACCCACAGGCCCAGAGGACAGGGTGTGACACGTCGCCGTGGTAACACTGTCTTGCGCTGTCTTATACTGTATTACATTGTCTTATACTCTCAGCCCAATTTCTACATGCCAGATAGGAAATCTGCTGTCTATTTAATCCATCAGACATCAAGAGTATTTCAAAAGCAATTGAGTGAAGACCGTGCTCAGACTCACACTGAGCGTTCCATATCCCAGCAGGCATCAGTAGCCTCATCACTTAGTATCACTGGGCAATGCACAGGGTTAGGCCCCTAATGCCAGGACCCCTAGGCTGTAATCTGTCTCACCACTCCAAATATAGTGCACTCCACTATTCATTCTGTGAGTGCCAGGCCATTAAAATGTTCTTGCCTTCCATTGTCACTCTTATACAATAGCATTATTGAAGGTTGTGCAGATAGTTCAAGCACAAAGAGAATATTCTAGTACTGCATAACTTACTAAGAGCATACTAAATGAGACCTCTTCTAGGACATATCACAAGGATTAGGCTGTCACACCCTTTTCGTTGACATGTTGTAGGCTATGAGTCCGACCCTGTCATTTGATATCAGATGTAGGCTACTGGAGATATTTGATGATTTATCTGTATATGGCAGTCAAGTGTCACAGTAAAATGGTCTTAGAACAAAGGGTTCCAAAAGTATTCATCAGCTGTCCCCATAGGAGAACCCTTTTTGGTTCCAGGTAATCAGCCTTTTTGCTTTCAGGTAGAACCCTCTTTGGTTCCATGTAGAACCCTCCATGGAAAGGCTTCTATATGGAACCAAAAAGGGTTCTACCTGGAACCAAAACTAGTTCCTCAAAGTGTTCTCCTATGGGGACAGCCAAAGAACCCTTTTAGGTTATAGATACAAAAGAGCCTTCTTATGTCTGGTAAAAATGTATTCTACATTTTTTATCCAACCCACAGGCCCAGAGAACAGGGTGTGATGATCACATAACCCTGTTACCACGACGACATGTCACACCCTGTCCTCTGGGCCTGTGGGTTGGATAAAAAATGTAGAATACATTTTTACCAGACATAAGAAGGCTCTTATTCTCTTGAAGGTTGGAATAGCCTTGTACAAGGTTTAACTTTATATTCAAATGTAAATATTCATGCACTATTACTAATATGCAACTATATCTGTTGCAATTGCTTTTGAAATACTCTTGATGTCTGATCGATTACATAGACAGAATATGTCTTATCTGGCATGTAGAAATTGGGCTGAGAGTATAAGACAGTGTAAGACCTCAGTGGTGACACACATAACGAGCAGTCAGTGAGGAAGGCCTCAAAACGCCAGAAATGGCCTACCCACTGAAGATCTGGTCACAGTATACACTACACTGGTGGAGTGCTGTTAGTTAGATGCAACAAAAAGCAGCAGGCCCAACTGGACAGGTTGCAGAGGAGGGAACTGAGGATCATCTCCAGAGGTGGAGCAGTCCAACCACAGTGCACCTGGTGAAGGACATGCACACTCTTGAACACTGCATGACCTGCTCCCTCCAAAATAGGTGACTGCACCATCAGGCTCCTGAGAAACAGCCACCAACTGTCCTGTATAACTCTAGCTCTTTAATGTTTTCCCTAAAATGATCTTTACAACAATCACATTTTAACATTTCAGTTTACATCATGAAAAAATATCCTGTAAAGTCTTAAGTGTCCTGTATTCTATTTCTGCTATGTATAATATGTTATGAATTTGACGTGGGTGTAACAATTCTATATAATGACAATTATGCATTTCTTCAGCAAGATTCAATCAACTCAAACTCAAGACGATTATGAGACGGTATAAAGAGTATATGACAGTATAAGACAGTAGACAGGCAGCGTTTCATCAGTTGTCGTGATTTATGTCCCTCAGAAGTCCTGATGTTCTGGTCCGATTAAAGCAGTTGGTCATAATTCTGTTCCATTATCACTGATACTTCTTCATGGACAATGTGCCCTTCAAAAAAACACACACACGCGCACACACACACGCACAAACGTGCCCGCACACACACACACATAAACACACACACACATAAACACACACACACATAAACACACACATAAACACACACACACACACACACACACACACACACACACATAGAGTTTCTCTCAGAGACTGAATAAGACTCCCCACTCATAATTCTTTTTTCATTTTATTATGTCTGAGAGCTTATAATACCGTCATAAAACTGTGACATGGTGGAAGACGGATGGGTGCAGGGATTTGATATACATAAAAAATATTCCTCATCTGCTTTCCAGTGTGTGTGTGCACGTTTGTGTATGGCTTCAGTTTGTTATGTGCTGCATAATCTCTTACATCACTCTAGAAATGAACATCTCAGACTGCTGCGGTATCACTGGTATTTCACACTGCATCTTGTTGAATAAAACATATTGAAGTAAATTAAGCATATTCATGACTAGATAGAAGAATCTATTCACATAATGTTGCAGCCCATGAGTAGCCCGTGTTACTACTATTCATTTATACTGATTCACAATGTCCCTAGCCTGGTCCCAGATCTGTTTGTGCTATCATGTCAACTCCTTATCATGCCAAACATATTTGTGATGACAAGGAGTTGACATGGTAGCACAAACAGATCTGGGACCAGGCTCCAATTTCCAATGAAAATCTTGATCATTTTGTCGTAAATTCAAATAAGTCTTTTGTGCTGTAATGCTAAAGTATTCAAAGCATTGAACTGGTTAGAAAATAGTATTTAGTCACCACATATTTCCCTGTCATAAATTTCAAAAAGCCTTTGTGGGATCTGTCATCTTTGTTTGAAGGCCTTTCAGTCTCCCTGTCTTTTCAGCTACGTGTAAAACGTCTCAGAGCAGGAGGTGATTAATTCAGAACTTTGGCCTTCTGTGGATGAGCACTCAAATAATCGCCAACGTTATTAGATGACAGTTACAACCATCTCCATCCAACTATCAAACTCTTTCTGGAAGTTGGAACATTAGCATGCTATGCTAGGCTAGCTACCCCATGCTCCCTTCTGTTATAAGTTCCCAGGCTAATGGTGCCTAGCCCAGTCAGTCCTGAGTGTGTCCACCTGTGCTAAGCAGCCAAGTAGCCCTGGAGAGATAAGGAGGTCACCCTCCTGCTGCGCCTGGCCTCATTACCCACACTGCTCTGGGGAGTGCCAGCTGTTTGAGGGACCGTGGTTATGGAGATGACTAATGGGCGTGCTGCTACCGTGGCTCCCTGATGACCTAACCGCCGGTCCCCCTTCCTCCCTCCCAGGGCCTGTATGGGGTACGGCACGGCTTTGCCAGGCTGATGGTGTGGGCTTCCTCCTGACTGATTGGCTCCTGTTTGGCGTGCTGATGTCAGACACTGATACAGGTAATTACGCCTTTTACATACAGGGTCTTCCAGCCACTGATCCAGGTACAAGGCTCTTCTCGACAGGGCCTACTGCTGCGATAATTTCAGCTTCAGTAGTGGTTCTTTCTGGTGTTCATTGAGAATGACTAGACTTGTGTTGCTGTCAAACTCATTTACTTGATGTGACTGAAATTGGAAGTCTATATGCAAAAGTATAAAGGCATAGTCTATACTTTTTATACTTTTTCAAATGATTGCCTCGCTTGGTTCACCAACTACTACTCCGATAGAGTTCAGTGTGTCAAATCGGAGGGCCTGTTGTCCGGGCCTCTGGCAGTCTCTATGGGGGTGCCACAGGGTTCAATTCTTGGGCCGACTCTCTTCTCTGTACACATCAATGATGTCGCTCTTGCTGCTGGTGAGTCTCTGATCCACCTCTACGCAGACGACACCATTCTGTATACTTCTGGCCCTTCTTTGGACACTGTGTTAACTACCCTCCAGACGAGCTTCAATGCCATACAACTCTCCTTCCGTGGCCCCCAACTGCTCTTAAATGCAAGTAAAACTAAATGCATGCTCTTCAACCGATCGCTGCCCGCACCTGCCTGCCCGTCCAACATCACTACTTTGGACGGTTCTGACTTAGAATATGTGGACAACTACAAATACCTAGGTGTCTGGTTAGACTGTAAACTCTCCTTCCAGACTCACATCAAACATCTCCAATCCAAAATTAAATCTAGAATTGGCTTCCTATTTCGCAACAAAGCATCCTTCACTCATGCTGCCAAACATACCCTCGTAAAACTAACCATTCTACCGATCCTCGACTTTGGTGATTTACAAAATAGCCTCCAATACTCTACTCAACAAATTGGATGCAGTCTATCACAGTGCCATCCGTTTTGTCACCAAAGACCCATATACTACCCACCACTGCGACCTGTACGCTCTCGTTGGCTGGCCCTCGCTTCACACTCGTCGCCAAACCCACTGGCTCCAGGTCATCTACAAGTCCCTGCTAGGTAAGCCCCACCTTATCTCAGCTCGCTGGTCACCATAGCAGCACCCACCCGAAGCACGCGCTCCAGCAGGTATATCCCACTGGTCACCAAGCCAATTCCTCCTTTGGCCGACTTTCCTTCCAGTTCTCTGCTGCCATTGACTGGAATGAACTACAAAAATCTCTGAAACTGGAGACACTTATCTCCCTCACCAGCTTTAAGCACCAGCTCTCAGAGCAGCTCACAGACCCCTGCACCTGCACAGTATATAGCCCATCTGTAAATAGCCCAACCAACTACCTCATCCCCTACTGTATTTATTTATTTATCTTGCTGCTTTGCACCCCAGTTTTTCTACTTTGCACATTCATCTACTGCACATCTACCATTCCAGTGTTTAATTGCTATATTGTAATTACTTTGCCACCTTGGCCTATATATTGCCTTACCTTCCTTATCTCACCTAATTTGCACACATTGAATATAAATTTGTTTTTCTACTGTATTATTGACTGTATGTATTTTTTTACTCCATGTGTAACTCTGTGTTGTTGTATGTGTTGAACTGCTTTGCTTTATCTTGGCCAGGTCGCAGTTGTAAATGAGAACTTGTTCTCAACTTGCCTACCTGGTTAAATAAAGGTGAAATAAAATAAAAAATAAATAAAAAAATAGTTGTTCAAAAGAACTTCCGTCATCCATCTGTCCTATCCACTCTGCTCTGTCACTGTTATCTGCACCTAACTGTGATGCATGGCTCTCTCTCTTTCTGTGACATATCACCTCCTCTCTCTCCACTGTCTTTCCACCTGAAACATGATGGATAAGCGGCTGCAGCATGTGATAGCTGACACTATACATAGTCTGCCCTTCACTGAGTAGAGTGATGTGTCCTCTACAGGTGATCTGAACTGAAGGGAGCTGTTCTCCTCTTTGATAAGTGGATCACCAGCATTACCATATCTCTCTTCATGATGCACCAATAGTCAAGAGGTCCTTGTATAGTCACTCTATAGCCACAGCAGTACACGTAATGCTTGTCATTTGGTCGTTCATTATTTACTTATTTATTCCAAAGAGAGGTTGATCTTACCGCATGTCAGGGCGGCTCTGTGTGTCCCCCAAATTGCACCCTTTTCCTTATGGGCCTTGCTCAAAAGTAGTGCACTATACAGGGAATAGGGGTCTAAAGTAGTGCACTATGTAGGGAATAGGGTTCCATTTGGGATGCATCCTCTGTGAATTTTTAAAAGATTACTTTTGACCCCTTTTTCTCCCCAATTTCGTGATATCCAATTAGTAGTTACAGTCCTGTCCCATCGCTGCAACCCCTGTACGGAGAAGCGAAGGTCGAAGGTCATGTGACCTCCGAAACATGACCACGCCATGCCGCACTGCTTCTTGACAAACTGCTCACTTAACCCGGAAGCCAGCCGCACCAATGCGTCTGAGGAAACACCGTACAGCTGCTGACCAAAGTCAGCGTGCACTGCGCCCGGCCTGCCACACGAGTCACTAGGGCGCGATGGAACAAGCACATCCCAGCTGGCCAAACCCTCCACTAACCCAGACAGCGATGGGCCAATTGTGCGCCGCCTCATGGCTCTCCCGGTCAGCTGCAACATAGCCTGGGATTGGTCTGTAGTGACTCCTCTAGCACTGCGATACAGTGCTTTAGACCGCTGCGCCACTCGGGAAGCCAACCTCTGTGAATGAAAGTAAACAGGAGTGAAGACCGTTGTGCTCAGACTCACACTGAGCGTTCCATATCCCAGCAGGCATCAGTAGTAGCCTCATCACTTTGAATAGTATCACTGGGCAATACACAGGGTTAGGCCCCTAATGCCAGGACCCCTAGGCTGTGATCTGTCTCACCACTCCAAATATAGTGCACTCCACTATTCATTCTGTGAGTGCCAGGCCTTTAAATGGTTATTTCCTTCCATTGTCACTCTCATACATTAGCATTATTGAATGTTGTGCAGATAGTTCAAGCACAAAGAGAATATTCTAGTACTGCATAACTTACTGAGAGCATACTAAATGAGACCTCTTCTAGGACATATCACAAGTATTATGCTGTCACACTCTTGTCGTTGACATGTTGTAGGCTATGAGTCCGACCCTGTCATTTGATATCAGATGTAGGCTACTGGAGCTCTTTGTGAAGAGACAGATGATTTATCTGTACCTGGCAGTCAAGTGTCACAGTAAAATGGTCTACACTCTTAGAACAAAGGGTTCCAAAAGTATTCATCAGCTGTCCCCATAGGAGAATCCTTTTTGGTTCCAGGTAGCAGCCCTTTTGGTTTCAGGCAGAACCCTCTTTGGTTCCATGTAGAACCCTCCATGGAAAGGGTTTTATATGGAACCAAAAAGAGTTCTACCTGGAACCAAAACTAGTTCCTCAAAGTGTTCTCCTATAGGGACAGCCAAATGACCCTTTTAGGTTCTAGATAGCACCTTTTCTTTCTAAGAGTGTAGAGTGGGTCTAGACAGTGATCAGTATTGATTTTGTGTTGTACCACATAGAGCATTGGCCTATTGAATATTATAGTGTACTTACAGTATTAGGGATTCAGTGGGTGGTCTGGCTGTATCTGCCCTTTCCCCCCAGTAACAGCTGTGTATTTCCTGCTGCAACGGCTGCACTGACAAGACAAAGGGGATCTATTCAATCAAAACTGCATTTTTTCAATGATGGCCTAGGAACAGTGGGTTAACTGCCTGTTCAGGGGCAGAACGACAGATATGTACCTTGTCAGCTCGGGGAGTTTTAAATGATTTCCAGTTGATATGACTTTTTTTTACGCAGTGAGTGAAACATTTTTCCACACTTTCTCATTTATTAAGCAACCGAAACACGCATTCCTTCATCACAATATTGTTCTTTTGGTAGCCCCAGCAATATCTCTCTTGGATTGGAGAATCAGAGCAGATTTCACTCTGTCTGTTGATATCCACAAATCCTGAGGGTCTGACCATAGAATCAGAATTTCAGGGTTCTAATTCCAATTCCATACATTTCCCAGTGGGGTTGGAACCTGGGTTCATCTCAGAGGAGGAGGCACTTCTCATGCCTTTATTATTCTTTAATTGCGTGGAGACCTCAGTGTCCCGTGAGCAAGATAACCCTCTATGCCCTTGGACTCAGCAGAGTGAAAGGCTACTGTGTTCTCTAAACACTTTACTCAGGGTTAGTCATGGGTTGTGGACCACGGGTTTCAAGATAATAGATGGTCGAACAACTGATAATTTCCCCCGATTATGGTTGGCTGTGATTGAGGTCTAGTGTCTCTTGATTGAATCCCTGTTGGTGTCCCTGTCAGTCAAGGATACTTTAGTCAAACAACAAGGATTAGCCTGCGGCAATTTCCTGGGAGATTATGCTAATGCTAATACTGCAATTTCCCCACGGTTTTGTCTTCCGCCTGTGTCCTAATTTGTAACCACTGAACAGAACAGATCTGTGTGCTGTGTTATGCATGAAATGTTCGTGATTGTTCTTTTTTTTCTTTCTAAAGTAATATCCCCAAGTAGCATAGTAATAGACCACAATTAGGGACCCATCCAAGCCCTCCGGCTATAGTATTTCTGAAATAATTATCTACTTTTCTTCCACCTTATGGTGTTACTGTGGAAACTGATGAAACAGCTGCTGCTGAAGGGGAAAGGTTGCCATGGCGACAAGGACATCCCATCCCTCCACCCTGCTGTCTGTCGTAGATCTGGTGGGGCGGTGGTGAGGGGGGGAGGCATTTGTGGTTGGAACACAATGTGCTGTCATCAGACGAGCATTATGGGAGTAGGAAGACGGAAAGATCCAATCTATGACTGAGTGG
This sequence comes from Brachymystax lenok tsinlingensis, assembly GCA_030435695.1. Lineage (NCBI taxonomy): Eukaryota > Metazoa > Chordata > Actinopteri > Salmoniformes > Salmonidae > Brachymystax > Brachymystax lenok. The sequence continues at coordinate 20,004,490 of CM059782.1, forward strand.
TAGGGTGACCCCTAGGGCTGCCTACCTCCCTAATTCTTTTTACATCCTATTTCCTTCCACTAGATAAAGGGTTTACCCCTTCAAGAAGAAAAAAGATTTGAACTTGATTAAGTACAGAGAATATATTCTCTACAGGGAATACTTGGAGCTGCACTGGTATGCTTTACTCTCAGTATGCTCAGTATGGTGTGCTTGTAGACTCTACAGTGTGTTCACAAGGAATAGCATGAACATCAAAATCACAGGAGGCTTCTGAGGGGAGGACGGCTAATAATAATGGCCGGAGCAAATGGAATGGCGTCAAACACATTTTATGTATTTGATTCCATTCCACTGATTCCGCCCCAGCCATACCACGAGCCCGTCCTCCCCAATTAAGCTGCCACCAACCGCCTGTGATAGAAATATAATATTGTTCTATAGTCATAGATGTTAGAGTTCATATATAATGCACTATATATACTGCTGCCTGTTAGTCAGCTGTGTTGCTGTATGAGAATAAGGCAGGCTTTGAAGGTACTGCGCTAGGAGACTTGACAGCTTTGTCATTATCTCATCACCGTCAATATTCTGCATGTCAGTCAGTCAGGCTCCAGTCTCACTGGCACCGCTGTGTCACTCTGTGTCTCTGCTATTTGCATCCTTAACTCAAGTGTTAACTGCTTCTCAACTCTCAGTGGAGTTCATCTCGTCTTGATGTCTCTTACTCAGCAGGCCGAGTGGGTTTGGAAAGTCCCAGTCACAATCACAGCAATCACAGCATCAAGATTTGTGACCTGTTGCCATACAAAAAGGGCAACCAGTGAAGAACAAACACCATTGTAACTACAACATATATTTATGTTTATTTATTTTCCCTTTTGTACTTTAACAATTTGCACATCATTACAACACTGTATATAGACATAATATGACATTTGACATTTCTTTATTCTTTTGGAACTTTTGTTAGTGTAATGTTTTTTTGTTTTCTTCACTTTTGTTTATTATCTATTTCACTTGCTTTGGAAATGTAAACATATGTTTCCTATGCCAATAAAGTCCCTTAATTTGAAATTGAAATTGAAATTGAGAGAGAGAGAGAGAGAGAGAGAGAGAGAGAGAGAGAGAGAGAGAGAGTAGACAGAAAGAGAAAGAGAGTTGAGAGAAAGAGATTCAGCTGTGTAAATAGCAATGTGCTCCTCTGCTCTTTTCCAGTATAATGAACAGTGAACTGAGAGTGGCTCTGGACTCTGCAGTGACTAGGTCACAGGCTCAAAGTTGAGTTTATTAGACAAAGTATTTAAACTGACAGCTTATCATTATACTGGTCAATAGTTGACTGCACAGTGCACTTTTGACACCATTCTGCTCGGGACACTAAAAGATTCAACTGAACGGCGGTCAAAATATGAAGATTTGGAATACTCAACTCACCCAAGCATGTTAAAGTGCATTAGTACGACACTCAAAAATCCAAGCTGAGATAGAAGGGCTAAATGTAATTTGCATCTATTCATGTTTTATCATGACAGATTATAATGTCAGCCAGGTCGTCCTTGTATTCTGGTGGCATTTGCCTCCCTTGCCTTTGCAACCATGAAAAACAAAGTAAAATGACAAATAGTTACACATCATACATGTTCTTGTTTATATTGAACTGTTTATTAATGATTAACATAATGCAAGTCCTTTATACTTCAAAACGTTATGTTTATGCGTTGTTTAAAGTACTTAGGGTCCTACTAGTGATGTAATGATTTGTAGTGATATGTTTTGGGGGTTTCGAGATATCTAACTATTATTTTGAATGCAAGAAAGTAAAAAAAATGTTTTATTAATATATTGTATATTGATCAATAAAAACATAGGCTATTTAAATACCTATCTTTTTTACTAGTATAATTTGTGTCCGTCAGTATTATGTCATTGGTGTTACCGCCTTGAAAATCACTCATTACAAAGATATACAAGGACCTTGAGCATTCTCTCCAGCGGAAAACTGTTATCGAGGGAAGGGTCTATATAAAATAAAATGATTAGCTAATTACACACTTTCAGTATGTCATACATTTGAGGATTCCACTGATCATGTGGGGTGTCTCAATCCAAAGTGTTACTTGGTGTTAGGCAATTTAAATGAAGGGGAAATAACGTTGTGAGCAAAATAATGAATCATATCACTTTAGTAAATCTTTTTTAAAGGATGGATTGCATTAGAGTTGAACATTTGTGGCCTCCATTACAGAAAACTGTACTAAAATGTCTCATTGGTGTTATCATCATTGGTGTTATTACTCCTACTGGTGGCACAATATTATCATAATGGTAAACATTATTTAAAGTCATTAAGCTACCATATTAGTTGATTTAGAATTTGAAGATGTACCCAAATACATTTAAATAAAATTAAAAACTGGAAAAAGGAAGTACATTTTTTCTAAAATGCCATGCCCAAATGCCACCGTAATTCAAGAATGCCTGTTTGAATCATTCCTGTTGTCACACTGTGTGTGTATTCAGTCCTTGTCTGTGTGTGTTGTAATTCTGACATTGCTGACCATCAACTTTAATGCTTAGGGGACTGGGAGACTAGTCAGGATCGAGGAAAAGATGAATGGAGCAAAGTACAGAGAGATACTTGATGAAAGCAGGAGCTGCTTCAGGACAAGAGGTCTGAATACTTTCCGAATGCACTGTACTATACGTAGTTTGTGGTCTTCATAACTAATGGGTTTTCTTTCAGAGAAAAATGTTCCCCCGGGTTCCCCTGAAGAAATGATCAATACCTAATTATAGAATACTGTGTGAGATACAATGTGCAATACTGTGTATTCAGAGAGAGAGAGAAAGGGATACCTCACCATCTAGTTAATGTTTTCAGATCTCCTCGCGTCGATCCTTCACATGAAGTTGTCCTTTTAAATAATTTCTTTGTCACTATGCCACACTTGGGTAAACAATGTTGAGGATTGTTTCTATTAATACTAACAGAATCAGAACAATGGGCATATAGCCTACCATCAAATCAAACTTTATTTAAAGTGCATTTCTCACAACACATGGTGTGGGAAAAACAGTACAAAAACAATACATTGGAATAACATTATTATCACAAATTCTGATTGTCTTTGCTTATCTTGAAGGTGGCTTGTCCATCTCACAGGGCCCCAGTAATACTTTGGATCCGTAGGGTAAAGATAGATGTATTATTCATTGTGTGGAGATAACCTTATTATTCTGTAAGAGCTGCATTCATGGTCACCAGAACACAGTCTGTGTCCCAATGCACTGGCATGTCCTTGTACTGTCTGTCAATCCAATGTTAGCATAACGTTATATGTAAGTTAGAGTAAAACCAACAGTGGTCCTCTGTAGCTCAGTTGGCAGAGCATAGCGCTTGCAATGCCAAAATAGTGGGTTCTACTCCTATATGAAAAAATGATGCACTGTAAGTCGATTTGGACAAAAGCGTCTGCTAAATGGCATATATATATATATACATTATTATATGTTATAAAATACGAGAGAAGTGCTTCATAAAGGGGCTCTAGAGAAAAGGGAGACGCCCTAAATGCTACTCTGGACAAACATGTCATTAAAGAGGCTGTTTTTGAACAGCTCCTGTCATAACTCAGTTATTACTCGTGTGGATTACTAATATGGCGTTATGCATGAGCATTTTAATAGCATTGACAATAACAAGCGTCTTACATCTAATGAGATTAGGCTACATTCAATAACCACTGTCTATGGAGTCCATTTAGAGTACACACACATACACCTCTACTCTAACAATCCACATTCACTGCGAACACATCTATGGCCATGTTTCCACCACCATGTCTGCTAACCCCTTTGTCGGCATGGGCATAATATGTCTAGGGGGAGGGCTCCTGTAACAGTGTGATTGTATGTGAAGCTCTATGCAGTATAGGAGTATAGGAGCCTGCATTATTGAAAGCATAGAGCTTTCTACCAGCCCGTGGTTCTCTGCATCACACTTTAATTGCCTGCTTTTGGATGTTTTAATCAGCTGCAGCATCCGGCTCTAATCTTCTCCCCCTCCCCCCTCAGCATAGGGTCTATAGGGGGAACAATGAACACTGCACCGCAGCCTGGCACACACACGCACACACACGTACATACATACACACACTGCTTTGGACTAGAGCTCTGGTCTAAAGTACTGCTCTATATATTAAATGGGGAGCCATTTGGGAAAATACATTGTGGTGCTGGTGGGGTGCGGTAGCCATCGTCCTAACACAGTGAGTGTGTGGCCCTGGATTATTAAAGTAGTGCACTATATAGGAAATAGGGTGCCATTTAGGACTGACATAGTGAGTGCGTCGCCCTGTGTTAGGGCACTGCCCCCTGTGACGTGGCATGACCAGGGGTTCATTGAGGGGCTCCCAGTGGGCGCTGCCCTGATTGACATGGGCTTTGGGGGACTGCCAATGCCAGGTCAGGCTGTTGACGGGTAGGACTATGGAAGCGAGTGAGAGTCAACGTGCAGGTGGCTAGGTGCCAACAACTCATTAAGAGGCCCAGCAGGGAAATAGTCAGCTAGCCAGCGTGCAGTTGACACACACATCTTCAGTGAACACACACACACCAAACACAATATTCTGTACATACCCATAGCTCTCAATCACATACATGCACATGAACAAAAACATGCTAAATCTTTTCTCTCTCTCTTTTTCTCTCTCTGTCTCTCTCTCTCACACACACACATCATTATGCATGCTGACCCTATTACTACAGTCTTTGTCTGTCTGCTCTATTCACAGTATAACAGTGAACAACAGAGCCATTCAGATAGACGTGCTAACAGATAGAGGGGTGGGAGAGAGGAGAGGAGATGGAGAGAAAACACAACTCAGAAACACACATGCATGGACAGGCAAACAGAAGAACTTCCACACCTTCATTCATTTGTTCTTCTGTTTGCCTGTCTATGCATGTGTGTTTCTGAGTTGTGTTTTCTTCTCTCTCTCTCTCTCTCTCTCTCTCTCTCTCTCTCTCTCTCTCTCTCTCTCTCTCTCTCTCTCTCTCTCACTCACTCTATCAGGCGGCCAGATGGAAGAAAAGGAGCAGATTTTTGTGTGGTTCAAGCTCTGGCTCTGTCTTACTGCCAGGCAGCGAGGGAGCAGGGAGGGAGCAGGGAGAGAGCACACAGACACACAGATAGGGTAGTGTTTGTCTCTAAGTAGTGTGACTGGCCCCCATGCCATCCCCTGTCACTTGACTACTGGCCAGGGGCCGCCGGCTTGCCCCTGCCTTGGCCCTACACACAAATCCTGGATTTATTAGTGAGGCATGCAGTGACACACACACATACGCACGCATATACATAACAGACACAGACACAGACACACACTCAGAGCCACGCATATACATAACAGACACAGACACACACACACACTCAGAGCCACGCATATACATAACAGACACAGACACACACTCAGAGCCATGCATATACATAACAGACACAGACACACAGACACTCAGAGCCACGCAGAGCTCTGGCACTGGAATGTTAACAAGCTCCAGAGTAGCTCATCCATAGTTCTCCTCTCCTCTCCTCTCCTCTCCTCTCCTCTCCTCTCCTCTCCTCTCCTCTCCTCTCCTCTCCTCTCCTCTGCCTCTCATCTCCTCTTCTCTGCCTCTCATCTCCTCTCAGCCCTTTCTCCTCTCCTCTCCTCTGCCTCTCATCTCCTCTCAGCCCTTTCTCCTCTCCTCTGCCTCTCATCCTCTCCTCTATTCAGACCAGGGACGGGGTGGCATTGACATCTTGAGAATCTTGACCAGGAGACAGGCACCGTCTTGGAGAAGGTCACACCGTTAACTGACTGAGATGTAGACACAGTAAATAGATATAGATGCGGTAAATAGATGTAGACACATTAAATAGATGTAGACACGGTAAATAGATGTAGACACATCAAATAGATGTAGACCCGGCAAATAGATGTAGACACGGTACAGTCGTGCCAAAAGTTTTGAGAATGACACAAATATTAATTTACACAAAGTTTGCTGCTTCAGTGTCTTTAGATGTTTTAGTCAGATGCTACTATGGAATACTGAAGTATAAGTACAAGCATTTCATAAGTGTCAAAGGCTTTTATTGACAATTACATGAAGTTAATGCAAAGAGTCAATATTTGCAGTGTTGACCCTTCTTTATCAAGACCTCTGCAATCCACCCTGGCATGCTGTCAATTAACTTCTGGGACACATCCTGACTGATGGCAGCCCATTCTTGCATAATCAATGCTTGGAGTTTGTCAGAATTTGTCGGTTTTTGTTTGTCCACCCGCCTCTTGAGGATTGACCACAAGTTCTCAATGGGATTAAGGTCTGGGGAGTTTCTTGGCCAATTAATTGCAATTCATCTGATCACTCTTCATGACATTCTGGAGTATATGCAAATTGCCATCATACAAACTGAGTCAACAGACTTTGTGAAAATTAATACTTGTGTCATTCTCAAAACTTTTGGCCACGACTATTAACATGGTAAATAGATGTAGACACATTAAATAGATGTAGACACGGTAAATAGATGTAGACTCAGTAAATAGATGTAGAGGTAGATGTATAGGAGTGAGGTGCCAGCTTTGAGCCTTCAATATCAACAGCTTGCTTGATTCCACAGCAATGAAGTAGAACAAAACAGCTCTAGCCTTCTCTAGCCTACCTCATCATTGCTCCACCCTTTCAAAGTAATTAGAACATTTCAAAAGACGCATTTTAACTGAGAAGGGGGGATCTTGTAGCAACCAGTCCTAGGGGGCTTGATTGCTGTCCCACTTTTGCCCCAGCCCAAGCTAACACACCTGACTCCAATAATCAACTAATCATGCTCTTCAGTTTAGAATGCAATTAGTTTAATCAGCTGTGTTTGCTAGGGATGGGGGAAAAGTGTGACACCACTCTGGCCCCAGAGGACTGAAGCTGCCCATCCCTGTAATATGTAGCTGGTTTACACAGGGTAGTGTTGGTTGGAAGCAGTGATGTTTGTTCCTGTCTGGTTTCTCCTGTGTACCAGACGGCCTGTCACAACAAATGACAGGAAGAGATGGAAAAACACAGACACTCTCGTCTATCCATCTGCCGACTCAGGCGTTTAACATTTGTTTAAAAGAGTTCAGAACCAAAGGTAGTTCAGGGATGAAAATAACGACTGCCATTCCCACATAGCCAAAGAGCTCTGTCGGCTCACACACACACACACACACACACACACACACACACACACACACACACACACACACACACACACACACACACACACACACACACACACACACACACACACACACACACACACACACACACATACACACACACAAACACACACAGTCTACGTTATGTTACTTCAGCATGGTGGTGTTATCCTCTCTCCTCTCTGTGAATAATTATATCTCCGTAAATAACACTTCGCTCTCCTTCTACTGTGAAAAATAATACCCACATTTCCCACAAACCGAGCAGCCAGACAGAGACAAATGCCTGTGAAGAAGAAAATGTTTTTGGTTGGGAGGAAATTAACATCTCAAGAGGGCATTGTTTTATTTTAGATACATTGTTATTGTTTCTGTCTCAGGATTGGTGCCTTTAAATTATTTAAAGGCTTACTGTAGCTAGCTCAGCACAGAAAGGCTTGGCATTTATACCTGCTGCCTCTCAATGAGCTGGTTTAGGATGCTGAACGTTGGGGTTTTCTGATGACTTGGCTTTTTCCTCAGTTGTAAAGCATATCCCTGCTCTCACGTCTATAAAAGTCGGTCCTTGGATTAGGGTTGTCTCTGTTAACAACTCCACTTTACTGATTAATTATCCTCTGGTCTTAATAGTTTTTTCAGATGTGTTCTGTTGTTTTGTGCCGTTCTGTGCCGTGCTGTCGTCCTTTATTTTTGTGTGCTGTGTCATGGTGTGCTGTGCTGTGTTTTACCGTGCTGTGTTTTACTGTCCTGTTATAAATGTGTTGTTCTGTGTCACGTCTTGTTTTATTGTCCTGTTATTTATGTGTTGTTCTGTGTCATGTCGCGTTTTACTGTCCTGTTTTTTATGTGTTGTTCTATGTTATGTCATGTTTTACTGTCCTGTTATTTATGTGTTGTTCTGTGTCATGTTGTGTTTTACTGTCCTGTTATTTGTGTTGTTCTGTGCCCTTTCGTGTTTTACTGTCCTGTTTTTTGTGTTGTTCTGTGTCATGTCGTGTTTTACTGTCCTGTGATAAATGTGTTGTTCTGTGTCATGTCGTATTTTACTGTCCTGTTATTTTTGTGTTGTTCTGTGTCATGTCGTGTTTTATTGTCCTGTTATTTATGTGTTGTTCTGTGTCATGTCGCGTTTTACTGTCCTGTTTTTTATGTGTTGTTCTGTGTTATGTCATGTTTTACTGTCCTGTTATTTAGGTGTTGTTCTGTGTCATGTCCTGTTTTACTGTCCTGTTATTTTTGTGTTGTTCTGTGTCTTGTCGTGTTGACTGTCCTGTTATTTATGTGTTGTTCTGTGTCATATCGTGTTTTACTGTCCTGTTATTTATGTGTTGTTCTGTGTCATGTCGTGATTTACTGTCCTGTTATTTATGTGTTGTCCTGTTATGTATGTGTTGTTCTGTGCCCTTTCGTGTTTTACTGTCCTGTTTTTTGTGTTGTTCTGTGTCATGTCGTGTTTTACTGTCCTGTTATCTATGTGTTGTTATGTGTCATGTTGTGTTTTACTGTCTTGTTATTTATGTGTTGTTCTGTGTCATGTCGTGTTTTACTGTCCTGTTATCTATGTGTTGTTATGTGTCATGTTGTGTTTTACTGTCTTGTTATTTATGTGTTGTTCTGTGTCATGTCGTGTTTTACTGTCCTGTGATGTATGTGTTGTTCTGTGTCTTGTCATATTTTACTGTCCTGTTATTTCTGTGTTGTTCTGTGTCATATCATGTTTTACTGCCCTGTTATTTATGTGTTGTTCTGTGTTATGTTGTGTTTTACTGTCCTGTTACTTGTGTGTTGTTATGTGTCATGTCGTGTTTTACTGTCCTGTTATTTATGTGTTGTTCTGTGTCATGTCGTGATTTACTGTCCTGTTATTTATGTGTTGTCCTGTTATGTATGTGTTGTTCTGTGCCCTTTCGTGTTTTACTGTCCTGTTTTTTGTGTTGTTCTGTGTCATGTCGTGTTTTACTGTCCTGTTATCTATGTGTTGTTATGTGTCATGTTGTGTTTTACTGTCTTGTTATTTATGTGTTGTTCTGTGTCATGTCGTGTTTTACTGTCCTGTTATCTATGTGTTGTTATGTGTCATGTTGTGTTTTACTGTCTTGTTATTTATGTGTTGTTCTGTGTCATGTCGTGTTTTACTGTCCTGTGATGTATGTGTTGTTCTGTGTCTTGTCATATTTTACTGTCCTGTTATTTCTGTGTTGTTCTGTGTCATATCATGTTTTACTGCCCTGTTATTTATGTGTTGTTCTGTGTTATGTTGTGTTTTACTGTCCTGTTACTTGTGTGTTGTTATGTGTCATGTCGTGTTTTACTGTCCTGTTATAAATGTGTTGTTCTGTGTCATGTTTTACTGTCCTGTTATTAATGTGTTGTTCTGTGTCATTTTTTGTTTTACTGTCCTGTTATTTTTGTGTTGTTCTGTGTCATGTCGTGCTTTACTGTCCTGTTATTTATGTTTTGTTCTGTGTCATGTCGTGCTTTACTGTCCTGTTTTTTGTGTTGTTCTGTGTCATGTTGTGTTTTACTGTCCTGTTATTTATGTGTTGTTCTGTGTCATGTTGTGTTTTACTGTCCTCTTATTTATGTGTTGTTCTGTGTCATGTGTCTTACTGTCCTGTTATTTATGTGTTGTTCTGTGTCATGTCGTGTTTTATTGTCCTGTTATTTATGTGTTGTTCTGTGTCATGTCGCGTTTTACTGTCCTGTTTTTTATGTGTTGTTCTGTGTTATGTCATGTTTTACTGTCCTGTTATTTAGGTGTTGTTCTGTGTCATGTCCTGTTTTACTGTCCTGTTATTTTTGTGTTGTTCTGTGTCTTGTCGTGTTGACTGTCCTGTTATTTATGTGTTGTTCTGTGTCATATCGTGTTTTACTGTCCTGTTATTTATGTGTTGTTCTGTGTCATGTCGTGATTTACTGTCCTGTTATTTATGTGTTGTCCTGTTATGTATGTGTTGTTCTGTGCCCTTTCGTGTTTTACTGTCCTGTTTTTTGTGTTGTTCTGTGTCATGTCGTGTTTTACTGTCCTGTTATTTATATGTTGTTCTGTGTCATATTGCGTTTTACTGCCCTGTTATTTGTGTTGTTCTGTGTTATGTCGTGTTTAACTGTCCTGTTATCTATGTGTTGTTATGTGTCATGTTGTGTTTTACTGTCTTGTTATTTATGTGTTGTTCTGTGTCATGTCGTGTTTTACTGTCCTGTGATGAATGTGTTGTTCTGTGTCTTGTCATATTTTACTGTCCTGTTATTTCTGTGTTGTTCTGTGTCATATCATGTTTTACTGCCCTGTTATTTATGTGTTGTTCTGTGTTATGTTGTGTTTTACTGTCCTGTTACTTGTGTGTTGTTATGTGTCATGTCGTGTTTTACTGTCCTGTTATAAATGTGTTGTTCTGTGTCATGTTTTACTGTCCTGTTATTAATGTGTTGTTCTGTGTCATTTTTTGTTTTACTGTCCTGTTATTTTTGTGTTGTTCTGTGTCATGTCGTGCTTTACTGTCCTGTTATTTATGTTTTGTTCTGTGTCATGTCGTGCTTTACTGTCCTGTTTTTTGTGTTGTTCTGTGTCATGTTGTGTTTTACTGTCCTGTTATTTATGTGTTGTTCTGTGTCATGTTGTGTTTTACTGTCCTCTTATTTATGTGTTGTTCTGTGTCATGTGTCTTACTGTCCTGTTATTTATGTGTTGTTTTGAGTCATGTTTTGTTTTACTGTCCTGTTATTTATGTGTTGTTCTGTGTCATGTCGTGTCTTACTCTCCTGTTATTTATGTTGTTCTGTGTCATGTCTTGTTTTACTGTCTTGTTATTTATGTGTTGATCTGTGTCATGTGGTGTTTTACTGTCCTGTTATTTGTGTGTTGTTCTGTGTCATGTCTTGTTTTACTGTCCTGCTATTTATGTGCTGTTCTGTGTCATGTCGTGTTTTACTGTCCTGTTATACATATGTTGTTCTGTGTCATGTCGTGTTTTACTGTCCTGTTATACATATGTTGTTCTGTGTCATGTCGTGTTTTGCTGTCTTGTTATTTAGGTGTTGTTCTGTGTCATGTCCTGTTTTACTGTCCTGTTATTTTTGTGTTGTTCTGTGTCTTGTCGTGTTGACTGTCCTGTTATTTATGTGTTGTTCTGTGTCATGTCCTGTTTTATTGTCATGTTATTTATGTGTTGTTCTGTGTCATGTCGTGTTTTACTGTCCTGTTAATTATGTGTTCTGTGTCATATCATGTTTTACTGCCCTGTTATTTATGTGTTGTTCTGTGTTATGTTGTGTTTTACTGTCCTGTTATTTATGTGTTGTTCTGTGTTATGTTGTGTTTTACTGTCCTGTTACTTGTGTGTTGTTCTGTGTTATGTTGTGTTTTACTGTCCTGTTACTTGTGTGTTGTTATGTGTCATGTCGTGTTTTACTGTCCTGTTATAAATGTGTTGTTCTGTGTCATGTCATGTTTTACTGTCCTGTTATTAATGTGTTGTTCTGTGTCATGTCGTGCTTTACTGTCCTGTTTTTTGTGTTGTTCTGTGTCATGTCATGTCTTACTGTCCTGTTATTTATGTGTTGTTTTGAGTCATGTCTTGTTTTACTGTCCTGTTATTTATGTGTTGTTCTGTGTCATGTCGTGTTTTACTGTCCTGGTATATATGTGTTGTTCTGTGTCATGTCTTGTTTTACTGTCCTGTTATGTATGTGTTGTTCTGTGTCATTTCGTGTTTTACTGTCCTGTTATAAATGTGTTGTTCTGTGTCATGTCGTGTTTTACTGTCCTGTTATTTATGTGTTGTTCTGTGTCGTATCGTGTTTTCCTGCCCTGTTATGTATATGTTGTTCTGTGTCATGTCATGTTTTACTGTCCTGTTATTTATGTGTTGTTCTGTGTTGTGTCCTGTTATTTGTGTGTTGCTCTGTGTCATGTCGTGTTTTACTGTCCTGTTATTTATGTGTTGGTCTTTGTCATGTTGTGTTTTACTGTCTTGTTATTTATGTGTTTGTTACGTACCCCAGTTTCTGTGTTGTGGTTTGTGTATTTGTATGTATTTCAGGAAATGGCTTCCTGGAATCCCCCAAGCAGCTGATTGGTCGACTCCATGGCTAATTGGAGCTGACCCCGCCCTCTCGTCAGAGGATACAGCTGTCTTCAACTACCGACTCCTTCTGAAGCTGTATATAAGCCAGTGTTCCATTGCTCAGAGGAGAGATCTTGTGCTGGTTGTTTCTTAGAGAGAGCTGAGGGTGATAGCTTATGTTGGTTGTTTCTTAGAGAGCTGATGATTAAGTCCTGTATTTTGATTAGTGTTTCTGAGCTAGGTTATCAGCTCTGTCTGAGCAACAACTTTCAACAATTTTGTAACCGGTCCTGCGGAGGTATGTTTATGTCCAAGGACCGTTTTGATGATTTGAATTGTTTGTATTTTTCTGTGTTTGTTCCCAGGGGGGGAAGGGGAAGGCACCTAGGGAGTGCTTAGGCAAGAGGCCTGCGGGCATACATTACCCGTAGTTTTTACTGTCTATGCACACTAGGTAAGACCTGGATGGACCACCCCCTGTATTTTGGTTAGCCCGCCAGGTGGCACCTTTGGTTCCGTTCAGCCCCTTTTCCACAAAATGACCGTGTAGGAATAAGTTCCCTGTAAACGGTAAATTCTCTGCCTTTGTCATCCTTACCCGCACCTACAGTCACAAACCTCTTTCACTCCACAGGGAGTTGCGTGTAGCAGGGTGTTGCGTTCCCTCCTCCAAGAGGCGTACGTAACAGTGTTCTGTATCATGTCGTGTTTTACTGTCCTGTTATAAATGTGGTGTTCTGTGTCATGTCGTGTTTTACTGTCCTGTTATTTATGTCTTGTTCTGTGTCATGTCGTGTTTTACTGTCCTGTTATTTATGTCTTGTTCTGTGTCATGTCGTGTTTTTGTCAATGTGCTTGGTGTAGTAGTGCAAAAGAATCAGGCGCAGGACAGCAGAGATGAGCAACACAACGTAGTTTACTCAGGAATTAACAAAGTAGTAACAATACCAAGCCCACCAGTATGGACTGACATAACTCAGGAATAATAACGCACAACAAACATGGGGAAAACAGAGGGGTAAATAATGAGCATTTAATTGGGGAATTGAAACCAGGTGTGTGTGTGTGTGTGTGTATATATAAGACAAAACAAATGGAAAATTAAAAGTGGATCGGCGATGGCTAGAAAGCCGGCGACGTCGAACGCCGCCTGAACAAGGAGAGGGACTTTGGCGGAAGTCGTGACACATTTACTGTCTTGTTATTTATGTGGTGTTCTGTGTCATGTCGTGTTTTTCTGTCCTGTTAACCTGTTACGGATTCAATCCCGTGAACGGATTTGACAACATCCTGTGAAATGCAGAGCGCCAAATTCAAATTACAAAAATAATCATTTCAAACATTCATGAAAATACAAATGCTGCACACCCTTCAAAAGCTTAGACTCTTGTTAATCTAACAGCATTGTCAGATTTCAAAAAAGCTTTTGGGTGAAAGCAGAACATTTGATTGTCTGAGGACAGCGCCCACTCAAACTCAATTAGCATAATAACATAACCAGCAGAGGTCACAAAACTCAAAAATAGCATAAAATAAATCGCTTACCTTTGATCTTCCTCTGATGGTATATCAAAGCGTCCAGGTTACACAATAAAAGGTCCTTTTGTTCGATAAAGTTCCTCTTTATATCCATATAGCTCCGTTTGGTTGACGCGTTTTGTTCAGTAATCCACCTGCCCAAAGGCTTTCATCCATGCAGACAAACGATATCCCAAAAGTACCCGAAAGTTCGTCGAAAAAAGTCAAACAGCATTTGTAATCAATACTCCGATACCCTAAAATGAATATACACTAATATTTCAGACGGAATATAACCTGCTGAATAGAAGAGGAAAAAGAACTGAGTGCACATTCCCTGTTATGCGCAAAATCCAAAACAGTACACTTGACGTGAACTCAGGAACAAGTGGTCTTACTTCCTTGATTTTCATGATTGAAGCTTCCAACCTTTTTCCAGAGACTGTTGACATTTAGTGGAAGCCATAGGAACTGCAATCTGGGGGTTAAACTATGAGGCTTTGAATAGCTGGCCTATTGAAAACAGTGTGACATGACTGATTCAGACATCCTGGATGGATTTTGCTCTGGTTTTTGCCATATCAGTTCTATTATACTCATAGACATTATTTTAACAGTTTTAGAAACTTCAGAGTGTTTTCTGGGCCTGAATAACAGGCAGTTTACTTTGGGCACGTTTTTCATCCGAACTTCAAAATATTGCCCCCTAGCCCTAAGAAGTTAATTATGTGTTCTGTGTCATGTCGTGTTTTACTGTCTTGTTATTTATGTATTGTTCTGTGTCATGTCGTGCTCTATTGCATTTCCATAACTACCTACAGTGTGAGGGGAGGGGCCTCCCTCACACCTTTCACGGCCCGTCCTCTTCCTCTTTTTCAGCCATTTTGTTGCAGAGTTGACCAGCCCTTCTCCTACACCCTCTGTCATCACAGCTCGCATATTTGCTCTCTCCTCCCCCCACCCCAACCCATTCAACCAATACACTCATCACAGCTCTCATAGTCATTCTCTGCCCCCTCCTCCCCCACCCCAACTTATACAACCAATGCACATTCATTACAGCTCTCATATTCTTTCTCCTCACCTGCCCCTCCCTCCCCAATTATCCCGTCATCTAGTCACTTTCCCCTGGTCTGGTAATTGCTCCTGTACCAACTCGTCATTGTACTGTACAGCCTCTAGTCTCAAAAGACTGACCTAGGTAACAGTGATAGGGTCTGGTTTCAATGACTCTTTTGGCATAGAAAAGCTACATCACTGTCTAGGTCACTACTTTATCCGCTTGAATTAAATACAAAATATGGAGATTAGAGTTTAAAAAAAAAAATTGAGTGCATTTTGCAAGTGGCTAGTTTGCATCAACTACCTTCACTTAAACCACTGCAAAGGTTTGCCTGCAAACTTTTGTTCTGAATTGCGAGGTTCTGGCATGTCTGCCTCATGATTTGTTGGGAGAGTTGTCTGGCTGAAGAGGATTAAAACATTTTCCCCTTATCAAAGTTGCCAAAATAGTCCTTAATTCAAACCAGGCCCTAGTCACTGTTGCCTAGCGTGAGTTTTTCAAGACTATACAACTTCATCAACATTAGGCCTCAGCTAGCAAGAGGTGCTCAACCGTCTGCTGTTCCCAGTAATGGCCACCCTCTCCACAGTGAGGTCATCAGTCAGCGGAAGGGCCTCTGATGAGGTTTCGACCAGCGTTGCTGTCTGCCGTTTGTTTCTGATCTCCCCGTAATTAGACCAGGGGGTGACAAATGAGCACGAGTCACTTAAGGTTCAGAATCAAGGACGAAAGGCACAGCTCTTTTCGCTTTTCACTTTCACAGCAAGAACCAAGCACAAATGAACATGCAGATGTCTCTCGCTCATAATACCTGCTAGCTCTTCTTAACTTCTTACTGCTAGGTCTGGCACTTCTTAGCTTGTTATTCCTTCATGTGTTGGATTTGCGTAGTTTATCTCCAAGAGCTGTGATTTGACATGCTCTAAGCTCAAACACCCACATGGATTTTCTTAAAGTGCACACTTGCTCTAGCTAAAACGGCATAGCTAAACATGTATATCTCTGTGCTACAGCCTGAGATCTGGGGAAGGAAGGAGGACTGGAAGGAACAGGTCTAAAGCAGAAAGGAGGGGGGAAACCTTTGAAGAAGGACGGCAGGAAGAACAACAAGTAACGTGCTGAGAGGTGTAAAGAGCTGTGCCTTTCCGGCCAGGTTGTTTTATTTCTTTACTTACCTATTGTTCACCTAATACCTTTTTTTGCACTATTGGTTAGAGCCTGTAAGTAAGTGACAAATAAACTTTGATTGATCAGATCTGAGCACAAATGAACATGTCTCTCTCTCTCCCTCTCCCCCTCTCTCATCTCTCATCGCTCATCTCTATTTCATCCCCTCCTATTCCCTTAGCAGTGATGTACCACTGAAGCTTTGTAGAGAGAAGAGTAGGAGAGTTCTGGCTGGGTCTTTGTTTGGTTTGAAAGTGGGCCATTGGTATACAGCAGAGCCTTGCCAGAGAGGCGTGTAGAGGGACACTAGAAAGAGATCTGGACTTGATTATGTAAAGAGCAATCCCAGTAACAGGCCGGGCTGAGTTAGAGCTAGTAGGAACCGGCCAGGCTGAGTTAGAGCTAGTAGGAACCGGCCAGGCTGAGTTAGAGCTAGTAGGAACCGGCCAGGCTGAGTTAGAGCTAGTAGGAACCGGCCTGGCTGAGTAAGAGCTAATGGGACAGGGCACATAGAGTTAGAATAGCCTGTGTTGGATGGGACCAGTACACTTATACTGTACATGCATGGGACTAACATCTTATGGTTGAAATATGTATTTTTTTTATAGTGTTTAATAGTTTGTGGACCATCGTATTGCCAGTCAGGTATATTCTATGAACGATCGTGCATGCATGCATTTGTGTGTGTGTGTGCATCAAATCAAATTTTATTTGTCACATACACATGGTTAGCAGATGTTAATGCGAGTGTAGCGAAATGCTTGTGCTTCTAGTTCTGACCATGCAGTAGTATCTAACAAGTAATCTAACAAATTCACAACAACTACCTTATACACACAAGAGTAAAGGAATGAATATGAGTATGTACAGTGGGGCAAAAAAGTATTTAGTCAGCCACCAATTGTGCAAGTTCTCCAACTTAAAAAGATGAGAGGCCTGTAATTTTCATCATAGGTACACTTCAACTATGGCAGACGAAATGAGAAAAAGAAATCCAGAAAATCACATTGTAGGATTTTTAATTTATTTATTTGCAAATTATGGTGGAAAATAAGTATTTGGTCAATAACAAAAGTTTATCTCAATACTTTGTTATATACCCTTTGTTGGCAATGACAGAGGTCAAACATTTTCTGTAAGTCTTCACAAGGTTTTCACACACTGTTGCTGGTATTTTGGCCCATTCCTCCATGCAGATCTCCTCTAGAGCAGTGATGTTTTGAGGCTGTCGCTGGGCAACACGGACTTTCAACTCCCTCCAAAGATTTTCTATGGGGTTGAGATCTGGAGACTGGCTAGGCCACTCCAGGACCTTGAAATGCTTCTTACGAAGTCACTCCTTCGTTGCCCGGGCGGTGTGTTTGGGATCATTGTCATGCTGAAAGACCCAGCCACGTTTCATCTTCAATGCCCTTGCTCATGGAAGGAGGTTTTCACTCAAAATCTCACGATACATGGCCCCATTCATTCTTTCCTTTACACGGATCAGTCGTCCTGGTCCCTTTGCAGAAAAACAGCCCCAAAGCATGATGTTTCCACCCCCATGCTTCACAGTAGGTATGGTGTTCTTTGGATGCAACTCAGCATTCTTTGTCCTCCAAACACGATTTAGTTGAGTTTTTACCAAAAAGTTCTATTTTGGTTTCATCTGACATTCTCCCAATCCTCATCTGGATCATCCAAATGCTCTCTAGCAAACTTTAGACGGGCCTGAACATGTACTGGCTTAAGCAGGGGGACACGTCTGGCACTGCAGGATTTGAGTCCCTGGCGGCGTAGTGTGTTACTGATGGTAGGCTTTGTTACTTTGGTCCCAGCTCTCTGCAGGTCATTCACTAGGTCCCCCCGTGTGGTTCTGGGATTTTTGCTCACCGTTCTTGTGATAATTTTGACCCCACGGGGTGAGATCTTGCGTGGAGCCCCTGATCGAGGAAGATTATTAGTGGTCTTGTATGTCTTCCATTTCCTAATAATTGCTCCCACAGTTGATTTCTTCAAACCAAGCTGCTTACCTATTGCAGATTCAGTCTTCCCAACCTGGTGCAGGTCTACAAGTTTGTTTCTGGTGTACTTTGACAGCTCTTTGGTCTTGGCCATAGTGGAGTTTGGAGTGTGACTGTTTAAGGTTGTGGACAGGTGTCTTTTATACTGATAACAAGTTCAAACAGGTGCCATTAATACAGGTAACGAGTGGAGGACAGAGGAGCCTCTTATTAAAGAAGAAGTTACAGGTCTGTGAAAGCCAGAAATCTTGCTTGTTTGTATGTGACCAAATACGTATTTTCCACCATAATTTGCAAATAAATTCATAAAAAATCCTACAATGTGATTTTCTGGATTTTTTTTCCTCATTTTGTCTGTCATAGTTGAAGTGTACCTATGATGAAAATTACAGGCCTCTCTCATCTTTTTAAGTGAAAGAACTTGCACAATTGGTGGCTGACTAAATACTTTTTTGCCCCACTGTACATATAAATATATGGATGCGAGATGGCTGACCGGCATAGGCAAGATGCAGTAGATGGTATTGAGTACAGAATATACATATGAGATGAGTAATGTAGGATATGTAAACATTATATAAATGGCATCGTTTAAAGTGGCTGGTGATACATTTATTTCATCCAATTATAATTATTAAAGTAGCTAGAGATTTGAGTCGATGGCCGAACAGCATAGGCAAGATTCAGTAGATGGTTTAGATTACTCATATCAAATGTATACACTGTAATGTCGGATATGTAAACACTATATACAAAATTGTTTAAAGTGGCTAGTGATACATTTGTTACATCCAATTCCTATTTTTAAAGTGGCTAGAGATTTAAGTCAGTATGTTGGCAGCAGCCACTCAATGTTAGTGATGGCTGTTTAACAGTCTGATGGACTTGAGGTAGAAGCTGTTTTTCAGTCTCTCGGTCCCAGCTTTGATGCACCTGTACTGACCTCGCCTTCTGGCTGATAGTGGGGTGAACAGGCAGTGGCTCGGGTGGTTGTTGTCCTTGATGATCTCTTTGGCCTTCCTGTGACATCGGGTGGTGTAGATGTCCTGAAGGGCAGGTAGTTTACCCCCGGTGATGCGTTGTGCAGTCCTCACTACCCTCTGGAGAGCCTTACGGTTGTGGGCGGAGCAGTTGCCGTACCAGGCGGTGATACAGCCCGACAGGATGCTCTCGATTGTGCATCTGTAGAAGTTTGTGAGTGATTTTGGTGACAAGCCGAATTTCTTCGACCTCCTGAGGTTGAAGAGGCACTGTTGCACCTTCTTCACCACGCTGTCTGTGTGGGGGGACCATTTCAGTTTGTCCGTGATGTGTACACCGAGGAACTTAAAACTTTCCACCTTCTCCACTACTGTCCCGTCGATGTGGATAGGGGGGTGCTCCCTCTCCTGTTTCCTGAAGTCCACGATCATCTCCTTTGTTTTGTTGACATTGAGTGAGAGGTTATTTTCCTGACACCACACTCCGAGGGCCCTCACCTCCTCCCTGTAGGCTGTCGCGTCGTTGTTGGTAATCAAGCCTACCACTGTAGTGTCGTCAGCAAGCTTGATGATTGAGTTGGATGCGTGCTTGGCCACGCAGTCATGGCTAAAAAGGGAGTACAGGAGAGGGTTGAGAACGCACCCTTGTGGGGCCCCAGTGTTGAGGATCAGCGGGGTGGAGATGTTGTTTCCTACCCTCACCACCTGGGGCCGGCCCGTCAGGAAGTCCAGGACCCAGTTGCACAGGGCTGGGTCGAGACCTAGGGTCTTGAGCTTAATGACGATCTTGGAGGGAACTATGGTGTTAAATGCTGAGCTGTAGTCGATGAACAGCATTCTTACATAGGTATTTCTCTTGTCCAGATGGGTTATGGCAGTATGCAGTGTGATTGCGATTGCGTTGTCTGTGGATCTATTGGGACGGTAAGCAAATTGGAGTGGGTCCAGGGTGTCTGGCAGGATGGAGGTGACATGATCCTTGACTAGTCTCTCAAATCACTTCATGATGACGGAAGTGAGTGCTACGGGGCGATAGTCATTTAGCTCAGTTAACTTAGCTTTCTTGGGAACAGGAACAATGGTGGCCCTCTTGAAGCATGTGGGAACAGCAGACTGGGATAGGGACTGATTGAATATGTCCGTAAACACACAAGCCAGCTTGTTCTCGCATGCTCTGAGGACACGGCCAGGATGCCATCTGGGCCAGCAGCCTTCAGGGTTAACACATTTAAACGTTCTCCTCACGTTGGCTGCGGTGAAGGAGAGCCCGCAGGTTTTTGTAGCGGGCCGTGTCGGTGGCACTGTATTGTCCTCAAAACGAGCAAAGAAGTTGTTTAGTTTGTCTGGGAGCAGGACGTCGTGGTCCGCGACGGGGCTGGTTTTCTTTTTGTAGTCCGTGATTGACTGTAGACCCTGCCACATTCCTCTCATGTCTAAGCCTTTGAATTGTGACTCTACTTTGTCTCTATATTGACGCTTAGCTTGTTTGATTGCCTTGCGGAGGGAATAGCTACACTGTTTGTATTCAGTCATGTTTCCGGTAGCCTTACCCTGGTTAAAAGCAGTGGTTCGCGCTTTCAGTTTTGCGCGAATGCTGCCATCAATCCACGGTTTCTGGTTGGGGAAGGTTTTAATAGTTGCTATGGGTACAACATCACCAATGCACTTGCTAATAAACTCGCTCACCGAATCAGCGTATACATCAATGTTGTTGTCCGACGCTATGCGGAACATATCCCAGTCTACGTGCTCGAAGCAATCTTGCAGCGTGGAATCAGATTGGTCGGACCAGCGTTGAACAGACCTGAGCACGGGCGTTTCCTGTTTTAGTTTCTGTTTGTAGGCTGGGAGCAACATAAGGGAGTCATGGTCAGACTTGCCGAAAGGAGGGCGGAGAATAGCCTTGTATGCATCACGGAAGTTAGAATAACAATGATCCAGGATTTTACCAGCCCGGGTGGCACATTCGATATGCTGATAAAATTTTGGGAGCCTTGTTTTCAAATTAGCCTTATTAAAATCCCCAGCCACAATAAATGCAGCCTCAGGATATGTGGTTTCCAATTTACATAGAGTCCAATGAATTTCTTTCAGTGCCGTCGATGTGTCAGCTTGAGGGGGGATGTACACGGCTGTGATTATAATCGAGGAGAATTCTCTTGGTAGATAACGCGGTTGGCATTTGATTGTAAGGAATTCTATGTCAGGTGAACAAAAGGACTTGAGTTCCTGTATGTTGTTATGATCACACCACGTCTCGTTAATCATAAGACACACACCCCCGCCCTTCTTCTTACCAGATAGATGTTTGTTTCTGTCGGCGTGATGCGTGGAGAAACCAGGTGGCTGTACCGACTCTGATAACGTGTCCTGAGTGAGCCATGTTTCCGTGAAGCAAAGAACGTTGCAGTCTCGAATGTCTCTCTGGAAGGCAACCCTTGCTCTGATTTCGTCCACTTTGTTGTCCAGAGACTGGACATTGGCAATTAGAATACTCGAGAGGTGCACGATACGCCCGTCTACGTAGCTTCACCAGAAGACCGCCGCGTTTCCCCCTTCTCCTGCGCCGCCATTGTTTTGAGTCACCGGCTGGGATCCAGTCTATTGTCCTAGTTGGTGGACCAAACAGAGAATCCGCTTCGGGAAAGTCGTATTCCTAGTCGTAATGTTGGTAAGTTGACGTTGCTCTTATATCCAATAGTTCCTCCCGGTTATATGTAATAAAACGTAATATTTCCCGGGGTAACATTGTAAGAAGTAATACATAAAAAAACGAAATACTGCATAGTTTCCTGAGAACGTGAAGCGAGGCTGCCATCTCTGTCGGCGCCGGAAGTCGCATGCGTGCACGTTTATGTGTCTGCGTGAGAGACTGTATGTGTTGTACTAGAGCTGGGACTGCCTGCCTTCCTGGGAGAGGGGGAAGGGTAAGGGGAGGTCACCCAGAGGTGAAACCCAGGCCATCAACCACTACTCCCCTGGGCGTCTCACAGCGTGCCCAGACTAGCAGGCTTCCCTCTCCCACATGCTAACGATCCTAGCTAGAAATGCTGATGACACCTCAGACAGCTGGTGTAAAGTGAAGGGAAGTACTACCCAAGGCTTTACTGTGGTTGTCATCATTCAACAGTCCTGTCAGTGACCTGTCCTCACTCCTATCACACTCTAAATGGGGCCTGTCTGTGTGACAGTATGGGGCTGTTGGTTTGACATCTGACTGACACTTCCCTACATTCCTGAAGGCCAGCTGTAAGAGTTCCTGTTCAAGAAGGGTTCAGGCCACACACCTTGAGATCTTCTTATATTTCTTCTTCGTTTTCTTCTTCGTCGTCTGCTTCGTCGTCTTCTTCTTCTTTGTCGTCTGCTTCTTCTTCCTCCTCCTCCTTGTCCTCCTCTACTGGGATAGGAAAAGTATCAGGGCCCAGACTCAGTGTGCTGGGATAAGAGCACATCCCATTCCTATCTTCAGCCCATAAGCCATTATAAAGTAACCTCTTTCTGTGTGTTTTATCCCAGTGAGTTGAGGCACTGGGCTGCTGATGCCTTTAACACCAGCTCTAGATGGACCTATCAGATAGCAGCAGCTATAACAGGCTTCCTGCTTCCGCTCCTACCCTAACCCAGGCCTCCTGGAAAGCTAGCTAGGCATCACTGAGGTCTCATCTCTCATGTAATATGGATGCTACATGACCTGTTGTTTACAGCCGCATCGCAGCAAAGCATTTTCAATTTCAATCGCTCTGATGCAATGCTAAAAAAAAATCTGCTCTGATCTGTTTTTGTAATGGTTTGTTATTATTTCATCCCTTTGTGTTACTCTGGATCTGGAGAGGCTGTGTGGTTTTACAAAGGATTATTATAGTGGCTGATTGCCAACTGAAGTGGCATATAGACTGGATGTTTATCCGTCTCAGACATCTTAGCTAGCATTTTGAAAAACAATGCCTGCATCATAAAGTGGAACCCTATTCCTTACATTTGACCAGGGCTCTGGTAGTGCACTATGTAGGGAGTAGGGTGCCGTTTGGGACCCAGACTTTTGAAAATCATATTAAGTTCCTTGTTGACTGTGAGAGGATCCTGACACCTGCTGATGTTCACTCTTCAAAGATGCCATTCTTTACGCTAGCTCTGACATGGGAATGTACAGTCAATTTTATATATGCTTATCTGCTTATGTTGTCTTCCACTTTGACCTGAATCTGTCTGTAGTATTTATCCTGGTCCTGGTGACACAGGCAGGAGGCCTAGGCTAGATCCTCTTTGGCAGCAGTCTTACTGATAGGAGGAGGAAGAGGTGGTGGAGGAGAAGGTGGAGGAGTAGGCCTTTTTAATGAAAAAGCTTGACCTTTGTCTATTGTACTCTGGTCTGGTGCCCAGTCTATAAACACACCACTCTAATACGCAGACAGGCCTCCTGTAGGAGAGGTGCACCGAGGACAGGACAGACGTCTGAAAATTCTTTGGAGCCTAAAATAAAGAACATTAAACATTGCAATGACATAGGTAAAGTACACACTTTTTCAAAATGCATCTAGAAGGGAGCACCGATATTATTACCCATAGAAATAGAATCCTGACAGTCCACCCATTATGCTAGCATTTTAAATGGAGAGGCCCGTTCTATGGATTCTATTTCTATGGTGTTACCACTATGACATAGTACCAGAGCAGTAGAGTGAGTTTTGGGAATAGCATCTAGAGTGTGTTGTTCACACTATGACATACAGCAGTAAATTAGTGAGTTATGGAAATCCTCCCTGGTGTCCTCTCTCCCGATTTGAGGCTCTCTCAGCTAATTGCTGTAGTTTAGAGGGATGACCTCACCACATAGGGAATCCTGACATGATCTATTAGTCCTGTGCTCTCAAACACATTGCGTTATGGGATGTTCTCTATGGCAGTGTTTCCAGAGAGGAAGAGGCAAAGCAAAAGGTTTTACTCCGCCCAAAATCTGTCCACGAATATAAGTATGGAGGTCAATGAGAGAGTGTCAAATTTGGCCATCAAAAAATGTCATTGCTAATTTGCCATGTGAGGCTTTTATGATCGAATATAAGTTTTATATTGGTTAAGTTGTTACGAATGCACTGGTATAAGTGGATGCATGTGGCATTTGGGCAACTTACCCCCCCAAAACAAAGTTTATATCGGAGTTGTGCCTGTTGTCATAGAGAGAGAGGACTCATCATGGATATAACCGGTTTTAGCATGGACGTTGCCAATGAAGAGGAAGAAAATGTACTACTTTAAAATGGAGATGGCCTCAATGGCGCTGCCCATGCTGTCACAGACGCTATAATGGCACAGATACAAAGAACCTCTATCTTTATGGCCTTTTGTTCACACGTGTATCTGCCCTCTCATTGGCTAAAATGGTCCCACCTGATCTCGCCTCGTCCCGCCTGCCTTCCATCTTCGAGGACATGCATTTCCATTGTTAGTCACTCAAATATCTTGTCAATATAACAGACAACCTTTGATTTCTCCAACTCCATTCCTTGAGTACCCCCAACAGTATACGTTTTTGTTGTAGCCCCCCACATTCACACCTGATTAAACTTGTCAACTAATCATCAAGCCCTCAATTAGTTAAATCAGGTGAGTTTGTCCAGGGCAACAACAAAAATGTGTGTTTGGGGTTACTCGAAGACTATGGGATATCTCTGAGCTGTTGCCAAGCAACCAACCAGCCCAGGTGTCTTTCTGCCTGCCCTGGGTAGGAAACTGCTGATCTGTCTCCCTATCTCTCTCTCCCCCGTGCCCTCTCTTTCTGTATGTCCTGTGTGTCTTCATAACACTGATATAAAAATCATAGCAAGCTAGCGAGTGGGATAGTCATAGCTTTGTCCAGCAGCTCTGTCTTGGCCTGATCTGTCGGCTTCTCAGCAGGCCTCTCAGCATGCCTCTCAGCAGGTCTGGGTCTGGTCTGGGCAGCCACCTTCATTACTAAGCCTTTAATGTTAATTTATTGTTTATTCTCCAGCCAGAGTTTTCTCAACTGTAAGCTTCTCAAAGTGGGAAGAGCAGAGATGTGAAATTGAATTTTTCTCCCCTTAACCTGAACAAAGTAGTGCGTCTTACGATGGACTGACCTCCCTAACTGGGCCTGTGTACTTTTCGATTTCAAACACCCCAGTCCATCCAGCTTACTCACCAGCAAGTTCTCTCTCTCTCTCTCTCTCTCTCTCTCTCTCTCTCTCTCTCTTTCTATTATTTTTCTCGTTCTTTCTTCCCCTCCGGTATTGACACAGGCACAGTGTGCTGTAATGATATCATTCCTAAAATGAACTTCCCATCCCCTGAGGTCTCTCTGCTTGAGTAGGGGGAGATGGACAGAGGGAGGGGCGGAAAGGAACTATTTGGCCCGGAACACTGGAATGGATCTCTGGGATTCTAGAACAGGGGAAGGGGAACATTCCAGGTTCCGACTGTTCTGACAGGGCGGTTATTACAGATGGTTTGAAACAGAACCAGAAGGAAAGGTTTAGGGTTGGACTGATCCACTATCATATCGGAGAGAGACCATGTATGGAAACATAAGAAGCTTTGACTGAGGTCCAGGGTCCAAACCACCACAACCTGTCCATGACACACACACACACACACACACACACACACACACACACACATATATATATATATATATTTTTTACCTTTTTTCACTAGGCAAGTCACTTAAGAACAAATTTTTATTTTCAGTGACGGCCTAGGAACAGTGGGTTAACTGCCTGTTCAGGGGCAGAACGACAGATTTGTACCTTTTCAGCTCGGGGAATTGAACTTGCAACCTTTCTAGTCCAACACTCTAACCACTAGGCTACCCTGCACACACACAGCAAGATTGACTCAAATCAAATTTTATTGGGCACATACACATGGTTAGCAGATGTTAATGTGAGTGTAGTGAAATGCTTGTGCTTCTAGTTCTGACAGTGCAGTAATATCTGACAAGTAATCTAACAATTCCCCAACAACTACCTAATAAACACAAATCTAAAGGTGTGAATGAGAATATGTACATATGGCCGAGCAGCATAGGCAAGGTGAAATAGATATAAATAGGTATAAAATACAGTATATACATGTAATGTAAGATATGTACACATCAATGAAGTGGCATTGTTTAAAGTGACTAGTGAACCATGACCGTGAGATGAGATACTTATAACGTCTGCTTCCAACTCACACACATAGATCCCCTGAATGCAGCTCACTTCCAGCCCACTTTCCAGCTCACACTCTCGAACACATAGATCTGCTGAACGCAGCTCACTCTCCAGATCCCAATCACCTGTTCACACACCTGTATGTCATTATCACACACTATTTTGCTCAGTTCTTTGCACCCCATCATTGTGAGGTATTGTTAGTTTTGTGACACACTTCTTTTCAGACCTCTGGATTTCCTGTAATTTAATCCTCAAAAGTCCAAGTCACCATTATTAGTCAGTTGTACAACCGAATGCCTTCAACTGAAATGTGTCTTCTGCATTTAACCCAACCCCTCTGAATCAGAGAGGTGCGGGGGGCTGCTTTAATCAACATCCACGGCGCCCAGGGAACAGTGGGTTAACTGCCTTGTTCAGGGGCAGAACGACAGATTTTTACCTTGTCAGCTCGGGGATTCGAACTTGCAACCCTCCTGTTACAAGTCAAACACTCTAACCACTAGGCTACCTGCCACCCCTTTTTCTTTTCTCCCGTGCATGATAGTTTTGGCCTGCCTCACTAACGACACCTTTTGCCTATTTCCTGCCTGTACTTTCCTGTTATCTACCTATTGCCTGATCTCCCAGACAACGTTACTAGCCTTTTCCCTGCCTGTACTGTTGCCCTTTTGGACCGCCTGTGTATGACCTTCTGCCTGCCCTTGGACCCAGCTACCTGCCTCCTCCTGTGGTCCTTTCCAAATAAACACCTGCTGCGTCCTGCACTTGAAACCAGCTCTCTGTCTCCCATCGTGTTCATTACAATACCTTGTGTGCGTGCACCAATGTGATTCCCTGTATGAACACACATTTAACAGCCGTACCACCACATTACCTTTCAAAATATTGTTTTGTATTTAATTATTGTGGTTCAGAAGTGGCTGGTCTCTCTTGTCAAGCGTATGCGTGGAATCGTTCATGTGCATACAAGTGAGTGTGAGTGTATGTATGTACAGTATGTGTTTTTAGAGTAGTATACAATAGTTAATTGCCATTTCTGCAGTTCTAGCAGTGTGTGAGCCTGGGTCCGGTATCCAGACTAACAGTCCTAGCAGTGTGTGAGCCTGGGTCCAGTCCCCAGGTATCCAGACTAATAGTCCTAGCAGTGTGTGAGCCTGGGTCCAATCCCCAGGTATCCAGACTAACAGTCCTAGCAGTGTGTGAGCCTGGGTCCAGTCCCCAGGTATCCAGACTAACAGAGACATCACAGATGGAGAGGCCAGTGTAGTGGCTCTGCTCCAGAACTTTAAAAGAGGAACTCATCAAGAGTCTATGCATACACTCATCTCTGCATTTATTATTCATTATCATAGGCAGGGTGCAGCTTTCTCTCTCTCTCTCGCTCGCTCGCTCTCTCTCTCTCTCTGTTTATCACAAAAACCCTCTGAACAAGGGGTTGCAGGCAGAGAAGAAGCCAGGCGGCTCGATTGCTCATGCTCTATATATGTCAAATTTGACCGACCGGCTCAATTCAGTCTTATGTAGCAAAATTTGAAATTGTGTTTTTTACATTGGATAAAAGTAGAGACTAGAAAATGGAATATACACTACAGTTGAGGAACAATAGGAAAGTAATTCTGCTTTGTGTACACCCATTCAGCATCGTTCACACCCTCTTAAGCCTTAGCCCCAGCCATCTCTTCAAGGAGAGTAGAGTTACTACCCTGCAATGAAAATGACTTTGACAAAATTAGAAATGTACAATATCTGAAAAAATAGCTAGCTAGACTCACTTACCCAAATACATCGATAACGCTTCTCCCTATCTGTCATTGATGCCACGGTTGCCCTTAGTTTGAAGATGTAATCCAGTGACAGGTGTTGTATACAATAGCTTTCTGTGTGTTCTCTTTTTAACTCCCTCTGCATATTTGCAATCAAATTGCCTGCCTTGACCACAAGCCTGTCTGCCACGTTCAAATGCCTCTTCTGTGAAGTAGTGATGCGCGACATACGCCTATTTTCCTGAAACAAGTCACAAATAGTATATAATGTGAATGCTGTTTGAGTGTTTGGATCTATAAATATATGATCTTCTATGTACTGCTGTAGCTGAAGTGTAGTGGAGGCAGATGGAGTTAGGAGAGACAATGATAGGGAGGAGATAGAAGTTATTTCTGGAGCACTCCTCTTGTCTTTGTTATGAGATACACTAAAGAGAATGGGGAGATATTTACAGTGACTTCCTCTTGATTTGATAGTGCAGCACATTCTGTAGCAGACATTTGAAAACAGATTATGTGGAACAACTTTTTTTTTTTTTTTTAGGAATCACAGCGACTTTGACATTCTGTCATTGATATCAAGGCACAAGGCGAGACCCAAATGTAGACACAGGAGGCAGATGGTTGGAGTCTTACAATGTTTATTAATCCAAAGGGGTAGGCAAGAGAATGGTCGTGGACAGGCAAATGGTCATAACCAGATCAGAGTCCAGGAGTTACAGAGTGGCAGACAGGCTTGTGGTCAAGGCAGGCAGAATGGTCAGGCAGGCGGGTACAAAGTCCAGAAACAGGCAAGGGTCAAAACCAGGAGGACTAGAAAAAGGAGAATGCAAAAAGCAAGAGAACGGGAAAACCGCTGGTTGACTTGGAAACATACAAGACAAACTGGCACAGAGAGACAGGAAACACAGGGATCAATACACTGGGGAAAACAAGCGACACCTGGAGGGGGTGGAGACAATAACGAGGACAGGTGAAACTGATCAGGGTGTGACAATTGAATGTCATTACTCTGTGAAGTATCTTTTTTCTTCTTACTGTAAACATCTTGGATTAAACCAAATGCACATTGTTGCAGCAGTAAAGTATTGCTGTATGATAGCCTGACAGCCAGTCTGTTTGTGCTCTCTTGCCAACTCCTACAGGCGTTATTTATCTTGACAATATCACTGACAATGAGGTGGTAAGATAGAACAAACAGATGTGGGAGAAGGCTAACTTCATGCCAATTTAGACTGACATGTCATGTCAGTTCCTATCGTTGCCATGAGGGCTTTCAGTCGTCACAGTAACAGGGTACAGCTGATTTTATTTATTTTTATTTGACATTTTGAAGGATGAAATCTTTTAAGATGCATCTCGTTTTCAAGTGTCCAAATGAAAACAACAAAACAAACAAACAATACTTAGTGATAAGAATAATATGGCAATACGGAATAATAACAATTAAATAATAATAATAAAAACAAAAGTTAGTTAGCATGAAAAACTACTAATAGGCCTACAACTAATAAAAACTACTGCTACAATTACTAATACAACTAATAAAGCAAAGTACCTATAATATATACAGTGCATTCGGGAAAGTATTCAGACTTTTTACTTTTCAGATTCAGACCCTTGACTTTTTCCACATTTTGTTACGTTACAAACTTTTTCTAAAATGTATTAAAATGTATAAAAAGCAATCAGCAATCTACACCCAATACCCCATAATGACGAAGCGAAAACAGTTTTTTAAAGAAATTTGTGCACGTTTATTAAAAATAAAAACAGAAATACCTAATTTTGGACACACCTACTCATTCAAGGGTTTTATTTATTTGTACTATTTTCTACATTGTAGAATAATAGTGAAGACATCAACTATGAAATAACACACTACATGATTCCATGCAGTAACCAAAAAAAGTGTTAAACAAATCTAAATATATTTTATATTTGAGATGCTTCATAGTAGCCACCATTTGTCTTGATGACAGCTTTGCACACGCTTGGCATTCTCTCAACCAGCTTCATGAGGTAGTCACCTGGAACAGGTGTGTCTTGTTAAAAGTTAATTGAACCCGATCGAACATCTCTGAGAAACCTGAAAATAGCTGTGCAGTGACGCTCCCCATCCAACCGGATAGAGCTTGAGAGGATCTGCAGAGAAGAATGGGACAAACTCCCTAAATACAGGTGTGCCAAGCTTGTAGCGTCATACCCAAGGAGACTTGAGGCTCTAATCGCTGTCAAAGGTGCTTCAACAATGTACTGAGTAAATTGGCTGAATACTTATGTAAATGGATATTTCTGTTTTTTGTTTTTGCTTTGTCATTATGGGATATTGTGTGTAGATTGAGGGAAAATAACAATTTCATCTATTTTAGAATAAGGCTGTAACGTAATAAAATGTGGAAAAAGTAAAGGGGTCTGAATACTTTCTGAATGCACTGTACATACATACCGTTACATATTTGCAAATATCTTCACATGGTGATGTTTCTATTAGGTAATAACACAAACAGACACAAACTGAAGAGAAGCGGTTGTGGTTGCCATGACCACAGCTGTGGATAGTGCTGTTAGGACACTCCCTTCCAGTCGTGTTGGCCCAACAACCACACAGTGATGTCACCACTTTACTACTATAACTCAAACTCAGTCTCTCTCCTTTCTCTAGCACAACTCTGAAAACTCGGCAAAATACTTTATTTTAGTTTTACGGCTATCAAATGGCCTGGTTGTTTTGAGTAGTGGGGTAATTTTATGTGGCTTAGGCCTTTTGAACAACCCAGCTTTTAAATTAATTGTTTGTACAAGACATGTGAAAACGTGTGTGTTGATAATTCACCAAAGCAATGCCCTGAAGCAGATTGGGAAAAGCTGCCTACAAAGCCTGGAAATCACATCACTGCCAGCTCCTATCCTTTCCTCTCCTCTCCTCTCCTCGCCTCTCCTTTCCTCTCCTTTCCTTTCCTATCCTTTCCTCTCCTCGCCTCTTCTTTCCTCTCCTCTCCTTTCCTTTCCTTTCCTCTACTCTACTTTTCTCACCTCTCCTCACCTTTCTCGTCTCCTCCCTGGATGCCAGTCACCCACCCCCTCTGATTCACATCAGTACTGATGAAGTCGTTTCAGCAGTGTTGGCTGCTGGGCTTCTTTGAGGAATGAAACATCTATGAAAAAGAGATGTTGATAACCTCTTAATTACGGTAATCTCAGCCAGGTTCAATTTTTGGCAAAGAGAGCTCCACATAACAGCATCATATCATAATAACGTTGCAGAATAGTTGTCATATGGATGTCATCGTTACATTGCTACAGCGTTATGTTCAGGGGGTTACTCTATCTATTCTCTACTGCTCAGAGATGTGTAGAAAAACACATTACCCTCCTGCTGTGACTCATCCTTACATTCATTATCTGTAGCCTGAACTAATTAAACCTCCAATGCATTCTTTTTCTTTAATTCCTCACCAAAACGCATGACATGTTCATGTTATGGCTCATCATTTGAAATCACCCTGTCCTTCAGCACTCTGTTCTAATATTGAAGAGCTAGTGGGCTCTCTCTCTCTCTCTCTCTCTCTCTCTCTCTCTGATACACGAATGGTCCGCTGGCAGTGCTAGCTTCGGTTGCTGCCTCACTTACACACACACTCACACACACACACACACACACACACACACGCAAGCACACACACACACACACACGCACATTTGACAGTGCCAGCCTCTATTGCTGCCTTGTCTCGGAGCCTCATAGTGGAGCAGCCATGATGTTGGTTCAGGCCTCAGGACAGACAGACAGACTCAGCCTCCATCACATGGCTGTCCTTCAGACACACTTTCATACAGACCAGCGGCCAGATGGTGAGCAATTATTATCCCAATCCTTCTTCCGCCACAGGGGCCGACACACAAACACACACACAGCGACACACATACTTGTACACACAGACACACACACACAGTTGACCTAGTGGATTCTTTCCCGACTGCTATTGTTTCCAGTGAAGTGCTGCCAACAATACAAATATTTGTCTTCATTGTGAGCTTACAACAAAAGCAAACAGAGGATATTTGGTCTAATGGTAGTTGACCATGCTGTACAAACATGAGTGTAAATTAGGGCCGGGGGTGATATTCATTAGTATCGCAAGGAAGGAAAGAAAAAAACACGAAGCGGATTTTACTTCTTTAGGAAAGCAAAATCAAATCAATTACTATTTGTCACATGCGCCGAATACAACAGGTGTAGACCTTACAGTGAAATGCTTACTTACTTAACCAACAATGCAGTTTTAAGAAAAATTATTGTCAAGTAAAATATAGATAAGCAAAAAATACAAATAACAAATAATTAAAGAGCAACAATAAAATAACAGTAGCAAGGCTATATACAGGAAGTACCGGTACAGCCCTAATGTTGGAAGCAAACATCATCATGTTGTCATCCAGAGTCACATTAATTTTCCAAGCTATAGCCCATGATATTTTACATACAGCAGGTTTATAAAGGACCAAAGAGTTGGGTCTGCTTCGTGTTTTCATTTTTACCATGGAAAAAATAAAAAATATATTACAGGTATCTTCCTGGCCCTAGTGTAAATGGGTTTAAACTCATCTTGTTTGCCTCTAAAAGTGTTGATAAAATAACTAAACTTAAGTAAACCTCGATTGAATCCCGTTCATCACTTGTTGGTAATGCAGTAGATATTCATCATTCTCCCTCTTTCTCTTCTCTCTTCTCTTGATCTCTTTCTCTTTCACTCCCTTTCTTTCTCTCTTCATCTTTCTCTCTCTCTCCGTCACTCTTTCTCTCCATCTCTCTTTCTTTCTTTCTTTCTTTCTGTCTCTCTCTCTCTCACCCTTCCCCCGGTGAAAATCTAGAAGACTTTTATTCAAATGAGTCTGAGATGAAAGTGCTGAATTACCTCCATTCAAACATCTCTGGGGTCTGTGATATAGAACATGACTGGTTGTTATGGCAGGATATTGCTTTTTGAAGATCCAGTCGATACAGTCGATCTCTAATATTAACTGTTTTAAGCTGGTGTAGGAATAAGACTCCTGCCAGCCTCATGACTTAGATTTTGCTTCCTGACCATCCAGCAGACCAGAAAAAAAAAACATGTTTTGCTTGGTTAAGTCACATGGCTAAGAAAAAAAATATCTGGGTTCCAAATTGACAAACATAGAATATCTCATTTCCGTTCAACATAATGTCAGTGTGAGAACTATGCAAAACCTGCATTCTGCTCTCAGCTAGATTTTGCCTGATTGTCCCAATCTTTTCTTTACAGTCATTAGAGCCGGATGCAGGATTTCACACAAGTACTTACTTAAGATGACTGTAGTCTGGCTGATTTGACAGTCTCCTAGTGATGTAGTGGAGGGCTGACTTGAACCATTAGGTTCTAAGATGCCTGCTGTGTTAATGCTGACTGACGCTACAGGTATCTATTCACCCTCTCCTACTGCTAATCAGACACTTAGCATTCTGCCAGTTCCTGTGTGGAACATCAAAGTGTGTGTGGAGGGCATAAACTGTGTGTGTGTGTGTGTTTGTGTGTGTGTATGTAGGTGGAACACTGATTGGCTTTATGCCTCACAAATACACTGCATTGCTACTTGTTTCCCTTGCATCCTAAATGGAAGATTGAGATGAGTGTGTGTGCGTGCGTGCGTGTGTGCATTTGTGTGTGTTTCAAACTCCCTGTGTGTGTGTGTGTGTGTGTGTGTGTGTGTGTGTGTGTGTGTGTGTGTGTGCCTGAGGCAAGTGAGTTAAGTATGAGTCAAGTATGTTCCACCTTGCTATGCCTTTGTGGGGCGTTGTATTTTCCCCTTGACCTTAAGGAACAGAAAGACAGTGTGATAGCCCTGTTATTACCAGTATTAATAGTGGTGGTAATGGGTAGAGTCGTTTACCCTCATGTATACCATGAAAGCTCTTTCATTCTGGTATTCTCTCCACTGCCTGCAGCTAATGACATTAGAAGGCATGCTGAGAGAATGGATCCCCTGTGTGTGTGTGTGTGTGTGTGTGTGTGTGTGTGTGTGTGTGTGTGTGTGTGTGTGTGTGTGTGTGTGTGTGTGTGTGTGGACGGGTGCAAGGCAACAATATCCTTTAACTGAGCTAGACTTTGTTCCCGCCTTTTCATCATCATTATTCATCAACCTCATTACTATATTCTGTATTCATCCATGCTTCTTATCAGTCCAACGTTATTTGTTTTCATGCCTCCTCTTCCTCTCTCTACTGTAGTTGAGTTGACTGTATTTCTGCTGGGATATATAAAGCATTGCACTACTGTTTCAGGCGGAGACTGATTTGTTGAGAAGCCAGTGGTTCACTGACCCACGACAACGCCCTTACCATGCTAAGTGATTTGGAGTGTGTGTCAAATCAAATCAAATGTTATTGGCCACATACACATGGTTACCAGACGTTATTGCGAGTGTAGCGAAATGCTTGTGCTTCTAGTTCCGACAGTGCAGCAATATCTAACAAGTAATCTTACAATTCCACAACAACTACTTAATACACACAAATCTAAGTAAAGGAATGGAATAAGAATATATACATAGAAATGTATGGATGAGCAATGACCGAGCGGCATAGGCAATATGCAATAGATTGTATAAAATACAGTATATACTGTACATATGAGATGAGTAATGCAAGATATGTAAACATCATTAAAGTGGCATTATTAAAGTGACTAGTGATCCATTTATTAAAGTGGCCAATGACTTCAAGTCTGTATGTAGACAGAAGCCTCACTGTGTTAGTAATGGCTGTATAACAGTCTGATGGTCTTGAGATATTTTCTATTTTCCGTTTCTCTGTCCCAGCTTTGATGCACCTGTACTGACCTCACCTTCTGGATGGTAGAGGTGTGAACAGGCTGTGGCTCGGGTGGTTGTTGTCCTTGATGATCTTTTTGGCCTTCCTGTGACATTGGGTGCTGTAGGTGTCCTGGAGGGCAGGTAGTTTGCCCCCCGGTGATGCATTGTGCAGACCGCACCACCCTCTGGAGAGCCCTGCGGTTATGGGCGGTTGCCGTACCAGGCGGTGATGACAACCGACAGGATGATGCAGCCCGACAGGTTTCTGTGTGTGTGTGTCTGTGTGTGTGTGTGTTTGGTTTGCGCGTGTGTGTGTGTGTGTGTTAACACTGGTACCTTACTTTCCTTGATAAAAACGTTCATTTTTGTTTTATGACGATGTCGCCGTCCCATCTGTCTTTGATGGCATTAATAAAGGATTGGATAAGGGAATTGACTTCACCTTCTGTATCCAGACTTACTGAGTAATCTGTTGGTTGTTTCGTGGATATTTGATGGTTAGTTATAAACTACTGTCTCTCTCTAAGTTTGAGGGGAGCTGTAATTTCTTGGTTGTCTGTGGGTTATTAAGTTGTTGTTTGATGTTCAGTAAAGGGCCACTAACGTTCTCTAGATTCTAAGAAACTTTGATCTGTTTGTTGTTTGGTTGTTGTTTGGTGGTTGTTTGGTTGTTGTTTGGTTGTTTTTTGGTGGTTGTTTGGTGGTTATTTGGTGGTTATTTGAGGGCTATGAGGTGGTTAAGGTCTGAGGAGAGCTGTGGTGGTCACCTTTATGGGAACAGAGAAAGCATCATAGTGAATAGTTCTCTCAGAGTGGTGTTGGGGAGTGTGTGATTCTGTAACTCCAGTTGATGATGATGAGGATGGTGGTGATGATGATGATGATTAGGGTGTGCGGAGCAGCGGAGGCTTAAAAAATAGAATACAGTAATGAGTTAGATTATTCAAATCTGTGGCCCAGATCTCACTGTTGTAATTGTCCCCTCGAGATATTTCTGGGCTACGCTTTTCATTCTATAGCGGTGTCTCACTGGTGTGTATGTGAATGTGTGTGTGCGCGTGCATGTGTGTGTGTGTGTGTATGGTATGCGTGGGTGTGTTCACACTGGTACCTTACTTTCCTTGATAAAAACGTTCATCTTTGTTTTATGACGATGTCGCCGTCCCATCTGTCTTTAATGGCATTAATAAAGGATTGGATAAGGGAATTGACTTCACCTTCTGTATCCAGACTTACTGAGTAATCTGTTGGTTGTTTCTTGGATATTTGATGGTTAGTTATAAACTACTATCTCTCTCCAAGTTTGAGGGGAGCTGTAATTTCTTGGTTGTCTGTGGGTTATTAAGTTGTTGTTTGGTGTTCAGTAAAGGGCCACTAACGTTCTCTAGATTCTAAGAAACTTTGATCTGTTTGTTGTTTGGTTGTTGTTTGGTGGTTGTTTGGTTGTTGTTTGGTTGTTTTTTGGTGGTTGTTTGGTGGTTATTTGGTGGTTATTTGAGGGCTATGAGGTGGTTAAGGTCTGAGGAGAGCTGTGGTGGTCACCTTTATGGGAACAGAGAAAGCATCATAGTGAATAGTTCTCTCAGAGTGGTGTTGGGGAGTGTGTGATTCTGTAACTCCAGTTGATGATGATGATGATGGTGGTGATGATGATGATGATTAGGGTGTGCGGAGCAGCGGAGGCTTAAAAAAATAGAATACAGTAATGAGTTAGATTATTCAAATCTATGGCCCAGATCTCACTGTTGTAATTGTCTCCTCGAGATATTTCTAGTCCACGCTTTTCATTCTATAGTGGTGTCTCACTGGTGTGTGCGTGTGTGTGTGTGTGTGCGCGCGCGCGTGTGTGTGTGCGTGTGTGTGCGTACTTTCGTGCGTGTGAGTGTGCATTTTGTGCATCCGTGTGCACAGTGTGCGAGTGTGTGTGTGTTTGTTTGACAGTTGTGTGATGTGTGCCTGGCTGCATACCTACCTCTATGATTTCCACCCTGTCTCCTCTACAGATCTACTCTGTCTCCTCTATAGATCTACCCTGTCTCCTCTATAGATCTACCCTGTCTCCTCTACAGATCTACCCTGTCTCCTCTATAGATCTACTCTGTCTCTTCTATAGATCTACCCTGTCTCCTCTATATATCTACCCTGTCTCCTCTGTAGATCTACCCTGTCTTTGTTCATTCTGTAGCATCGATCTAGTATTCTATCCGGCCTTAAGGGATCCATCAGAGTTTTGAGAATCCTGTCATTTTGTTTTCTTCACTCGTAGCTCCCCGGGTCTCCCTCCCTCCCCCTCTCCCCTCCCTTCCTCCCAGCAGCATGAAGTGAAGGGACAGTAACTGCTATGAGAGTTTATCTCAGTGAATGATAATACATTACTCTGAAGCTGTTCTCTCTTTACCTGGAGCACATTTTACTTCCATTCCCTCTCTGAAATATAGCTTTGTTGAAAAGAGGCCCTTTGAAACTCTTCCTCTATGAAATGACAGAGGTGTTTTACCCCCCCACTTCACAGAAACCCTCTCACTGCAAGCATCAAGTAAAAGGAAAAGAGACTGTCAAATACCTCTGGAGCCACTTTGAAACATTTGTTCGAGAAAGCAGGTATCATAGGGGACTCATTAGTGTGTGAAAGTGTGTGTGTGTGTGTGTGTGTGTGTGTGTGTGTGTGCGTGCGTGTGTCTTCTTTTGAACGACTGTGTTCCCACACAGTAGACAGAGACAGAGAGGAAACGATCGACTTGTTGCTGTTTATTTCAGATTGACTCATCTTCCTATCTAGAGGCTGTGTGCTAAATGGCAGGCGGCAGGTAGCCTAGCGGTTAGAGAGTTGGGCCAGTAACCGAAAGGTCGCTGTTTGGAATCCCTGAGCCAACAAGGTGAAACATCTGTCATTGTGCCCTTTACCCAAGGCACTTTAGCCTTTAACCTCTTCGGGCTAGGGGGCAGTGTTCGGAAGTACAGAGAGTCTGATGTGCCCAAAGTAAACTGGCTGTTACTCAGGTCCAGAAGCTAGGATATGCATATAATTGGTAGTATTGGATAGAAAACACTCTGAAGTTTCTAAAACTGTTAACATAATGTCTGTGAGTATAACAGAACTGATATGGCAGGCAAAAACCAGAGAAAATTCTATCCGGAAAATGTGCTTTTTTTAGGTCACTGTCTTTCCATTGACTTGCTATTGCCTTTAGAGGGAATTAGCTCCCAGATTGCAGTTCCTATGGCTTCCAATAGATGTCAACAGTCTTTAGACATGGTTTCAGGCTTGTTTTTTGAAAAACGAACAAGAACTTGTTATTCTATCAAGTGGCTGAGGAAAAGGACACTACATTTTTGCACGTGTGAATGGGTGCGCTCTCCTCGTTATTTTTCTTTCCTATTTAACAGACAATTTTCCGTCTGATATATTATCGTTTATTTAGATATTTGACAACTTGAGGATTAATTAGAAACATAGTTTGACTTTTGGACGAACTTTACCGGTACTTTTGGGATTTATTTGTCTGCATGTTGAACGACTGGATTACAGAACTCCATGGCACCAACTAAACATACTTTTTGGGATATAATTTTATCGAACAAAACAACCATTCTTTGTGTTCCTGGGACCTGTGAGATTGCAAACAGAGGAAGATCTTCAAAGGTAAGGGATTTATTTTATCACTATTTCTGATTTTGTAACGCCTTGGCTGGTTTGAATAATATTTTGGAAGTGGTGCGCTGTCCTCAGACAATCGAATGTTCTGCTTTCGCCGTAAAGCCTATTGTAAATCCGACAACGCGGTTTGATTACCAAGATTCTAAGCTTTTGAATGGTGTACAACACTTGTATTTTCCTGAATGTTTAATGTTACTATTTCTGTAATTAAAATTTGGCGCTCTGCATTTAATCGGATGTTGTCGTAGCATGCCACCGATCCCTAAGAAGTTTAGCTTCTGCTTACGGTGAAAGCAGAACATGAGGACAGTGCCCCACAGCATCATATTATTCAAACCAGCACAGGGCGTTACAAAATTTTAAATAGCGATAAAATACATCACTCACCTTTTGAAGATCTTCCTCTGTTTGCAATCCCATGGGTCCCAGGAACACAAAGAATGGTTGTTTTGTTCGATAAAGTTCTTCTTTATATCACAAAAAGTATGTTTAGTTGGCGCCATGGAGTTCTGTAATCCAGTTGTTCAACATGCAGACAAATAAATCCCCAAAGTACCGGTAAAGTTCGTCCAAACAAGTCAAACGGTGTTTCTAATTAATCCTCAGGCTGTCAAATATCTAAATAAACGATAATATTTCAGACGGAGAATAGTATGTTCAATAGGAAAGAAAAATAACGAGGAGTGCGCACCCATTCAGGCGCGCAAAAATTGAGTGTCCTTTTCCTCAGCCACTTGGTAGAATAAAAAAAAAACAAGCCTGAAACCATGTCTAAAGACTGTTGACATCTAGTGGAAGCCATAGGAACTGCAATATGGGAGCTAATTCCCTCTAAATTCAAGAGCAAGTCAATGGAAAGACAGTGACCTAAAAAAAGCGCATTTTCCGGATGGATTGTTCTCTGGTTTTTGTCTGCCATATCAGTTCTGTTATACTCAGACATTTTAACAGTTTGAGAAACTTCAGAGTGTTTTCTATCCAATACTACCAATTATATGCATATCCTAGCTTCTGGGCCTGAGTAACAGGCTGTTTACTTTGGGCACGTCAGACTCTCCGTACTTCCGAACACTGCCCCCTAGCCCTAAGAGGCTAAAGGCTAAAATGGTAAACAACAGTGTGTTCTATTGTCAGCTGTCTTTGTGGAGAGACGTGTCACTTAACCCCTGACATGTGGGGTGACATCCACGTTAAAAGACGAGCTCTGGTGGAAATCCCAAATTCCCTGCCTCTGGTGTATTAATAAAAACAGTTTTTCCTGATCACATGTTCTGTGCAGAAAAAGTCTGTGCCATATACAGTGAGGGGAAAAAAGTATTTGATCCCCTGCTGATTTTGTATGATCAGTCTATAATTGTAATGGTAGGTTTATTTGAACAGTGAGAGACAGAATAACAACAACAAAAATCCAGAAAAACGCATGTGAAAAATGTTATAAATGGAATTGCATTTTAATGAGGGAAATAAGTATTTGACCCCCTCTCAATCAGAAAGATTTCTGGCTCCCAGGTGTCTTTTATACAGGTAATGAGCTGAGATTAGGAGCACACTTTTAAAGGGAGTGGTCCTAATCTCAGTTTCTTACCTGTATAAAAGACACCTGTCCACAGAAGCAATCAATCAATCAGATTCCAAACTTTCCACTATGGCCAAGACCAAAGAGGTCTCCAAGGATGTCAGGGACAAGATTGTAGACCTACACAAGGCTGGAATGGGCTACAAGACCATCACCAAGCAGCTTGGTGAGGAGGTGACAACAGTTGGTGTGATTATTCGCAAATGGAAGAAACACAAAACAACTGTCAATCTCCCTGCAAGATCTCACCTCGTGGAGTTGCAATGATCATGCGAACGGTGAGGAATCAGCCCAGAACTACACGGGAGGATCTTGTCAATGATCTCAAGGCAGCTGGGACCATAGTCACCAAGAAAACAATTGGTAACACACTACGCCGTGAAGGACTGAAATCCTGCAGCGCCCGCAAGGTCCCCCTGCTCAAGAAAGCACATATACATGCCCGTCTGAAGTTTGCCAATGAACATCTTAATGATTCAGAGGACATCTGGGTGAAAGTGTTGTGGTCAGATGAGACCAAAATGGAGCTCTTTGGCATCAACTCAACTCGTCGTGTTTGGAGGAGGAGGAATGCTGCCTATGACCCCAAGAACACCATGTCCACCGTCAAACATGGAGGTGGAAACATTATGCTTTGGGGGTGTTTTTCTGCTAAGGGGACAGGACAACTTCACCGCATCAAAGGGACGATGGACGGGGCCATGTACCGTCAAATCTTGGGTGAGAACCTCCTTCCCTCAGCCAGGGCATTGAAAATGGGTCGTGGATGGGTATTCCAGCATGACAATGACCCAAAACACACGGCCAAGGCAACAAAGGAGTGGCTCAAGAAGAAGCAAATTAAGGTCCTGGAGTGGCCTAGCCAGTCTCCAGACCTTAATCCCATAGAAAATCTGTGGAGGGAGCTGAAGGTTCGAGTTGCCAAACGTCAGCCTTGAAACCTTAATGACTTGGAGAAGATCTGCAAAGAGGAGTGGGACAAAATCCCTCCTGAGATGTGTGCTAACCTGGTGGCCTACTGCAAGAAACATCTGACCTCTGTGATTGCCAACAAGGGTTTTGCCACCAAGTACTAAGTCATGTTTTGCAGAGGGGTCAAATACTTATTTCCCTCATTAAAATGCAATTCCATTTATACCATTTTTCACATGCGTTTTTCTGGATTTTTTTGGTTGTTATTCTGTCTCTCACTGTTCAAATAAACCTACCATTAAAATTATAGACTGATCATTTCTTTGTCAGTGGGCAAACGTACAAAATCCGCAGGGGATCAAATACTTTTCCCCCTCACTGTAGTTATTAAAAGTGGACCTATTATGGCGACAAGAATAAGCGAAAATCATCTTGGTTAAACTATCTTCATATTGTGGTGTTGAATTGTGTTTGTGTGTCTCTATCCTGCTATGTTTAGAATACTGTATATTTGACAAGAGCACACACAAACACACAAGAGAA
Organism: Brachymystax lenok tsinlingensis; assembly: GCA_030435695.1. NCBI lineage: Eukaryota > Metazoa > Chordata > Actinopteri > Salmoniformes > Salmonidae > Brachymystax > Brachymystax lenok. The sequence goes on from CM059782.1 coordinate 20,045,962, forward strand.
AGACGAAGGCCATCCCCTCTCACAGGGGGGCGAAGAAAGGACGAACGAGTGAAAGGAAGAGGGAGAGAGGGAGAGAGGGAGAGAGAGAGAGAGAGAGAGAGAGAGAGAGAGAGAGAGAGAAGGATGGGAAGGTGTGTGCTCTGTAGCAGTTGGTGTGTCAATCTTTAATGAAACAGGGGAGTCAAGGGAGAGATGAGAGGAGAGGGGGATGAAAACCGAGGATGGAGGGATGATCTGTGGGGATGGTAGATGGAAGTAAAGGAGAGGAACGCAACACACCATATAAAGTTATATGAGAAATTAGGCGATGAAGTATAGCTCTCTCTCTCAACTTCCTGTCTAACCCTCTTACCCACGATTCTCTCCATCCTCTCTCCAATTTCAGTCTCCATTTCAAGGTGCCTTATGGCCCTAATGAGAGAGAAAAGCGCTAAACAATACGATGATTATTTACAGTAAACTGCACAATAATGGAAAAATGCAATTTTCCTATTTTGCATCATTGATTTTAATTATTGATATCAACAAGGTTAATTTACCCTGGCGCTGTGGAATACATCATTTGTAGTCCTTCTGCTCTCCTCTTTTCTCCTCTTTGCTTGTAGCTTTTAACCATCTCAAACTTCTTCTAGAAAAGTACATTGATCTATTTCATATGTTCATGCCTCTACTCCCTTACTCTGACATTTTCTCTCTACCTCGTTTTATTTTCTCTTTCTGAAAGCGCCCGTCTCTGTCTATTTATCTTTTGTCTCTCTTCTATCTCTGCCTTTTCTCATCCCTCCCTCCCTCCCTGTTCCTGTTTCAAATGAAATTCAAATAATTCAAAACAGCTTTCATTGCGGTATTACAGCTTCAGTTTTATTAGCTATCTGTAGACAGAGACTACTGAAACCGCTGTTCTCCTTGTCTCTTTGTCTCTCTCCTTGTCTCTTTGTCTCTCTCCTTCTCTACAACCACAGCTAATAAAATCACTGCAACCCTAAACAACAAGTTGCAGTCAGTTTTAGAATGGGTGGCAGGTCATGAACTGGTTCTGAACATCTCTAAAACAAAGGCATTGTTTTTGGTACAAATCCTTCCCTAAGTGATAGACCTCAGCTGAATCTGGTAATGAATGGTGTGGCTGTTGAACAAGTTGAGGAGACTCAATTACTTGGTGTTACCGTAGATTGTCAACTGCCATGGTCAAAACATATTGATTCAATGAATGTCTGTCCATGATGAAAAGCTTTTTTGACACCACACTCCTCAAATCAAGTTCTGCAGGCTCTAGTTTTATCTTATCTTGATAATTGTCCAGTAATATGGCCAGGTGCTGCAAAGAAAGACCTAGTTAAGCTGCAGCTGGTCCAGAACAGAGTAGCAGATTTTGCTCTTCATTCTAATCAGAGGGCTAATATTAATACTATGCATGCCAGTCTGTTGGCAAAGAATTTAGGAGAGACTGACTATATTGCTTCTTGTTTTTATAACAAACATTAATCTGTTGAAAATTCCAAATAATTTGCGTAGTCAACTTACACACTGCACTGACACACACTTACCCCTCCAGACATGCCACCAGGGGTCTTTTCACAGTCCCCAGGTCCAGAATAAATTCAAGGAAACATACAGTATTATACAGAGCTATGATTGCATGAAACTCCCTTCCATCTTATATAGCGCAAGTGAACAGCAAACCTGGTTTCAAAAAACAAATAAAGAAACACTTCACGGCACAAAGCCTCTCCCCCATGTTACCTACCTGTTATGTGTACTGTATATACTGACATGTATGTGTAACTGATAAATGCATACACACACACATACGCACACTACATGTTAATGTTCTCAAATGTATGTAAATTGTAAAGTCTTTTGTCTGTAACATATTTTTCGTTTTACGTCAGACCCCAGTAAGACTAGCTGTTGCTTTTGTCATCGGCTAATGGAGATCCTAATAAAATCTAAAATCATGCCACTCCACACTACAGCTCTCTCTACTCACACACACACACACACACACACACACACACACACACACACTCCCCATGCTGCCGGTGCAGGGAAGGGACTGCATGTGGCACGGGCCTCGGAGGAGATTTAAGCCCCAGCAGGAGTGTCTGAGCTGGGGTCCACCGGGAGCTGAGTTGGGAGGCCTGGAGGCTGTGGATGCCCCTACTGATGGTTCAGAAGAAATGCCTTAACTGTAAAAGGTATGCTAGCTTTTTATTCAGTAATAAATAAAAGACTAGTTGTGATAGATATTAGCTGCATGTACTGTGACATGGGCAACATGAGATCTCCTGTGAATGATTCTATTCAAAACTAAAATCCTACACTTGTTGTCTACATATTGAATGGATATGACTGCCTATCTTATCGAAGTTGATTATATATGGAGTTATATCCATTCAATATGTAAGTCTGGCTGTAGAGTGACACTGAAGTGTGCTACAGACTGTTACAGTATGTTACTGTATGTGAGATAGACAGGTTTCTCTCTCTGGCTTGCCAGGCTCTGAGCCAAGGTACAGGAGGCTGCAGAGGGAGAGAGCTGGGTGATAGAGAAAAAAAAGAGAGAGGGGATGGGGAGAAACAGAGGGAGTCAGACATTTAGGGAGATATATGGAGAGAATTACAAAGAGAAAGATGAGACAAGTGCAAATGTGAAAGCCACAGGGCTTTGAAGTGCTTTGAAAACGTGTCATGATGTGTTGGAATATCTGTGTGTGTGTGTGTGTGTGTGTGTGTGTGTGTGTGTGTGTGTGTGTGTGTGTGTGTGTGTGTGTGTGTGTGTGTGTGTGTGTGTGTGTGTATATATGTTTGTATTGGTAAGTAGTGCCCAGCTCAGCGCCATTCCATCCCCTGCTGTAACAGCTGGACCCTGGCTAATGAGAGCTGTGTTTGTTTGCATATCTTCATTGGACAGATGGGCCGCCGGCAGACTGTCTCTCATGTCACTCTCCCCTCCTTCATGCCCCAATGACCCCTTCTTCACTCTAAACACAGACAGTCTCTCTCTCCTTCACTATCTCTCTCTCTCTTCTCATCATCTTGCTATCTCTCTCCCTCTCCCTCTTTCTCTCACTCTCTCTCTCTCTCTCTCTCTCTCTCTCTCTCTCCCACAATCTCTCGTCCTTATGGAGACTCAGTCCTGCCCCTGTTGAAATGAGGTGGTTGAACCTGTAGCTCTCTGAGGTATTCCTGATTATATAAAATAGAATATTAAGAGGTTCTCAAACAGGCGGAGGCTTACCCTAATAGGTAAACATGGAAAGAGATAGCTTTCTGCCTCTCTCTCATTCTCTCTCACTATGCCTATAGATGGAGGGGAGACTGAGACACTCTGTATGCAGGGGCATGTGTGCCTGGTGATTCCATGGGAACTAATGAAGACCTTTATTGTTTAAATCTCTCTCTCTATATATATACAGTGGGGCAAAAAAATATTTAGTCAACCACCAATTGTGCAAGTTCTCTCACTTAAAACGATGAGAGAGGCCTGTAATTTTCATCATAGGTACACTTCAACTATGACAGACAAAAGGAGGAAAAAAAATCCAGAAAATCACATTGTAGGATTTTTAATGAATTTATTTGCAAATTATGGTGGAAAATAAGTATTTGGTCACATACAAACAAGCAAGATTTCTGGCTCTCACAGACCTGTAACTTCTTCTTTAAGAGGCTCCTCTGTCCTCCACTCGTTACCTGTATTAATGGCACCTGTTTGAACTTGTTATCAGTATAAAAGACACCTGTCCACAACCTCAAACAGTCACACTCCAAACTCCACTACGGCCAAGACCAAAGAGCTGTCAAAGGACACCAGAAACAAAATTGTAGACCTGCACCAGGTTGGGAAGACTGAATCTGCAATAGGTAAGCAGCTTGGTTTGAAGAAATCAACTGTGGGAGCAATTATTAGGAAATGGAAGACATACAAGACCACTGATAATCTTCCTCGATCTGGGGCTCCATGCAAGATCTCACCCCGTGGGGTCAAAATGATCACAAGAACGGTGAGCAAAAATCCCAGAGCCACACGGGGGGACCTAGTGAATGACCTGCAGAGAGCTGGGACCAAAGTAACAAAGCCTACCATCAGTAACACACTACGCCGCCAGGGACTCAAATCCTGCAGTGCCAGACGTGTCCCCTGCTTAAGCCAGTACATGTTCAGGCCTGTCTGAAGTTTGCTAGAGAGCATTTGGATGATCCAGATGAGGATTGGGAGAATGTCATATGGTCAGATGAAACCAAAATAGAACTTTTTGGTAAAAACTCAACTCGTCGTGTTTGGAGGACAAAGAATGCTGAGTTGCCTCCAAAGAACACCATACCTACTGTGAAGCATGGGGGTGGAAACATCATGCTTTGGGGCTGTTTTTCTGCAAAGGGACCAGGACGACTGATCCGTGTAAAGGAAAGAATGAATGGGGCCATGTATCGTGAGATTTTGAGTGAAAACCTCCTTCCATCAGCAAGGGCATTGAAGATGAAACGTGGCTGGGTCTTTCAGCATGACAATGATCCCAAACACACCGCCTGGCAACGAAGGAGTGACTTCATAAGAAGCATTTCAAGGTCCTGGAGTGGCCTAGCCAGTCTCCAGATCTCAACCCCATAGAAAATCTTTGGAGGGAGTTGAAAGTCTGTGTTGCCCAGCGACAGCCCCAAAACATCACTGCTCTAGAGGAGATCTGCATGGAGGAATGGGCCAAAATACCAGCAACAGTGTGTGTGAACCTTGTGAAGACTTACAGAAAACATTTGACCTCTGTCATTGCCAACAAAGGGTATATAACAAAGTATTGAGATAAACTTTTGTTATTGACCAAATACTTATTTTCCACCATAATTTGCAAATAAATTCATTAAAAATCATACAATGTGATTTTCTGGATTTTTTTTCCTCGTTTTGTCTGTCATAGTTGAAGTGTACCTATGATGAAAATTACAGGCCTCTCTCATCTTTTTAAGTTGGAGAACTTGCACAATTGGTGGCTGACTAAATACTTTTTTGCCCCACTGTATATATATTTGGGGGGGCAGGTAGCCGAGTGTTGGACAAGCAACCGAAAGGTTGGAAGATTGAATCACTGAGCTGACAAGGTAAAATATCTGTTGTTCTGCCCCTGAACAAGGCAGTTAACCCCTGTTCCTTATTGAAAATAAGAATTTGTTCTTAACTGACTTGCCTAGTTAAATATACAGTGAGGGAAAAAAGTATTTGATCCCCTGCTGATTTTGTAGGTTTGCCCACTGACAAGAAATGATCAGTCTATAATTTTAATAGTAGGTTTATTTGAACAGTGAGAGAACGAATAACAACAAAGAAATCCAGAAAAACGCATGTGAAAAATGTTATAAATGGAATTGCATTTTAATGAGGGAAATACGTATTTGACCCCCCTGCAAAACATGACTTAGTACTTGGTGGCAAAACCCTTGTTGGCAATCACAGAGGTCAGATGTTTCTTGCAGTTGGCTACCAGGTTAGCACACATCTCAGGAGGGATTTTGTCCCACTCCTCTTTGCAGATCTTCTCCAAGTCATTAAGGTTTCAAGGCTGACATTTGGCAACTCGAACCTTCAGCTTCCTCCACAGATTTTCTATGGGATTAAGGTCTGGAGACTGGCTAGGCCAAAAGACTAGTTGTGATAGATATTAGCTGCATGTACTGTGACATGGGCAACATGAGATCTCCTGTGAATGATTATATTCATTGTCATACTGGAATACCCATCCACGACCCATTTTCAATGCCCTGGCTGAGGGAAGGAGGTTCTCACCCAAGATTTGACGGTACATGGCCCCGTCCATCGTCCCTTTGATGCGGTGAAGTTGTCCTGTCCCCTTAGCAGAAAAACACCCCCAAAGCATAATGTTTCCACCTCCATGTTTGACGGTGGGTATGGTGTTCTTGGGGTCATAGGCAACATTCCTCCTCCTCCAAACACGACGAGTTTAGTTGATGCCAAAGAGCTCCATTTTGGTCTCATCTGACCACAACACTTTCACCCAGATGTCCTCTGAATCATTCAGATGTTCATTGGCAAACTTCAGACGGGCATGTATATGTGCTTTTTTGAGCAGGGGGACCTTGCGGGTGCTGCAGGATTTCAGTCCTTCACGGCGTAGTGTGTTACCAATTGTTTTCTTGGTGACTATGGTCCCAGCTGCCTTGAGATCATTGACAAGATCCTCCCGTGTAGTTCTGGGCTGATTCCTCACCGTTCGCATGATCATTGCAACTCCACGAGGTGAGATCTTGCAGGGAGATTGACAGTTGTTTTGTGTTTCTTCCATTTGCGAATAATCACACCAACTGTTGTCACCTCCTCACCAAGCTGCTTGGTGATGGTCTTGTAGCCCATTCCAGCCTTGTGTAGGTCTACAATCTTGTCCTTGACATCCTTGGAGAGCTCTTTGGTCTTGTCCATAGTGGAGAGTTTGGAATCTGATTGATTGATTGCTTCTGTGGACAGGTGTCTTTTATACAGGTAACAAGCTGAGATTAGGAGCACTCCCTGTAAGTGTGTGCTCCTAATCTCAGCTCATTACCTGTATAAAAGACACCTGGGAGCCAGAAATCTTTCTGATTGAGAGGGGGTCAAATACTTATTTCCCTCATTAAAATGCAATTCCATTTATAACATTTTTCACATGCGTTTTTCTGGATTTTTTTGTTTTTATTCTGTCTCTCACTGTTCAAATAAACCTACCATTAAAATTATAGACTGATCATTTCTTTGTCAGTGGGCAAACGTACAAAATCAGCAGGGGATCAAATACTTTTTTCACTGACTATGTATATGTATATATACAGTATACAGTTGAAGTTGGAAGTTTACATACACTTAGGTTGGAATCATTAAATCTTGTTTTTCAACCACTCCAGAAATGTCTTGTTAACAAACTATAGTTTTGGCAAGTCGGTTAGGACATCTACTTTGTGCACGACACAAGTCATTTTTCCAACAATTGTTTACAGACAGATTATCTCACTTATTATTCACTGTATCACAATTCCAATGGGTCAGATGTTTAAATACACTAACTTGACTGTGCCGTTAAACAGCTTGGAAAATTCCAGAAAATTATGTCATGGCTTTAGAAGCTTCTGATAAGCTAATTGACATACTTTGAGTCAATTGGAGGTGTACCTGTGGATGTGTTTCAAGGCCTACCTTCAAACTCAGTGGCTCTTTGCTTGACATCATGGGAAAATCAAAGGAAATCAGCCAAGACCTTTTTTTAGACCTCCACAAGTCTGGTTCATCCTTGGGAGAAATTTCCAAACGCCTGAAGGTACCACGTTCAGCTGTACAAACAATAGTACGCAAGTATAAACACCATGGGACCACACAGCCGTCATACCACTCAGGAAGGGAACGCGTTCTGTCTCCTAGAGATTAACGTTCTTTGCTGCGAAAAGTGCAAATCAATCCCAAAACAACAGCAAAGAACCTTGTGAAGATGCTGGAGGAAACAAGTACAAAAGTATCTATATCCACAGTAAAACAAGTCCTATATCAACATAACCTGAAAGGCCACTCAGCAAGGAAGAAGCCACTGCTCCAAAACCATCATAAAAAAAGCCAGACTACGGTTTGCAACTGCACATGATGAAACACAAATAGAACTGTTTGGCCATAATGTACATCGCTATGTTTGGAGGAAAAAGGGGGAGGCTTGCAAGCCGAAGAACACCATCCCAAACATGAAGCACGGGGGTGGCAGCGTCATGTTGTGGGGGTGCTTTGCTGCAGGAGGAACTGGTGCACTTCACAAAATAAATGGCATCATGAGGAAGGAAAATTATGTGGATATATTGAAGCAACATCTCAAGTCAGGAAGTTAAAGCTTGGTCGCAAATGGGTCCTCCAAATGGACAACGACCCCAAGCTTACTGCCAAAGTTGTGGCAAAATGGCTTAAGGACAGCAAAGTCAAGGTATTGGAGTGGCCATCACAAAGCCCTAACCTCAATCCTATAGAAAATGTGTGGGCAGAACTGAAAAAGCGTATGCGAGCAAGGAGGCCTACAAACCTGACTCAGGTACACCAGCTCTGTCAGGAGGAATGGGCCAAAATTCACCCAAATTATTTTGGGAAGCTTGTGGAAGGCTACCTGAAACGTTTGACCCAAGTTAAACAATTTAAAGGCAATGCTACCAAATACTAATTGAGTGTACGTAAGCTTCTGACTTACTGGGAATGTGATGAAAGAAATAAAAGCAGAAATAAATCATTCTCTGTACTATTATTCTGACATTTCACATTCTTAAAATAAAGTGGTGATCCTAACTGACCTAAAACAGGGATTTTTTTACTAGGATTAGATGTCAGGAATTGTTAAAAACTGAGTTTAAATGTATTTGGCAAAGGTGTATGTAAACTTCCGACTTCAACAGTACATACACTTAGAAAATAACATAAAATTGATCAAAAATACCGTGTAGACATTGTTAATGTTGTAAATGACTATTGTAACTGGAAACGGCAGATTTTTAATGGAATGTCTACATAGGCGTACAGAGGACCATTATCAGCAGCCATCACTCCTGTGTTCCAATGGCACGTTGTGTTAGCTAATCCAGGTTTTTTTTGTTAGCTAATCCAACCCTTTTGCAATTATGGTAGCACAGCTGAAAACTGTTGTTCTGATTAAGGAAGCAATAAAACTGGCCTTCTTTAGACTAGTTGAGTGTCTGGAGCATCAGCATTTGTGGATTCGATTACAGGCTCAAAATGGCCAGAAACAAATAACTTTCTTCTGAAACTCGTCAGTCTATTCTTGTTATGAGAAATGAAATTGCCAAGAAACTGAAGATCTCGTACAACTCTGTGTACTACTCCCTTAACAGAACAGTGCAAACTGGCTCTAACCGGAATAGAAAGAGGAGTGGGAGGCCCCGGTGCACAACTGAGCAAGAGGACAAGTACATTAGAGTGTCTAATTTGAGAAAGACGCCTCACAAGTCCTCAACTGGCAGCTTCATTAAATATGTCAACAGTGAAAAGGCAACTCCAGGATGCTGGCCTTCTAGGCAGAGTTGCAAAGAAAAAGCCATCTCTCAGACTGGCCAATAAAAATAAAAGATTAAGATGGGCAAAGAACACAGACACTGGACAGAGGAACTCTGCCTAGAAGGCCAATATCCCTGAGTCGCCTCTTCACTGTTGACGTTGAGACTGGTGTTTTGCGGGTACTATTTAATGAAGCTGTACACCAATGTAGATATTCCATAAAACATCTTCCGTTTCCAGCTACAGTCATTTACAACATTAACAATGTCTACATTGCATTTCTGATCAATTTGATGTTATGTTAATGGACAAAAAAACAAAAACAAGGACATTTCTAAGTGACCATAAACTTTTGAACGGTAGTGTATATAAATATATATATATATACACACACACGTGTCTGAAGCCTATGTTCTTATATTGATGTAGTCATTACCATGCAGACTAAAGGACAGAGGAATGTCACACACACACGTCAACACGGGCCTTAATAAAACCTAGAACATGTTTGAATTGAAGATAACGCCAGAGGAACTCAAAGATGAATGGCTGCTGTACGGCTTGAGAGAGAGAGAGAGAGAGAGAGAGAGAGAGAGAGAGAGAGAGAGAGAGAGAGAGAGAGAGAGAGAGAGAGAGAGAGAGAGAGAGAGAGAGCTAACACTGGCCTCCCCGGCTCAGATGTTGCTTTTATTCTGCCTAGTCAGAGTGATTGCTTTCTCTTAAAAACACAGAAAACCCGGTGAGAAATGTGCATTAGAAAAGCAATTTTTGAGATGTAAGAGGGTAAAAAAAGCTATTCTTCCCTCGCTGGAGGGATCTAACGCAGAGACTTAATGAGATTTCCAAAGATATTTGGTTCTACAATATCTTTTCTGTGTGTGAAAAGATTGTAAAACTTTTGAAATTAGCCATCTCTTGTAGTCATATCTATCAGAGAGTGGAGCTCATACTATCTTCTCAGATACTAGTCTCTACTGGGCCAATACGTCAAACCAAAGCCTCTGTGTGATCCTTGTAGTAGAGCGGCATAGTATCTGCCATGAATCTCTTTATTACGGATGCTCTGTCACTCTGTTTTATCAAAACAAGCTTGATTTCTTTTTTCAATTATTTTCCTCTCCCTTCCTTCATATTTGTCACCTCCTTCTTTCCTCTGGTGATTGTCTCTGTCTAATTTCATTCACGTTTATCATCCCGTCCACCTGCAGTGAGCAGTGTCTGTCACAGAGTTAGATGGTGACAAGGGTTCATCCCCATACAGCAACCATTGATTATCTTTCTAAGTGCGTCACCGACTGGAGCTCTTTTTCATCATTTCTGAGGTGATTTGTTCTACAATATATTTACTCTGGGTTGGAGGAAAACACACTGCCATCCTCTGCCAGTCCCTGTTCATTTGACAGCTGCCTGCGTTTCAGTCCCAACCCCCGCGTGACCCCGAACAGTCATATTCCGGTTTCGTCTATGACACATTTTATGCAATCCAACCCAGCCCGGATAGCAAGCTTACGTAGCAAACGCCTGAAAATATCACAGTCATGTTACATTCATAAAACAGATGTCCTTTAACTCTGGTTGTCAGGGCTTCGGAGGGTTCGATACAGTACAAAGAGAGAGAGAGAGCTATTTTGTCCACTACAACAGGCCCTGTGGACACCAGCCCCACACCATAAACCCATAACAACAGGGCCTGTGTACACCAGCCCTACACCGTAAACCCACTACAACAGACCCTGTGTACACCAACCCCACACATTAAACCCACTACAACAGGCACTGTGTACACCAGCCCCACACATTAAACACACTACAACAGGCCCTGTGTACACCAGCCCCACACCTTAAAACCACTACTCTGGCAAAACACACTGAGGTGGCCATCCTCATTGACTCAAATGGGAAATTCATCCAAGAGGATAAACTATTCCCCCACCACAAGGTGTCCAAAATATGGTGCCCAGAAATGCAGGATGCACTCCACATTCTGTCCCAGCCTGACTTTGGCACACAAGGCTACATAATTATTAACAACCTGCAAGAGGAGCAGGAAAGAGCAGGCAGGGTTAGTAGTTACTGTATTTTTGACTGTGCTATTCTTTCTTTTTGCAACATTGGAACATTCACGGCAGAAACTCGTCAACACTGTCCCACAGGCTACAGAGAGGTAATCGTGCCATCACAGAAACACAGCTCTGTCAATAGAGGCAGAGACTCTGGAGGCTTGATCATTTGGTACAAATCTGAACTACAAAATCTAATTGATCACCTCAAAATGTATAAATATCATATTTGGTTTAAACTGAAGAAAAGAAAATAGTACTGATAGAAAATGATGTATTTCTTTCCGCAATATACACTATAAATACAAAAGTATGTGGACACCCATTCAAATGAGTGGATTCAGGCTATTTCAGCCACACCCGTTGCTGACAGGTGTATATAATCGAGCACACAGCCATGCAATATCCATAGACAAACATTGGCAGTGGAATGGCCTTACTGAAGAGCTCAGTGACTTTCATCGTGGCACCGTCATTGGATGCCACCTTTCAATCAAGTCAGTTCGTCAAATTGCCCTGCTAGAGCTGCCCCGGTCAACTTTGCTGTTATTGTGAAGTGGAAATGTCGAGGAGCAACAACGGCTCAGCCGCGAAGTGGTAGGCCACATAAGCTCACAGAACGGGACAGCCGAGTGCTCAAGCTCATAGTGCGTAAAAATTGCCTGTCCTCGATTGCAACACTCACTACCGAGTTCCAAACTGCCTCTGGAAGCAACATGAGCAAAATAACTGTTCTTCGGGAGCTTCATGAAATGGGTTTCTAAGGCCGAGCAGCTGCACACAAGACTAAGATCACCATGCGGAATGTCAAGCATCAGCGGGACTGGTGTAAAGCTTGCCGCCATTATACTCTGGAGCAATGGAAATGCGTTCTCTGGAGTGATGAATCACACTTCACCATCTGGCAGTCCGACAGACAAATCTGGGTTAGGCGGGTTGCCAGGAGAACGCTACCTGCCCCAATGCATAGTGCCAACTGTAAAGTTTGGTGGAGGAGGAAAAATGGTCTGGGGCTGTTTTTCATGGTTCGGGTTAGACACTTTAGTTCCAGTAAAGGGAAATCTTAACGCTACAGTACACAATGAGATTCTGTGCTTCCAACTTTGTGGCAACAGTTTGTGGAAGTCCTTTTCCTGTTTCAGCATGACAATGCCCCAATGCACAAAGCGAGGTCCATTCAGAAATGGTTTGTCGAGATTGGTGTGGAAGAACTTGACTGGCCTGCACAGAGCCCTGACCTTAACCCCATCAAACACCTTGGGATGAATTGGAACGCTGACTGCGAGCCAGGAGGAATCTCCCAACATCAGTGCCAGACCTTACTAATGCTCTGAATGGAAGCAAGTCCCCGCACCAATGTTCTACCATCTAGTGGAACGCCTGAGAGTGGAGGCTGTTACAGCAGCAAAGGGGGGACCAACTCCATATTAATGTCCATGAATTTGGAATGTGATGTTCGACAAGCAGGTGTCCACATACTTTTGGTCATGTAGTGTATATCCCCCCCAGAATCTTAGTATTTCTCAGAAGAGATATTCCCCACCCTTGAGGAAGAGACGTGCCATTTCCAAATGAGTTCATCTGTGGAGACACAAATACTACCTGATTTAACGAGCACATGAGGGAATCGCTTTATTACAGGCCATACTATTTCTAACTGTCTTAATTTCCCCCATAGAAACAACAGTCAGCACTATCAACAAAAATTGAAGGGATCTCTTGCAGCTCTGTTGAAGCCTGGGTCTGTACTTTGTCAATGGTACTGTAGGTTACGGGGGGACGACTCTTTAGGGAGATTCACCTATTGCTCACCTATTGGCCACAGCACAGTAGACTGTATGATTACAGACATTGACCCTTTCTCTCATTCACTGTCAAACCACTAAAAACTGTCCGATCACAGCCACATTACCTTGTTCCTCAAAGAATCGGACAATGAAAAAACCACACATTCACAGCCCAGTAAGCTGTACAACATCAGAAATTCATACAGTTGGGCCCAAAACAACAGATAATAAGACCAGAAAGCAACCAGTAACCAAAAAATCCAAACACTCTTAGATAACTTTATGGATACCACATACACTCACAGCAAGTCATAAATCTAGCAGTACAAAACATTAGAAATATATTCAGGCAAACAGCAAAAGAAGCACGACTGAAATTGACAAAAAAGTTAACCAAAAACACAACAGATACAGATTGTAAAATGATCTGGAAAAAACTTAGAACACTATCAAACCAAAAGCACAGAGACCCAAACAATAGTGAATTACATCCTCATTACTGTGAGACTATAAAACTCTATAAACATGCACCAAAAAAACACAGTGCAACAGCAAGCAACTGACACTAATTGAGGAGTACATAAACACAAAAAACTTCTGGCAAAATTCACCGTTCAAATTGATGTAAATGCAGAACAATGCCAAGTTCATGAGAAGTTAAATGGAATGGACAATCAGGACAATCAGAATCCATTGGACTCCCAATTACTGATCAGGATCTCTAAGAAACTTTAGGCCCTCAAAATTAAAAAAGCATGCAGACCTGATGGGATCCTAAATGAGAAGCTCAAATTCACTAGTGCAAAATTTCACTAGGCTATATTAAAACTGTTTAACTTGATCCTGAGTGCAGGTTATTTCCCTGACTAATTTCAACCTAACAATTACATTTTGTGTGAACAGTAACCTGCTCTAAACTTTCTTAATAAGCACAGTGCTTTGAGTAAAAGCCAAATTGGATTAACAATTTACATATTTACGCCCTACACACCCTGATAGGTAAACATAAGAGCCACATTTATGTTTCTTTATTGATGGGCTGCCAAGTGGTGCAGCGGTCTTGGGGGGGATCTCAGTGCAAGAGGCGTCACTGCAGTACCTGGTTTGAATCCAGGCTGCATCACATCTGGCCATGATTGGGAGTCCCATAGGGTGATGCAAATTGACCCTGCATCGTCTGGGTTTGGCCGGGGTAGGCCGTCATTGTAAATAATAATTTGTTCTTAACTGACTTGCCTAGTTAAATAAAGGTTAAAATCTAGCTAAATCTAATTGAATGTGTCATTGAACCAATTGCATTTCATGGTAGTGAGGTGCGGGGTTCATTTGCAGAACAAGATTTCACCCAATGGGACAAATATCACATTGAAATCCTGCATGCAGAGTCTAGAGGAAAACTACAAACAATGCACGCAAGGCAGAATAAGGCCAATACAAACAAAAAAAGGTGTAATTATGTTTTGGAAACATCTAAAATACAGTGACCTTTCATATCATTACCAAGCCCTGCAATGCCAAGAGCTGAGCAAAGAAAAGAAAAGAATCCATGTGGTCCTGGGTCTGAATTAACAAACCTGTTCTTACACACTGAAGCCTCAGGACCAGAACATCCAATCAATCAGAATAAACCAAATTACAACACAGTCAAAACAAAACTACATCACTTATTGGGAATCACAAGCATACAGAACAATGCAGTGCTACAGTACCTTCACAAAGTACTCACACCCCTTTCCACCTTTGTTGTGTTACAGCCTGAATTTAAAATTGATTACATTTAGATTTTGTGTCATTGATCAACTCACAATACCCCATAACGTCAAAGTGAAAATATGTTTTTAGAAGTGTTTACAAATTAATTTAAAATGAAAAGCTGAAATGTCTTGAGTCAATAAGTATTGTGTTATGCAAAGCCTAAATAAGTTCAGGAGTAGCAGACAAAGCAGACATTGAATATCCCTTTGAGCATGGTGCAGTTATTCATTACACTTTAGATGTCACTGAAAAAGAAACAGGCGCCCATCTTAACTCAGTTGAGAAAACAGCTCAGGGATTTCACCATGAGGCCAATGGTGATTTTAAACAGTTAGAGTTTAATGGCTGTAACAGGAGATAACTGAGTATGGATCAACAACATTGTAGTTACTCCACAACACTAACATAGATTACAGGGTGAAAAGAAGGAAGGTTGTACAGAATAAAAATACTCATAAACATGCATCCTGTTTGCAATAATGAACTAAAGTGATACTGCAAAACAATGTAGCAAAGAAATTAACTTTTTGTCCTGAAAACAAAGGGTTATGTTGGGGCAAACCCAACAACACATTACTGATTACCACTCTCCATATTTTCAAGCATGGTGGTGGCTGCATCATGTTATGGGTATGCTTGTCATAGGCAACGACTAGGGAGTTAAAAACCTATTTTTTTGTATTTTACTGAGTTTATCTTTTTGGATTATCAACCCCTGCCTGCCTTGACCTGTCTTTTGCCTGCCCCTGTTGTTGCAATAAACATTGTTACTTCAACACAGTCTGCACTTGGATCTTACCTGAAACCTGATAACCATGGGATATGCGTCAACAGCAACCTTGGGAAAATCCTCTGCATTGTCATTAACAGCAGACTCATACATTTCCTCAGTGAAAACAATGTACTGAGCAAATGTCAAATTGGCTTTTTACCAAATTACCGTTTGACAGGCCACGTATTCAACCTGGACACCCTAATTGACAAACAAACAAACCAAAACAAAGTCTTCTCATGCATTGTTGATTTAAAAAAAAGCATATACAGTGGGGAGAACAAGTATTTGATACACTGCCGATTTTGCAGGTTTTCCTACTTACAAAGCATGTAGAAGTCTGTAATTTTGATCATAGGTCCTCTTCAACTGTGAGTGACGGAATCGAAAACAAAAATCCAGAAAATCACATTGTATGATTTTTAAATAATTAATTTGCATTTTATTGCATGACATAAGTATTTGATCACCTACCAACCAGTAAGAATTCCCGGCTCTCACAGACCTGTTCGGTTTTCTTTAAGAAGCCCTCCTGTTCTCCACTCATTACCTGTATTAAATGCACCAGTTTGAACTCGTTACCTGTATAAAAGACACCTGTCCACACACTCAATCAAACAGACTCCAACCTCTCCACAATGGCCAAGACCAGAGAGCTGTGTAAAGACATCAGGGATAAAATTGTAGACCTGCACAAGGCTGGGATGGGCTACAGGACAATAGGCAAGCAGCTTGGTGAGAAGTCAACAACTGTTGGCGCAATTATTAGAAAATGGAAGAAGTTCAAGATGACGGTCAATCTCCCTTGGTCTGGGGCACCATGCAAAATCTCACCTCGTGGGGCATCAATGATCATGAGGAAGGTGAGGGATCAGCCCAAAACTACACGGCAGGACCTGGTCAATGACCTGAAGAGAGCTGGGACCACAGTCTCAAAGAAAACCATTAGTAACACACTACGTCGTCATGGATTAAAGTCCTGCAGCGTACGCAAGGTCCCCCTGCTCAAGCCAGCGCATGTCCAGGCCCGTCTGAAGTTTGCCAATGACCATCTGGATGATCCAGAGGAGGAATGGGAGAAGGTCATGTGGTCTGATAAGACAAAAATAGAGATTTTTGGTCTAAACTCCACTCGCCGTGTTTGGAGGAAGAAGAAGGATGAGTACAACCCCAAGAACACCATCCCAACCGTGAAGCATGGAGGTGGAAACATCATTCTTTGGGTATGCTTTTCTGCAAAGGGGACAGGGCGACTGCACCGTATTGAGGGGAGGATGGATGGGGCCATGTATCGCGAGATCTTGGCCAACAACCTCCTTCCCTCAGTAAGAGCATTGGAAGATGGGTCGTGGCTGGGTCTTCCAGCATGACAACGACCCGAAACACACAGCCAGGACAACTAAGGAGTGGCTCCGTAAGAAGCATCTCAAGGTCCTGGAGTGGCCTAGCCAGGCTCCAGACCTGAACCCAATAGAAAATCTTTGGAGGGAGCTGAAAGTCCGTGTTGCCCAGCGACAGCCCCGAAACCTGAAGGATCTGGAGAAGATCTGGATGGAGGAGTGGGCCAAAATCCCTGCTGCAGTGTGTGCAAACCTGGTCAAGAACTACAGGAAACGTATGATCTCTGTAATTGCAAACAAAGGTTTCTGTACCAAATATTAAGTTCTGCTTTTCTGATGTATCAAATACTTATGTCATGCAATAAAATGCAAATTAATTACTTAAAAATCATAAAATGTGATTTTCTGGATTTTTGTTTTAGATTCCGTCACTCACAGTTGAAGAGGACCTATGATCAAAATTACAGAACTCTACATGCTTTGTAAGTGGGAAAACCTGCAAAATCGGCAGTGTATCAAATACTTGTTCTCCCCACTGTAACTCAATTTGGCATGAGGGTCTGCTATACAAAATGATGGCAAGTGGTGTTGGGGGACAAAAACATTTGACATTAGAAAATCCATGTACACAAACAAGAGTGTGGTTAAAATAGACAAAAAACAAACATTTCTTTCCACAAGGCCGTGGTGTGAGACAGGAATGCAGCTTAAGCCCCACCCTCTTCAACAGGTATATCAACGAACTGGCGAGGGCACTAGAACCGTCTGTAGCACCTGAAGTCAAATGTCTAATGTTTGCAGATGATCTGGTGCTTCTGTCCCCAACCAAGGAGGGCCTACAGCAGCAATTAGATCTTCTGCACAGATTCTGCCAGACCTGGGCCCTGACAGTAAATCTCAGTAAGACAAAAATGTTGTTCCAAAAAAAGTCCAGTTGCCAAGACCACAAACACAAATTCCATCTAGACACCGTTGTCCTAGAGCACACAAAAAACGATACATACCTCGGCCTAAACATCAGCACTGTAGTTAACTTCCACAAAGCTGTGAACGATATGGGAGACAAGGCAAGAAGGGCCTTCTATGCCAAAAAAAGGAATATAAAATTCGACATACCAATTAGGATCTGGCTAAAAATACATGAATAAGTAATAGAACCCATTGCCCTTTATGGTTGTGATGTCTGGGGTCCGCTCACCAACCAAGAATTCACAAATTGGGGACAAACACCAAATTGAAACTCCGCACAACATTAAACATCATCAAACACCAAATAACATAAACACAAAATAGTGCATGCAGAGCAGAAATAGGCCAATACCCACTAATTATCAAAATCCAGAAAAGAGCTGTTAAATTCTACAACCACCTAAAAGGAAGTGATTCCCAAACCTTCCATAACAAAGCCATTGCCTACAGAGAGATTAACCTGGAGAAGAGTCCCCTAAGCATGTTGGTCCTTGGGCTCTGTTCACAAACACAAACACACCCCACAGAGCCCCAGGACAGCAACACAATTAGACCCAACCAAATAATGAGAAAACAAAAAGATAATTACTTGACACATTGGAAAGAATTAACAAAAAAACAGAGCAAACTAGAATGCTATTTGGCCCTAAACAGAGAGTATACAGTGGCAGAATACCTGTCCACTGTGACTGAACCAAAATTAAGGAAGGTTTTGACTATGTACAGACTCAGTGAGCATAGCCTTGTCATTGAGAAAGGCCACCGTAAGCAGACCTGGCTCTCAAGAGAAGACAGGCTATGTAGACTCTGCCAACAAAATGAGGTGGAAACTGAGCTGCACTTCCTAAACTTCTTGTCACTTGTCCCTCCGTAACTTTCATTACACACACCTGTCCCCTATTCCCACTGATTAGTACGTGTAGAAGTGTGCCCTTTGGTTTCCATTGGGCTGTCGATTATTGTTACTATGTTCGTGGGTCGTGTGAGTACCTGTGCTGTGTGTTTTGTGCTTTTGTGCCCTTGTGGATTGCGCAGATGATTACAGGTCTCGTCCCGTGAGTTAATCATTGTGTGCATGTGTATTTATTCGAGGTACTCCTCGCTCTTTTGTTTGGTCTTCGTCCCCGTGCCTTGACGTGGCACGCCGTCATTTTTGTGAAATAAAAACCCATATTACGCATTCCTGTGCTTGACTCCCGATCATTCATGCCACCGTGACACTCCTGACAAATGTATGACTATATTAGAGACACATATTTCTCTCAGATTACACAGACCCACAAAGAACAAACACAAAGAACAAACACAATTGTAAATAAAAACCCATATTTATTTTCCCTTTTGTACCTTATCTATTAGCACATTGTTACAACACCGTATATAGACATAATATGGTGTTGAGGACGTGGATGTCGATTAAGGCAACCCCCGCACCTCTCTGATTCACTAGGTCCCCTTTTCCCTTATATGACATTTGTAATGTCTTTATTCTTTTGGAATTTTGTGAGTGTAATGTGTACTGTTAATTATTATCTATTTCACTTGCTTGGCAATGTAAACATATGTTTCCCATGCCAATAAAGCCTCTTAAATTGAATCGAAATTGAAGTGAGAGAGAGAGAGAGAGAGAGAGAGAGGGAGAGAGAGAGAGAGAGAGAGAGAGAGAGAGAGAGCACAAGAAAGAGAGAGCATGAGAAAGAGCAAGCACAAGAAAGAGAGAGTTTGAGAGAGCGAAAGAGAACGCGCGAGAGGTATGAAAGATCATACAAACACAGAGCGTTTATGGACAACAGTCTCTGCCCAGAGAGTGACCACTTAACAAAACTGGGCCAAAAACACAAGAATGAAATTAACACAAGTGATCTGACCTCAAGGGCAGCTGGAGGTGAATAATTAGAACGGATACATAAACTATTGGCAGAGTGAGGTTGAATGTCAGTGAAGGATGGAACATTGCAAAGAGGCTTCACTTTAGCTGAATACCTAACCTGTCTAAAAGACCCCAAACAAAGAAAAACCTTAACCAAAAACAGAATTAGTGATCATAGCCTGGAAATTGAAACCGGACTTCATCAAAAAAACATGGTTAGCCATACAGGACAGACTCTGTCATCACTGTGGGTCAGGAGAGATAGGAAGTGGAGAACACTTTCTAATCACATGACCAAATATATATTAGAGACTTCTTCTTCCCCAAATTCAAAATGAAAAGTTTTAAATTCACAGAACATTAAAAAAAAAATCAACAGTCTGATGTTATAGAGTTGGCAGCACAGTATGGCACAGTTTGCCACAAGCTAAGGGAGGAAACATAAAATGTACTATTTTCTCCATGTATTATAAATAATAGACAATATAAATGCACCATTCATGTTCGTTTTTGTTTGTTGAATTATAGTCTGAACATGGACCCCTATTACATTTCTGTATAGTATATTTGTTTTACTTGTTATATATATACAGTTGAAGTCGGAAGTTTACATACACCTTAGACTCCGTACAATTAAACTCAGTTTTTCACAATTCCTGACATTTAATCCTTGTAAAAATGCCCCGTCTTAGGTCAGTTAGGATCACCACATTATAAGAATCTCAAATGTCAGAATAATAGTAGAGAGAATTATTTATTTCAGCTTTTATTTCTTTCATCGCATTCCCAGTGGGTCAGAAGTTTACATACATTCAATTAGTATTTGGTAGCATTGCCTTTAAATTGTTTAACTTGGGCCAAACATTTCGGGTAGCCTTCCACAAGCTTCCCACAATAAGCTGGGTGAATTTAGGCCCATTCCTCCTGACAGAGCTGGTGTAACTGAGTTAGGTATGTAGGCCTCCTTGCTTGCACACGCTTTTTCAGTTCTGCCCACAAATGTTCTATAGGATTGAGGTCAGGGCTTTGTGATGGTCATTCCAATACCTTGACTTTGTTGTCCTTAAGCCATTTTGCCACAACTTTGGAAGTATTCTTGGGGTCAATGTCCCATTTGGAAACCCCATTTGTGACCAAGCTTTAACATCCTGACTGATGTCTTGAAGTGTTGCTTCAATATATCCACAGAATTTTCCTCCCTCATGATGCCATTTATTTTGTGAAGTGCACCAGTCCCTCCTGCAGCAAAGCACCCACACAACATGATGCTGCCACGCCCGTGCTTCACGGTTGGGATGGTGTTCTTCTGCTTGCAAGCCTCCCCCTTTTCCTCCAAACATAACAATGATCATTATGGCCAAACAATTTACTTTTGTTTTATCAGACCAGAGGACATTTCTCCAAAAAGTACGATCTTTGTCCCCATGTGCAGTTGCAAACCGTAGTCTGTCTTTTTTTCTTCCTTGCTGAGTGGCCTTTCAGGTTTTGTTGATATAGGACTTGTTTTACTGTGGATATAGATACTTTTGTGCCTATTTCCTCCAGCATCTTCACAAGGTCCTTTGCTGTTGTTTTGGGATTGATTTGCACTTTTCGCACCAATGTACGCTCATCTCTAGGAGACAGAACGTGTCTCCTTCCTGAGCGGTATGACGGCTGCGTGGTCCCATGGTGTTTATTCTTGTGTACTATTGTTTGTACAGATGAATGTGGTACCTTCAGGCGTTTTGAAATTGCTCCCAAAGATGAACCAGACTTGTGGAGGTCTACAATGTTTTTTCTGAAGTCTTGGCTGATTTCTTTTGATGTTCCCATGATGTCAAGCAAAGAGGCACTGAGTTTGAAGGTAGGCCTTGAAATGCATCGACAGGTACACCTCCAATTGACTCAAACAATGTCAATTAGCCTATCAATTAGCCTCTGTCTGTCACTGTCTGTCACTGTCTGACACTCTGTCTGTCTGTCTGTGCTTTTCCTTGTCCTCCTCTATTGTCTGTCTGTCTGCCTGTCTCTCACTCCTAAGTGTTAATTGTTATCACATATAGAGTCAACATATTAAGGAAGTGGCAGTACATCTGTGTCTCTCTGTTTTCTCCCTACATCCACTGCACTTGACTGCTGAGCTGCCTGTGCTGCTAAGCCTAGCATCACTGGGACCAGAAGACCAGGGGACTGCACTGCCTGTGCTGGGCCCAGGCTTATGTAATACCTTATAAAAGCCTAACTATATATTTCAAATTAGTGCCTGTCTTGTGTTCCCCACTGCTCACTTAGCTAAGTGTTTAAATATTAGTCTATATATAATTCAATAGAAGAAAACAGAGAGCGAGAAGGAGAGCGAGAGACTGCCAGTTCTTTAATGTTTTGTATAATACAGCCAATGGCTACATTAAGGAACTGGCTGTTCATCATCTCTCTCTCCCTCTCTCTCTGTTTACTTCTACTGAATTCAATATAAAAACCTGTGTTTGTCATAGAACAACGCCGGAACACTTGTATGTGTCCGAGGATAGATTTCCAGCGTTGTGCTTCATTTGACAGTGTATGCGTGTCTTTCTTCCAAGAAGTGGCGGGCCTTTCAGCAAAATAAATAGGCGGGAAATAGGCAGGACTTTCCAGACTCCAGCGGTGGACGCTATGTAATGTAATCCGACACCAGAGTCACTCGTCACTACAGCTCATAAACTAAGACCCACTCGCTGGCTGAAGAAACTGAGATTCAGCGACTAATAAACATTGACAGTCCCTGAATTGACCTTTAACAGAGGATTATTTAGCAATTATTCATTAATTCAGTGTTTCCTTGTAATACATGATGACCTGTATTTAATGAAAAACAGTAGCACTGTATTTATTGTCTTATACTGTAGATGGCTATTGGTTTATGTATTATAGAAGCCAATCTAACAACGTTTTAGGCTATTGCAAGTTAGTGCCTGTCATGTGCTCCCCAAATCCCCCCTTCCCTAATTAGGCCTAAGTTTTAAATAGCCTACTATTTCATTCGATATACAGCGGCCGTTGCCCACTGATCAGGCAACTGCTCAAATATATGACAGAAATTGCCCACCAAACAAAAATATGGTCCAGCCCATCTGGCATTTGCCTGAATTGCCAGATGGCCAAGCCACCCGCCCGTGTGAGTGTGTGGGTGTGTAGATTGTGTTATGCCCGCACATTACCAAGTGCTGAGCTCCATCAGTATGTGCTGCCTGTCTTCATGGCAGGTGTCTGTGGGCTGTAAGATGATCCACACATGAGGATGAATAATACAGCAGACACACTCACAACGCTTCTGCTAACTACAGACAGAGAGAGAGAGAGAGAGAGAGAGAGAGAGAGAGAGAGAGAGAGAGAGAGAGAGAGAGAGAGAGAGAGAGAGAGAGAGAGAGAGAGAGAGAGAGAGAGAGAGAGAGAGAGACTTACACAATTACAGGGCAGGGTCATGAAATGAAAACATCTCCAAAAACGACAGTCTGCAGAAAGTGAAGAAATTAGAAGTGGTAATCAGGAATGATTGATAGCATAGCATGGACTGTCTCTGTGTATGCTGTTGGGCTGTAGACTGTAGGCTGTATACTGTAAAGTTGTAGACTCTGTGTAGAATGTATGTAGAGACTGTTTGTATACAGTATATTGTAGGGCTGTAGAATGTAGAATGTAAAGTTGTGTAGACTCTAGACTGTCAGTAGTCTGTAAACCATCTGTGTAGACTATTTGTGTATAATATAGACTGCCTGTGTAGGACTGTGGGGGGAACAGCTCTCTGGAAGACATGGGGAACAATAATGAATCTTCCCTTCCCAACATGCTCAGCGGCAGTTTCAGCCATAGCTGGCCAGCCCTGCCTCCTGCCTTCCAATCACCCTCAATGGGCTCCCTTATTTATAGATGTCTTATTTTTAGCTCACCATCATTTCAGCTCTACTCTTCTCCTCCGCCTCCTGAAGAATGAACTAAGTGGTGGTTGTTAGGACCGAGATGGAGGAAGAGGGGGGAGAGGGCTGGGGGTGGACAGAGAGGGATGGAGAGAGATAGAGAGAGAGAGAAGGAGAGGGAGAGAGAAGAAGAGGCAGAGAGAGAGAGAGAGAGAGAGAGAGAGAGAGAGATGGAGAGAAACATCTAAAATGCAGTGACACCCTCTCATATCATTACCAAGCCCTGCAATGCCAAGAGCTGAACAAAGAAAAAACGTCCCCTCATCCAGCTGGCGTTGGGGCTGAGTTCACAAACCTGTTCTACTAACACACTGAAGCCTCAGGACCAGAACATACAATCAATCAGTATAAACTAAATTACAACACAGTCAAAACAAAACTACATTACTTATTGGGAAACACGAGCACAAAGCAAAATGGAGTTCTATCTGGCCCTATATCGACAGTACACCGTGGCAAATTATTTGACCATGGTTACTGATCAAAACCTTGGAAAAACCTTGACAAAGTACAGGCTCAGTCTTGCCATTGAGAAGGGTAGGCACAGGAATACCTGGCTCCCTGTAGAGGTAAGGCTGTGCAACCACTGCACCACAGCAGAACCTGAGACAGAGCTGCATTTCCTGACAAAATGTCAAAAATATAAAACAATTTGAGAGTGTCATTTCCCCAAATTTGAAACCCTTATTCAAAGTTTCAAAGACCTCTCTGATGAGAATAGGCTACCCGTCCTGTTGGGGGAAGACGCAGAGAGCTGTAGGTTGGCAGAGCACTACATTGCTGCTTGCCATAAACTGAGGGACAGTGTCTGACAGACCAACCAACCTGCATATGTCTTCTATGGCATTGTTATTGTTATTGTTCAATGTATGATTATTTTGAACCTTGATTACTGCTGTCCCGTTGACAATATTGATTATTATTATTTTAATTATGGTTAATATTGTAAATCTCCAAAGTTATTTTGGCAATATGTACAGAGAAGGGGCATGTATGAGGTACATGTCTTTGGCTTCTTTCCAAGTTAAGTCTTTATTTGTCTATCTGCTCAAACAAACAGTTCAGTATTGCAGCTAGTATGTTGAACATACATTGTTTTCTTTTGGATTAGCTGTTATATGCATATTTCCCTGTCATGGATGAATGACTTGGCATTGGACCTTCGAGGTCATGCTACATCATCAAGTCAACTCAGAGTCTTGCACGAAGTTGCCGAGGCACGCAGGCACACACACACACACAAACACAAAATATGATCTCTCTATAAACCTGTTGGTTGAATCTCCTGGTTTTTATATTTGACTCAGACTATAGCTATCTCAGGTGGTTCTGGTTAACTTCCACATTTTTGTTCACAGACAGGACATCGTTAGTACACACACACACACGCACACTGTTTTCCACTGAGAGGGTGGAAAAGAACAAGAACATGATGGTTTATAGATGGACAGACCCCCCGAAGGAAGATGTAATATTGGCAGATAGACAAAGGAACAGACAGACTGACAAGCTGACAGACGATACAGTCAAAGAAACAGACTTTCAAACTGGAAGACATTAGAGAGATAACTCCCCAAGGGATTCCACTAACTCTCACTGCCATACTCCTAGAGACTGAAAAAGAGAGGGAGAGAAGAGAAAATAAGAGAGAAGGAGAGAGAGAGAGAGAGAGAGAGAGAGAGAGAGAGAGAGAGAGAGAGAGAGAGAGAGAGAGAGAGAGAGAGAATGTGTGTGTGTGAGAGAGAGAGAGAAAGGCCTTCTCCTGACTGGCCTCCAAACATCCTTACTGTGTCAATGAAGTTAATGAATCAGCGTCAGGCTATGGAACCGTAGGGGAGTGGCAGGGACAGGGACAGGGTAGGCTATGATTCAGGAGGAGTACAGACAGAATGATACACAACTTGATACTGTCTGGAGACCTGCTCTCTGTGGGACACAGGCTCTGTGAATAGAGAAGGTTTGACTTCTGACAAGGTAGTACCTCTAGATGGCGCCGAAGAGGGTGGCTGACGTTTTACATGCCCGTAGTCAATTGTGCTATTTTGTTCGGTTTTTGCGTTGTTTGTAACTTGCTACCGTCTCTTAAAATAACTTCTGGACATCAGAACAGCAAATACTCACCACTAACTGGAAGAAGCTTTTTCCTTTAACGACTGACGAGAAAGATATGCTGCTCTTCCAGGTAACAGGCCCAAATCCCCGTCATTTGCGTGAAGAAAAGACGGAGGAAAAGAGGACACAGATCAGGCTGCCTTTTGAGAATCCGTAGGCGAGTGAGTAAACTCCCACTGCTTTCCCTTCTACTTGCTAACATGCAATCATTGGAAATAAAATGGATGACCTACGATTACAATTATCCTACCAACGGGACATTAAGAACTGTAATATCCTATGTTTCACCGAGTCGTGGCTGAGCGAGGGAGCTGGATTTTCCATGCACCGGCAGAACAGAGAAGCTATGTCTGGTAAGACGAGGGGTGGGGGAGTGTGTCTTTTTGTCAATAACAGCTGGTGCGCGATGTCTAATATTAAAGAAGTCTTGAGGTATTGCTCGCCTGAGGGAGTGTACCTCATGATAAGCTGTAGACCACACTATCTACCAAGAGAGTTCTCATCTATATTATCCGTAGCCGTGTATTTACCACCACAGACCGATGCTGGCACTAAGACCGCACTCAACCAACTCTATAAGGCCATAAGCAAAGAAGAAAATGCTCATCCAGAAGTGGCGCTCCTAGCAGCCGGGAACTTTAATGCAGGCAAACTTCAATCAGTTTTAACACATTTTTACCAGCATGTCACATGTGCAACCAGAGGTGAAAAAAACTCTAGACCACCTTTACTCCACACACAGAGATGCAAACAAATCTCTCCCCCGCCCTCCATTTGGCAAATCTGACCATAATTCTTTCCTACTGGTTCCTGCTTACAAGCAAAAACTAAAGCAGGAAGTACCAGTGACTCGCTCAATACGGAAGTGGTCAGATGACGCGGATTCTACGCTTCAGGACTGTTTTGCTAGCACAGACTGGAATATGTTCCAGGATTCATCCAATGGCATTGAGGAGTATACCACCTCAGTCATCGGCTTCATCAATAAGTGCATCGACAACGTCGTCCCCACAGTGACCGTACGTACATATCCCAACCAGAAGCCAAGGATTACAGACAACATCTGCATCGAGCTAAAGACTAGAGCTGCCGCTTTCAAGGAGCGGGACACAAATCCGGACACCTATAAGAAATCCCTTTATGTCCTCAGATGAACCATCAAACAAGCAAGAATGAATACAGGATTAAGATTGAATCCTACTACACCGGCTCTGACACTCGTCGGATGTGGCAGGGCTTGAAAAATATTACGGACCACAAAGGGAAACCCAGACGCGAGCTGCCCAGTGACACGAGCCTACCAGACGAGCTAAATGCCTTTTATGCTCACTTCAAGGCAAGCAACACTGATGCATGCACGAGAGGACCAGCTGTTCTGGATGACTGTGTGATAACGCTCCCTGTAGCCGATGTAAACAAAATCTTTAACAGGTCAACATTCACAAAGCCGCTGGGCCAGACGGATTACCAGGACATGTACTCAAAGCATTCGCGGACCAACTGTCAAGTGTCTTCACTGACATTTTCAACCTCTCCCTGACTGAGTCTGTAATACCTACATGTTTCAAGCAGACCACCATAGTCCCTGTGCCCAAGGAAGTTAAGGTAATGATTACCAGCCCGTGGCACTCACGTCGGTAGCCATGAAGTGCTTTGAAAGGCTGGTCATGGTTCAAATCAACAGCATCCTCCCGGATACCCTAGACCCACTCCAATCCACATACCGCCCCAACAGATCCACAGATGACGCAATCTCAATTGCACTCCACACGGCCCTGAGAATGCTGTTCATTGACTACAGCTCACGAAGCTCATCACTAGTGTGTGTGTGTGTGTGTGTGTGTGTGTGTGTGTGTGTGTGTGTGTGTGTGTGTGTGTGTGTGTGTGTGTGTGTGTGTGTGTGTGTGTGTGTGTGTGTGTGTTTGTGTGTGTTTGTCCTGACTACTCTATAACCTGGGAATACAGAAAAACAAGTTAAAAAGACTAGAACTGGCAGGCCTTGAGTTGGCCATCTGTTACTGTGTATATGCTCAGTCTCTCTGTCTCTCTGTCTCTCTCACACACACACACGCAGGGCGGCTGGCTGTCCACTCTGGCACGTCCTGTGGCCATGTGTCTGGCTGTTGTGTGGGGAGGGTCTGTGGCTGGAGGGGAAGGGCCACACAGATGGACCTGTGTGTATGTATCTACAGTATGTGTGGGTGGGTGTACGTGCGTGCAGAGAGAGAGAGAGAGAGAGAGAGAGAGAGAGAGAGAGAGAGAGAGAGATTGGGAGAGAAGTGTGGCTAAACCTTAGCTCTTGGCTGAGAGGTGTGGAGAGATGTTTATAGGGCTGTGTGTTGTTTTGAAGGTGTGTTGATTGTAGTGATGGAGATGGAGATGGGGGTTTGGGAAGTGAAGTTGTGTTAGAAAGGGTTGTTGTAGGGGCTTGCTGTACTAGATAGGTTGGTGTTGGTTATGAACGGCTCTGTGTGTGAGGGTCAAAGGGTTTATGGAGGGGTTGTAGGGGCTTGTAAAGGGTTTTTATAGTGTAAATGGTGGGGAGGGTTGTTGTTCTGGAGTGATGGTGTCGGGTAGATTGTGGAGGAAGGTTGTGAAGGCTTGTGTGAGTGGGTCTGTGTCTGGGGGATGTGGATTAAAGTTGTAATGGAGGTTATTAGTGGCAGGTAGGTGTACACAGGCAGACTAGAATCAATCTGACCCTGTGTTCAGGACTATGCGCGCTGGTCTGGTCTGGTCTCACATCAGAATGCTTCTTACCCTGACAGGGCTGGGGGCTGGGGGCTGGGAGGTAGAGGTAGAGGGGAGGCTGATAGGAGGGAGGCAGAAGGGGGCTGGGAGGGAGAGGTAGGGGGAGGCTAACAGGAGGGAGGCAGAGAGGGGAGGGGGGCTGGGAGGGGAGTGGGAGGGAGGCTGACAGGAGGGAGGCAGAGGGGGCTGGGAGGGAGAGGTAGGGGGAGGCTAACAGGAGGGAGGCAGAGAGGGAGGGGAGGGGAGTCTGACAGGAGGGAGGCAGAGGGGGCTGGGAGGGAGAGGTAGGGGGAGGCTAACAGGAGGGAAGCAGAGAGGGAGGGGGCTGCGAGGGGGTAGGGGGAGGCAGTGGGGAGGGGGCTGGGAGTGGGAAGGCAGGAGGCTGAGGGGGAGGCAGGGGATTGGTAAGGGGCTGACACTGTGTCTGGAGCAGGGGGAGAGGGGGAGGGGGGCTGACATGGGGTGAGCAGCATGATTCATATCCTCCAGCAGCAGGAGAAGAAGTTGCTCTCATAATCCTCCTCTTCAATAATTCACAGCTTCACATTTTTATCAGCTAGTTATAGATAACACATCACCACTGACTCCTGGAGCTAAAAGAGGAACGTGGACCAGGTGTGTTTGAGAATAAGTAAAGGGTAAGGGGTGTGTGTGTGTGTGTGTGTGTGTGTGTGTGTGTGTGTGTGTGTGTGTGTGTGTGTGTGTGTGTGTGTGTGTGTGTGTGTGTGTGTGTGTGTGTGTGTGTGTGTGTGTGTGTGTGTGTGTGTGTGTGTGTGTGTGTGTGTGTGTGTGTGTGTGTGTCAGGGAGAAAAGGAGCGATTCCCCTTCCCAGGGGTGTCGGGGGATGAGAGGGAGTGTCAGACAAACAGTGGTTGACACCTAACATGTTCCCTGGGTGATGAGAGGAGGAGCAGGGTTGTCTGGAGAGTCCAGGCAGGCAGACAGACAGGCAGAAACCAGCCAGTCAAACAGAGAACCAGCCAGCCAGGCACACAGGCAGTACCAGCCAACCAGACAGGCAGCAGACCAACAAGAATCACTCTCATCCTCCAGGCTGTGAGAGATCTCTAAAACAACCTCTCCTCTGCTCCAAAATTGCTCTGGTAATTTTTCTGTTACAGTACGTCATGTAACATTAGCTTTTAGTCATTATCCTACATGCCAATGCTATAAATCTGTTGTTCACCTGTTTTATCATTCTGGCATGTCATCCTTTCTGTCCTTTCTGTCCTGTTCCATGTGACACCACTCATCACTACAGGTAACAAACTGAGATTAGGAGCACTCCCTTTAGGAGTGTGCTCCTAATCTCAGCTCGTTACCTGTATAAAAGATACCTGGGAGCCAGAAATCTTTCTGATTGAGAGGGGTTCAAATACTTATTTCCCCTCATTAAAATGAAAATCAATTTATAACATTTTTCACATGCGTTTTTCTGGATTTTTTTGTTGTTATTCTGTCTCTCACTGTTCAAATACACCTACCATTAAAATTATAGACTGATCATTTCTTTGTCAGTGGGCAAACGTACAAAATCAGCAGGGGATCAAATACTTTTTTCCCTCACTGTATGACAGGTTGTAAAAAAAACATCAAACAGGCCCCTACTGATTCCACCATGACTTGTGTCCCTTCTCTCTGTCAATGGCTGTAGTCACACAGTCCCCCTAACTGTCCACTCACTACACAGCTCTTAAGACGGGTTAGCTGACAAGATCCCCAAAACGATGCGCGCGATTCAATGGGGCAGAAGTCCATGTGTTGTTGTGATTCTGGATGACCAGATAGCTAGCAACAATGACAAGAAGCTGCCATGTGGGGAATTGTTTGTGGCTCGTTTCAGCAAGTCTTGTTGTTGATACCATGTCTTGTTTTGGCTGATGTCATGTCTATGCTAATATGGCTAATATTTGCTAGCTAGCTAACCAACAACTGTAACAATGCAATTGAGAGACAAGTGCTCATTGTAAAATTGTATGTACAGTGCATTCAGAAAGTATTCAGACCCCTTGACTTTTTCCACATTTTGTTACATTACAGCCTTATTTTAAAATGTATTAAATAAAACAAAATTACTCATCAATCTACACACAGTACCCCATAATGACAAAGCAAAAACAGGTTTGTAGAAATGTTTGCAAATGTATTATTTTTTTTTAACAGAAATAACTTATTTACATAAGTATTCAGACCCTTTGCTCTAAGACTCGAAATTGAGCTCAGGTGCATCCTGTTTCCATTTATCATCCTTGAGATGTTTCTACAAATTGATTGGACTCCACCTATGGTAAATTCAATTGATTGGACATGATTTGGAAAAGAACACACCTGTCTATACAAGGTCCCACAGTTGACAGTGCATGTCAGAGCAAAAACCAAGCCATGAGGTCGAAGGAATTGTCCGTAGAGCTCCGGGACAGGATTGTGTCAGGGCACAGATCTGGGGAAGGGTACCAAAACATTTCTGCAGCATTGAAGGTCCCCAAGAACACAGTGGCCTCCGTCATTGTTAAACGGAAAAAATTGGCCAAACTGAGCAATTGGGGGTGATGGGCCTTGGTCAGGGAGGTGACCAAGAACCCAATGGTCACTCTGACAGATCTCCAGAGTTCCTCTGTGGAGATGGGGGAACCTTGCAGAAGGACAACCATCTCTGCAGCACTCCATTAATCAGGCCTTTATGGTAGAGTGGCCAGATGGAACCACTCATCAGTTTGCCAAAAGGCACCTAAATGACTCTCAGACCATGAGAGACAAGATTCTCTAGTCTGATGAAACAAAGAGTAAACACTTTAGTTTTGTCCCGTGGAATAAATGTTGTGGATCTTAATGTTTTTCCTCATAATCCTGGACTATCGGACCACCATTTTATTACGTTTGAAATCGCAACAGATAATCTGCTCAGACCCCAACCAAGGATCATCAAAAGTCGTGCTATAAATTCTCAGACATCCCAAATATTCCTAGATGCCCTTCCAGAATCCTTCCACCTACCCAAGGACGTCAGAGTACAAAAATCAGTTAACCACCTAACTGAGGAACTCAATGTAACCTTGCGCAATACCCTAGATGCAGTTGCACCCCTAAAAACAAAAAACATTTGCGAAAAAAAACTAGCTCCCTGGTATACAGAAAATACCCGAGCTCTGAAGCAAGCTTCCAGAAAATTGGAATGGAAATGGCGCCACACCAAACTGGAAGTCTTCCGACTAGCTTGGAAAGACAGTACCGTGCAGTATCGAAGAGCCCTCACTGCTGCTCGATCATCCTATTTTTCCAAGTTAATTGAGGAAAATAAGAATAATCCAAAGTTTCTTTTGATACTGTCACAAAGCTAACTAAAAATCAGCATTCCCCAAGAGAGGATGGCTTTCACTTTAGCAGTGATTCATTCATGAACTTCTTTGAGGAAAAGATCATGATCATTAGAAAGCAAATTACGGACTCCTCTTTAAATCTGCGTATTCCTCCAAAGCTCAGTTGTCCTGAGTCCACACAACTTTGCCAGGACATAAAATCAAGAGAGACACTCAAGTTTTTAGTACCATATCTCTTGACACATTGATGAAAATAATCATGGCCTCTAAACCTTCAAGCTGCATACTGGACCCTATTCCAACTAAACTACTGAAAGAGCTGCTTCCTGTGCTTGGCCCTCCTATGTTGAACATAATAAACAGCTCTCTATCTACCGGATGTGTACCAAACTCACTAAAAGTGGCAGTAATAAAGCCTCTCTTAAAAAGCCAAACCTTGACCCAGAAAATATAAAAACTATCGGCCTATATCGAATCTTCCATTCCTCTCAAAAATTTTAGAAAAAGCTGTTGCGCAGCAACTTACTGCCTTCCTGAAGACAAACAATGTATACGAAACGCTTCAGTCTGGTTTTAGACCCCATCATAGCACTGAGACTGCACTTGTGAAGGTGGTAAATGACCTTTTAATGGCGTCAGACTGAGGCTCTGCAACTGTACTCGTGCTCCTAGACCTTAGTGCTGCTTTTGATACCATCGATCACCACATTCTTTTGGAGAGATTGGAAACCCAAATTGGTCTACATGGACAAGTTCTGGCCTGGTTTAGATCTTATCTGTCGGAAAGATATCAGTTTGTCTCTGTGGATGGTTTGTCCTCTGACAAATCAACTGTACATTTCAGTGTTCCTCAAGGCTCTGTTTTGGGACCACTATTGTTTTCACTATATATTTTACCACTTGGAGATGTCATTCGGAAACATAATGTTAACTTTCACTGCTATGCGGATGACACACAGCTGTACATTTCGATGAAACATGGTGAAGCCCCAAAATTGCCCTCCCTGGAAGCCTGTGTTTCAGACATAAGGAAGTGGATGGCGGAAAAGGTTCTACTTTTAAACTCTGACAAAACAGAGATGCTAGTCCTAGGTCCCAAGAAACAAAGAGATCTTCTGTTGAATCTGACAATTAATCTTGATGGTTGTACAGTCGTCTCAAATAAAACTGTGAAGGACCTCGGCGTTACTCTGGACCCTGATCTCTCTTTTGACGAACATATCAAGACTGTTTCAAGGACAGCTTTTTCCATTTACGTAACATTGTAAAAATCAGAAACTTTCTGTCCAAAAATGATGCAGAAAAGTTAATCCATGCATTTGTAACTTCTAGGTTAGACTACTGCAATGCTTTATTTTCCGGCTATCCGGATAAAGCACTAAATAAACTTCAGTTAGTGCTTAACACGGCTGCTAGAATTTTGACTAGAACCCCAAAATTTGATCATATTACTCCAGTACTAGCCTCTCTACACTGGCTTCCTGTTAAGGCAAGGGCTGATTTCAAGGTTTTACTGCTAACCTACAAAGCATTACATGGGCTTGCTCCTACCTATCTTTCTGATTTGGTCCTGCCGTACATACCTACACGTACGCTACGGTCACAAGACGCATGAGCCTCCTTACTGTCCCTAGAATTTCTAAGCAAACAGCTGGAGGCAGGGCTTTTTCCTATAGAGCTCCATTTTTATGGAATAGTCTGCCTATCCATGTGAGAGACGCAGACTCGGTCTCAACCTTTAAGTCTTTATTGAAGACTCATCTCTTCAGTAGGTCCTATGATTGAGTGTAGTCTGGCCCAGGAGTGTGAAGGTGAACAGAAAGGCACTGGAGCAACGAACCACCCTTGCTGTCTTTGCCTGGCCGGTTCCCCTCCACTGGGATTCTCTGCCTCTAACCCTATTACAGGGGCTGAGTCACTGGCTTCTGGTGCCGTGGCGGAGATCTTGTGGGCTATACTCGGCCTTGTCTCAGGATGGTAAGTTGGTGGTTGAAGATATCCCTCTAGTGGTGTGGGGCTGTGCTTTGGCAGAGTGGGTGGGGTTATATCCTGCCTGTTTGGCCCTGTCCGGGTATCGTCGGACGGGCCACAGTGTCTCCCCGACCCCTCCTGTCTCAGCCCCCAGTATTTATGCTGCAGTAGTTTATGTGTCGGGGGGCTAGGGTCCATCTGTTATATCTGGAGTATTTCTTCTCTTATCTGGTGTCCTGTGCAAATTTAAGTATGCTCTCTCTAATTATCTCTCTCTTTCTTTCTTTTTTCTTCTTCTCTCTCTCTCTCTCGGAGGACCTGAGCATTAGGACCATTCCTCAAGGCCTACCTGGATGTCCCGAGTCCACCTGGCCGTGCTGCTTCTCCAGTTTCAACTGTTCTGCCTGTTTTATGAACATTTTAAAATGTTGTCCATGTTCTGTTATAATCTGCACCCGGCACAGCCAGAAGAGGACTGGCCACCCCTCACAGCCTGGTTCCTCTCTAGGTTTCTTCCTAGGTTTTGGCCTTCTAGGGAGTTTTTCCTAGCCACCGTGCTTTTACACCTGCATTGCTTGCTGTTTGGGGTTTTAGGCTGGGTTTCTGTACAGCACTCTGTGACATCAGCTGATGTAAGGGGGGCTTTATAAATAAATTTGATTTGATTTGATTTAGCCTGAATGCCAAGCATCACGTCTGGAAGAAACCTGCACCAACCCTACGGTGAAGTATGGTGGTGGCAGCATCATTTTCAGTGGCAGGGACTGGGAGACTAGTTAGGATCGAGGGAAAAATGAACAGAGCACAGTACAGAGGAATCCTTGATGAAAACCTGCTCCAGAGCGCTCAGGACCTCAGACTGGGGCGAAGGTTCATCTTCCAACAAGGCAACCACCCCAAGCACACAGCCAAGACAACGCAAGAATGGCTTCGGGACAAGTCTCTGAATGTCCTTGAGTGGTCCAGCCAGAGCCCGTACTTGAATACGATCAAACATCTCTAGAGAGACCTGAAAATAGCTGTGCAGCGACGCACCCCATCCAACCTGACAGAGCTTGAGAGGATCTGCAGGGAAGAATGGGAGAAACGTCCCAAATATAGGTGTGCCAAGCTTGTACCGTCACACCCAAGAAGACTCAATGCTGTAATCACAGACAAAGGTGCTTAAACATAGTACTAAGTAAAGGGTCTGGATACTTACGTAAATGTGATATTTCTGTTTTTTATTTTTTATAAATTTGTAAAAATGTCTAAAAACCAGTTTTTGCTTTGTCAGGGGGAAAAAACTATTTAATACATTTTGGAATAAGGCTGTAACGTAACAAAATGTGGGAAAAGTCAAGGCGTCTGAATACTTTCCGAATGCACTGTATGTATTCAATAACATTGTAGACAAAATACAATGGGGAAAAAAAGTATTTAGTCAGCCACCAATTGTGCAAGTTCTCTCACTTAAAAAGATGAGAGAGGCCTGTAATTTTCATCATAGGTACACTTCAACTATGACAGACAAAATGAGGAAAGAAAATCCAGAAAATCACATTGTAGCATTTTTTATGAATTTATTTGCAAATTATGGTGGAAAATAAGTATTTGGTCGATAACAAAAGTTTATCTCAATACTTTGTTATATACCCTTTGTTGGCAATGACAGAGGTCAAACGTTTTCTGTAAGTCTTCACAAGGTTTTCACACACTGTTGCTGGTATTTTGGCCCATTCCTCCATGCAGATCTCCTCTAGAGCAGTGATGTTTTGGGGCTGTCGCTGGGCAACACGGACTTTCAACTCCCTCCAAAGATTTTCTATGGGGTTGAGATCTGGAGACTGGCTAGGCCACTCCAGGACCTTGAAATGCTTCTTACGAAGTCACTCCTTCGCGTTGCCGGCGGTGTGTTTGGGATCATTGTCATGCTGAAAGACCCAGCCACGTTTCATCTTCAATGCCCTTGCTGATGGAAGGAGGTTTTCACTCAAAATCTCACGATACATGGCCCCATTCATTCTTTCCTTTACACGGATCAGTCGTCCTGGTCCCTTTGCAGAAAAACAGCCCCAAAGCATGATGTTTCCACCCCCATGCTTCACAGCAGGTATGGTGTTCTTTGGATGCAACTCAGCATTCTTTGTCCTCCAAACATGACGAGTTGAGTTTTTACCAAAAAGTTCTATTTTGGTTTCATCTGACATTCTCCCAATCCTCATCTGGATCATCCAAATGCTCTCTAGCAAACTTTAGACGGGCCTGAACATGTACTGGCTTAAGCAGGATTTGAGTCCCTGGCGGCGTAGTGTGTTACTGATGGTAGGCTTTGTTACTTTGGTCCCAGCTCTCTGCAGGTCATTCACTAGGTCCCCCCGTGTGGTTCTGGGATTTTTGCTCACCGTTCTTGTGATCATTTTGACCCCACGGGGTGAGATCTTGCGTGGAGCCCCTGATCGAGGAAGATTATTAGTGGTCTTGTATGTCTTCCATTTCCTAATAATTGCTCCCACAGTTGATTTCTTCAAACCAAGCTGCTTACCTATTGCAGATTCAGTCTTCCCAACCTGGTGCAGGTCTACAATTTTGTTTCTGGTGTCCTTTGACAGCTCTTTGGTCTTGGCCATAGTGGAGTTTGGAGTGTGACTGTTTGAGGTTGTGGACAGGTGTCTTTTATACTGATAACAAGTTCAAACAGGTGCCATTAACACAGGTAATGAGTGGAGGACAGAGGAGCCTCTTAAAGAAGAAGTTACAGGTCTGTGAGAGCCAGAAATCTTGCTTGTTTGTATGTGACCAAATACTTATTTTCCACCATAATTTGCAAATAAATTCATAAAAAATCCTACAATGTGATTTTCTGATTTTTTTTCCTCATTTTGTCTGTCATAGTTGAAGTGTACCTATGATGAAAATTACAGGCTTCTCTCATCTTTTTAAGTGAGAGAACTTGCACAATTGGTGGCTGACTAAATACTTTTTTTCCCCACTGTATATTTTACATGTTGTCAACAATCTAAGCCACACCCTGTCTGTTTTGCCCCATAGTTGCTCACACGTCGGTTTTGTTGCTATGGGAGCTCTGGTTTGAGCAGTAAAATACCAGGGATGAATCCTGTGTGATGGTAATGACGCTGACTGTCTCCCCAGCGGAAATCTACCTACAGTACCCAGCATCTCTCATCTCTCCTCAGCCCCTATCTACCTAGAGTACCTATCATCTCTCATCTCTCCTCAGCCCCTATCTACCTAGAGTACCTATCGTCTCTCATCTCTCCTCAGCCCCCATCTACCTAGAGTACCTATCGTCTCTCATCTCTCCTCAGCCCCTATCTACCTAGAGTACCTATCGTCTCTCATCTCTCCTCAGCCCCTATCTACCTAGAGTACCTATCGTCTCTCATCTCTCCTCAGCCCCTATCTACCTAGAGTACCTACCGTCTCTCATCTCTCCTCAGCCCCTATTTACCTAGAGTACCTATCGTCTCTCATCTCTTCCCAGCCCCTAATGACCTACATTCCTCAGTCAGTCTCTGAGCTCTCTACAGGGAGTAGGGACTTCACTAAAACACTCCCTTCTCCCTCATCTATGCTCTCTCTCTCTCTCTCTCTCTCTCTCTCTCTCTCTCTCTCTCGCTTTCTCTCTCTCTCTCTCTCTCTCTCTCTCTCTCTCTCTCAATTAAATTAAATTCACTTCAATTCAAGGGGCTTTATTGGCATGGGAAACATATGTTAACATTGCCAAAGCAAGTGAAATAAACAATAAAAGTGATCAGTAAACATTAAACTCACAGAAATTCCAAAATAATAAAGACATTACAAATGTCATATTACGTACATATACAGTGTTGTAACGATGTTTAAATGGTTAAAGTACAAAAGGGAAAGTAAATAAGCATAAATATGGGTTGTATTTACAATGGTGTTTGTTCTTCACTGGTTAAATATGTGTCTCTAATATGGTCATACATTTGGCAGGAGGTTAGGAAGTGCAACTTAGTTTACACCTCATTTTGTGGACAGTGTGCACATAGCCTGTATTCTCTTGAGAGCCAGGTCTGCCTACAGCGGCCTTTCTCAATAGCAAGGCTATGCTCAATGAGTCTGTACATATTCAAAGCTTTCCTTAAGTTTGGGTCAGTCACAGTGGTCAGGTATTCTGCCACTGTGTACTCTCTGTTTAGGGCCAAATAGCATTCTAGTTTACTCTGTTTTTTTGTTAATTCTTTCCAATGTGCAAGTAATTATCTTTTTGTTTTCTCATTATTTGGTTGGGTCTAATTGTGTTGCTGTCCTGTGGCTCTGTGGGGTGTGTTTGTGTTTGTGAACAGAGCCCCAGGACCAGCTTGTTAAGGAGACTCTTCTCCAGGTTCATCTCTCTGTAGGTGATGGCTTTGTTATGGAAGGTTTGGGAATCGCTTTTTTTTAGGTGGTTGTAGAATTTAACGGGCCTTTTCTGGATTTTGATAATTAGCGGGTATCGACATGCATTATTTGGTGTTCTACGTTGCACACTGAGGATATTTTTGCAGAATTCTGCATGCAGATTCTCAATTTGGTGTTTGTCCCATTTTGTGAATTCTTGGTGAGCGAACCCCAGACCTCACAACCGTAAAGGGCAATGAGTTCTATAACTGATTCAAGAATTTTTAGCCAGATCCTAATTGGTATGTCGAATTTTATGTTCCTTTTGATGGCATAGAATGCCCTTCTTGCCTTGTCTCTCAGATCGTTCACAGCTTTGTGGAAGTTACCTGTGGCACTGATGTTTAGGCCTAGGTATGTATAGTTTTTGTGTGTTCTAGGGCAACGGTGTCTAGATGGAATTTGTATTTGTGGTCCTGGCGACTGGACCTTTTTTGGTACACCGCTATTTTGGTCTTACTGAGATTTACTGTCAAGGCCCAGGTCTGGCAGAATCTGTGCAGAAGATCTAGGTGCTGCTGTAGGCCCTCCTTGGTTGGTGACAGAAGCACCAGCTCATCAGCAAACAGTAGACATTTGACTTCAGATTCTAGTAGGGTGAGGCCGGGTGCTGCAGACTTTTCTAGTGCCCTCGCCAATTCGTTGATATATATGTTGAAGAGGGTGGGGCTTAAGCTGCATCCCTGTTTCACCCCCCGGCCCTGTTGGATGAAATCGGTGTGTTTTTTTGACTATTTTAACCGCACACTTGTTGTTTGTGTACATAGATTTTATAATGTTGTATGTTTTTCCCCAAACACCACTTTCCATCAGTTTGTATAGCAGACCCTCATGCCAAATTGAGTCTAAGGCTTTTTTTAAATCAAAAAGCATGAGAAGACTTTGCCTTTGTTTTGGTTTGTTTGTCAATTAGGGTGTGCAGGGTGAATACGTGGTCTGTCGTACAATAATTTGGTAAAAAGCCAATTTGACATTTCCTCAGTACATTGTTTTCACTGAGGAAATGTAAGAGTCTGCTGTTAATGATAATGCAGAAGATTTTTCCAAGGTTGCTTTTGACACATATCCCACGGTAGTTATTGGGGTCAAACTTGTCTTCACTTTTGTGGATTGGCGTGATCAGTCCTTAGTTCCAAATATTGGGGAATATGCCAGAGCTAAGGATGATGTTAAAGAGTTTTAGTGTAGTAAATTGGAATTCGTTGTATGTATATGTGATCATTTCATTGAGGATACTATCAACACCACAGGTCTTTTGGGGTTGTTTTTTAGTTTTTTTGTCCTGTAGTTCATTCAAGGTAATTGGAGAATCGAGTGGGTTCTGGGAGTCTTTAGTAGTTGATTCTAAGATTTGTATTTGATCATGCATATGTGTTTGCTGTTTGTTCTTTGTTATAGAGCCAAAAAGATTGGAGAAGTGGTTTACCCATACATCTCCATTTTGGATTGATAATTCTTCATGTTGTTGTTTGTTTAGTTTTTTTCAATTTTCCCAGAAGTGGTAGAGTCTATGGATTCTTCAATTACAATAATTCTTCAATTACATTTTTGTTGGTTATGTTGTCATAGTTGTGCCCGGGGGGCATGTGGGGAGGGAATGCTGTCACCTCCAGGCAGGTGTTTGTCCCCTGTGTGCTGAGGGTGTCAGGTTCCTGTCCAGTTCTGTCATTTAGGTCGCCACAGACTAGTGCATGTCCCTGGGCCTGGAAATTGCTGATTTCACCCTCCATGATGGAGAAGCTGTCTTCATAGGTAGCACACAGGAGGATCTCTGTTAAGATCATTTCCTTTTGAATTTGTAGCCAAATGTAAAATGTTCCTGTTTTTATTAATTTAATGGAGTGAGTTAGGTCTGTTCTATACCAAATTAACATACCCCCTGAGTCCCTTCCCTGTTTCACACCTGGTAGTTTGGTGGATGGGACTACCAGCTCTCTGTAACCTAGAGGGCAACCAGTGAGTCCGTCTCCTCTATATCAGGTTTCTTGTAGGATGACAATGTCTGTATTTCTGATTTATTTTATGAAGTCCAGGTTCCTGCTCTTTAGGCCAAAGGCAGATGACCTCAGGCCTTGGATATTCCAGGATGAGATAGTGAAGGCTTTGTGTTCCATAAAGTGTCCAATGTTGTTGGTCGTGTGGTTTGGCCTCAGGCCAGTAAGTGTGAGCAGAGTCTGCTGAGCATCTGGTACATACCATTGGCTTGGGCTAGTGTAAGAGTGGGGGTTGGGCCTGTTTGCCCTCTCACGGCCTGGGCGTATGTGTGACTTCCATGTTGAGGCCCTCTTTGCGGGGGTGGGGTGCAAGGGGTGGGCAGGAGGGGCATAGCTCTGATCTGAAGGGGCCTAAATGGGGTGTGGTCATGGTTGACTTGGGGGGGTGTTGATTGGTTGGGGTGGGGGTGTGTATGTGTATGTGGCTGATGGTGTTGTGGTCTGGATGTAGGTCCTCTCGGCGTGGGTCCTCTATGTGTAGGTCCAGGGGGGGTCCCGCAGGTCTGGGAGAGTGTCCCGCTGGTCTAGGCGGGGTGTCTATTGATCTGTTGCTCCTGTGTGTTGGGGCTGCTTTTAAGAGCGATGTCCTTTAGAGTCCGGGCGAAGGTGGGCACTGCTGCCTTGTATAGGTGGACCTGGTCATAGAGGCTGTTCAAGTCCAGGGTGGAGTGGTGGGCCAGGAAAACATTTTGTTTTGAGGCACAGTCACGGGAAGTACTTGTGTTTACCCGCTGTATGGTAGCAGGGTGGAGACCTGACAGAGACCCACTTGTGCATTGGGTAAAGTAGAAGAAGCTTTTCAATCACTCCCTTCAGTGCTGTGGCCACCCTTTCCTGCTGTGTTCTCAGGTCGTTTGTGACTGTGTGTATTATCTCTCTCTCCCCTTCTCTCTACCCCCTCTCTCTCTTCCCCTTTATTCCCAGTTAAACTGATACATTTAAAAAGCTGAGGCAGTGATAGCTGCAAGCTTTGCCGTGTGAAGCTCAGTCTTCTCTCTCTTCTCTCTCTCTTCTTTCTATCTCTCTCCTCCCTCATCTCAGTCACTTATCTCTCTCTATTTTATCTCTCTCTCTTCTATCCATCTCTCCCTCTCTTCTCTCTCTCCCTCTCTCTTCTGTCTCGTCTCTCTCCCTCTCTCTCTCTTGCTCCCTTTCTTTCTTTCTTTCTCTCTCTCCCTCTCTCTCCCAGATCAAGGACAGCAACACGCCATGCTATGTTGTTCTGGGCTGGGCTCTAGCACAGCTCTCTGTTGTAAGAGGAGGAGATTACAAAATAAGTTTGGTGAACATGCTGTTATCTTGAGGCTAAATTTGGCCACATGATGCAGGTGTAGTATGTTCTGCGTCCAGCAATTTGGAGGTGTAAGTGGAGGTGTGGGTGTCAGTCATTAGCTGCAGTATTGTAATACCATGTAGGCCTATTTAGCTGAAGCCAATAACCATTCAAATATGCAGTTCTAGTAATCTGGGCATCTGTTGAGTGGGTGTTTTATTCATACAAACACATTCACACCCACACACACCCACACCCATATATCAATATTGTATACAAGCATACAACTAGTAATCTCTTTGTGAATGCTCATGCTGTTCATGTAGAGGTTTCTTTAGTCTCACACCAAACTAGCCTTCAGTCAAATGACCTTTATACTGACCTGCAGTTCCCTACTTGTCCATATATGGATTTTCCTTCCCAAGACGAGGAGAGAGAGAAGAGGTGAAGTCTTTTGATGTGTAGGCCTCTGCTGTCTCTGTCCATTCATGCCAGTGACACTGAAAGGTGGAGCAGCACTGCCCAACTGCACACTTCAACTCATTTAACTTATTTAATACCGTTTTTTAGACAGTGTGTTTGTATCAGTAGAGGCTGCTGAGGGGAGGGCGGCTCATGGTAATGTCTGGAATCAAATCAAATCAAATTTTATTTGTCACATACACATGGTTAGCAGATGTTAATGCGAGTGTAGCAAAATGCTTGTGCTTCTAGCTCCGACCATGCAGTAGTATCTAACAAGTAATCTAACAAATTCACAACAACTACCTTATACACACAAGAGTAGAGGAATGAATACAAGTATGTACATATAAATATATGGATGAGCGATGGCTGATCGGCGTAGGCAAGATGCAGTAGATGGTACGGAGTACAGCATATACATATGAGTAATGTAGGATATGTAAACATTATTTAAATGCATCGTTTAAAGTGGCTAGTGATACATTTATTTCATCCAATTATAATTATTAAAGTGGCTTTGAGTCGTGGACTTTGTGGACTTCAGAAATTATTAAAGTGGCTAGAGATTTTAGTCGATGGCCGAACGGCATAGGCAAGATTCAGTAGATGGTTTAGAGTACAGTGTATACATTTGATATGAGTAATGTCGGATATGTAAACATTATATACATTATATACAAAATTGTTTAAAGTGGCTAGTGATACATTTGTTACATCCAATTCCTATTTTTAATGGAGTCAATGGAATGGCATGAAACACATGGAAACCGTGTGTTGGATGTATTTGATACCATTCCACCGATTCCGCTCCAGTCATTACAACAAGCCTGTCCTCCCCAATTAAGGTGGCACCAACCTCCTGTGGTTTATATATGTCCCTCGTCTGCACTGATGGATGTTACAGTGAAGCACTAGATCATACCAAATTGTTAGTCACCCTGTAAAATCATTTTTTCTTGTTCTATCTCTCGTTTTCTCTCTGTTCACTACTGACCCAAATCTCCATGTGTGTTTTAGAGATATACTGAATACTTTAACATGTTACAGACATGGACAATAGACTGTCAACCAAGTGTGGAGCCCGTCTGTCTCTGGTGTGAAAAATGTAGACCACAGGGACTCCATAGAACACACACAAAGTCAGACAGACAGACAGACACACAGACAGATCCATTGACAGGAAATAAGCTACTGACAGGAAGACTGACATATGGCCTTTCTCTTGTCCAAACAGTCATACATAATAGCCACATGCATACCTCCCTGCACCCCCTATGTTATTCTTGAAGGAGAGAAAGCTTTATAATTCTGTGGGAGAAAGTGAGAGGTCCAGGAAAAGGGAATATTAGACTATAGATGGAGGGGCATACAGAGAAGTGCACATTGTTCAACATCTTACTTTAAATCACACATTCTACTGACTGACTAATTGACATGGACTAGCATCTTCAAAGCAGGCAGTATCTACTACCAAAAACATAATGTTCTGTATGGAGGTTTTCACCAAATCATTGTTTTTATTTTAGAGTGGCGGGGATGTGTTAATCATTCTGTCTGAAAGAGAGAGGGAGGGAGAGGGAGGAAGGGAGATATGGGGAGGGAGAGGTGGGGATAGAGAAAGAGAGAAAGAGAGAGTGCGGAGCGGGAGAAAGAGAGAGAGTTTGAGAGAGAGAGTTTGAGAGAGAGAGAGAGAGAGAGAGAGAGAGAGAGAGAGAGAGAGAGAGAGAGAGAGAGAGAGAGAGAGAGAGAGAACTTCTCCCCACTTGTAGACTACCTCCAGGGTAATCATCTAGTTAAGAGGAATAAAGAGAGTTGAACTGTTATTTTTTTATGTTTCTGTAATTTTCCCCTCAGCCCCTGTATACTGTGTGTACCCTGTCTGGAGCATGGGGCACACTGCATCTCACCTTATCTAACCCACAGCAGAACTGTCACTCTGATAACACCACTCTGCTCTCTCACTACACACACACTGTGCCCCACTCCTCCAGCGCCTTCACTTAGCCCGCCACAAAGCCTTAACCTTTATTATGAGTGTATGTGGGCCGTGGGAGTCTCAATGGTTGTGGATCATTAATTGTGTCCCAACTGGTTTCCAGCAGAGACTATGTGTTTCCTGGACAAGACCCAAATTATCTGGAGGAAGTTCACAGTCCTCCCCCAACCCCCCAAAGGGCTTTATTGGCATGGGAACCATATATTTACATTGCCAAAGCAAGTGAAGTAGATAATAAACATAAGTGAAATAAACAATAAAAAATGAACAGTTAACGTTACACTCCAAAGGAATAAAGACTTTTCAAATGTCATATTATGGCTATATACAGTGTTGTAGCAATGTGCA
This sequence comes from Brachymystax lenok tsinlingensis, assembly GCA_030435695.1. Taxonomy (NCBI): domain Eukaryota; kingdom Metazoa; phylum Chordata; class Actinopteri; order Salmoniformes; family Salmonidae; genus Brachymystax; species Brachymystax lenok. The sequence goes on from CM059782.1 coordinate 20,090,109, forward strand.
AATAGTACAAAAGGGAAAATAAATAAACAAAGATATGGGTTGTATTTACAGTGGTGTTTGTTCTTCACTGGTTGCCCTTTTCTTGTGGCAACAGGTCACAAATCTTGCTGCAGTGATGGCACACTGGTATTTCACCCAATAGATATGGGAGTTTATGAAAATTGGACTTGTTTTTGAGTTCTTTGTGGGTCTGTGTAATCTGAGAGAGATCTGTGTCTCTAATATGGTCATACATTTGGCAGGAGGTTAGGAAGTGCAGCTCAGTTTCCACCTCATTTCAAATAAAATTTTATTTGGCACATGCGCCGAATGCAACAGGTGAAATGCTTACTTACAAGCCCTTAACCAACAATGCAGTTTTAACTTCTTTGGGAGCAGCGCACGAGGTGACCGTTTTGGAGACCCTGGCGTGCCCAAAGTAAAATGCCTCCCATTCAGGCCCAGAAAATGGGATATGCACATATTTAGTACCATTGGATAGGAAACCATCAGAATTGTCTAAAAGTGTTAACATTTTGTCTGTGAGTAAAACAGAACGGATATGGCAGGCGAAACCCCAAGGAATTTCTGTCCTGGAAAAAGTGGTTTTGACACATTGCCTCATTTAGAGCCCCTCCCTTATGAAAATGCCCTCATAAGGGCATATGAATGCATTACCTATCGCTTCCTCTGGATGTCAACAGTCTCGAGAAAGTGTTCTGATTCTTTTTAGATGCTTTTAGAGCAGAGAAGAAGAGGAATAAGGAAGTGTCCACTGAGATATCCTTACAAGAAAATGCGCATTCATGGCTTGCGCGTTCTTTGTTTTTTTCCTTTCCTATCTCCCAGTTTATAATCCGGTTGAAATATTATACTAAATATACATTAAAGTGTTCCTAAGGATACATTATCAATGATGTTTGATTGTTCTTGGACAAGTGTATAGGTATAGGTTGAACGAGTTCTCTTCACGGTTCAATGGGCGAGTGGACGCTGTATTTTCTGATCATAACGCACCAACCAAACAGAGATTTATGGATATAATAAATTACTTTTTGTTATGGAAATTTTGTGCTCAATGTTCACAAACTGAACTTCAATTAAACAAACTCTGTCTGTTACCCAGTATTTGTAAGATACTGGTTGAAATGAGACAAACAGAGATCCAATCTACAATGGTCAAATGTAAAAGTGTTTATTCACGCGAGAGCTCTGATTTTCAAAGGTGTACACAGTCTTTTATATGGTACAGGTTGAAATACAAAAAATACAAAGGCCCCACCATATGCCCCACCCTTTCCAGGAAATAGTGTTTTCCCACAGTACACATTCAGCGGCATATCACAATCTTACAACATAAGTCAAACTTGGACAGCTCCTAACAGTCCCTCCTGTCTCAAGGACAGGGGCATCTCACATGTGTCTGGTAGAGCAAAGGATTCTTTGTTCTCACAGATACTCCTTATGGCAAGTTGTACCATCCTGTTCCACTCTCCACACAATATTCATTTCTAGACACACACACACATCAATTGGACTACCATTTTTCTTATAACCCTATCTCTATCGCATACATTTTCAGAATGGAATATTCTTAGATGTACAAACATTTAGTCATTAAACATAAAATCCATAACACTTTTCCAACAAAAGAACCATGGATTGTCTTCGCTGGACACTTGGGAAGCCCTCAGCAGAAGTTCTTCAAAAGGTAAGGGATTTGTTTTCGCTGTGAAATGTGTTTTGTGTGAACCGCGATGGTTTATGAATTTATGCTAATTGGAAAAATATTGGAGGTGCTACCCTCAAACAATCAAACTCCCCATTAAGGAAACTAACTGACAATATTCCATGTTTAGATCATGAAAGTTTCAGGATAACGAGATCCATTGACACCAATTACCGTGGAACATTAACCAATTGGACTACATTATCTATGGATGTAATATTTCATCATCATTCTTTATCCCTTTTCCAGACCATGTTTCATATTTGACATTACTGTACATACACTTTATTAGGTACACCTATCTAGTGCTGGGTAGGACCCCCTTTTTCCTCCACAACAGCCTGAATTATTCACGGTATTGTACGTTGAGAGATGCCCTTCTGCACACCACTTTTTAAACAGCTGTTATTTGAGCATTTGTGGCCTTTCTGTCAGCTTGAATGAGTCTGGACATTCTCCTCTGACCTCTCTCAATAACACTGTGTTTCTGCCCACAGAACTGCCGCTCATTGAATACGTTTTGTTTATCGCACCATTCTCTGTAAACTAGAGTCTGTAGTATGTAAAAATCCCAGGAGGGCAGCTGTTTCTGAGATGCTGGAACCACCATGTGTGGCACCAACAGTCATACCACTGTCAAAGTTACACATCTTGCCTGTTCTAATGTTTGGTCGAACAACAACTAAAGCTCTCTACTCCATATACTCTATATGTTGAGTTGCAGGCAGCCACATGATTTGCTGTTCAAAGGAGCAGGCTATTTGTGTTAACACGCAGGTGTACCTAATAAAGTGTACGTATGCAGGCCCTTATAATTGCTTTTCCAATACTGCCAACTCATTACTGATGATTGATTTCACATTGTGGTACGAGTATATAGTGAAATGAGTGGTATCCACCTACAACAACATAGTGATAACATGGAGCTGGCATGTGATCCAGGTCACAATAGAGGTCAAGCAGTGGGAAGAGGAAGACGAGGAAGATGTGGTGGTCAAAGGAATGGCAGGGGACAAGCACCCCTTCTGAGAGGTGGTCGTGGGCCTCGTTTGAGAGGTGTGGGGGGACGTGGTAGAGGACAAGGCCACGGACCAAGACAGCGGCAGCAACAGCAAAGAGTGTCCAATGAAATCCAAGCAATAGTTGTAGAACATCGTAAATCATGGCATGACAATGACTGAGGCAGCTACAATGATTCAGCCTCAATCATCAGAACTTTCCCCAATGAGAACCGGTAAGTCTTCAGCATGCACTAAACCTTAGGCTACTCTCAATTGTCAAATGACCGTATACTGCATGCCAATGTGTACCACACAGTAGGTGATGTGACTAAATGTGTTCTAAACTGTAATTTTCCCAACAGAATTGAGACTTGGCCAAATAGGGGAGGCAGAGGCAAAATTCTGACTGACTAACAAGAGCGGGCTGTGATCAATTTGGTTCGGGCCAGAAAGGATATTCGCCTAACAGAAATTCGGCAGCACATCTTGGACAATGGCGACATGTTCAACAATGTGGAAGCCATAAGTTTGCCGACAATTGCACGCATGCTGAAACAGCTATACCGTGTGCCTTTTGAAGGAAATGCAACTGAGGACTGAGTATGTTCAGGTATGTTCAGTTTCAAGACACCTGTTGTGAAAAATTCCCCAACAATTCTACATCATTGTAATCAGTAATTCTCTTTCCAAAATGTATTTTTAGAGGGTGATGGAGCTGGATGCTGATGAAAACCATCACAAATTCCTATTTTTGGATGAGGCAGGCTTCAACCTGGCCAAGACAAGGAGGAGAGGTCGGAATTTCATTGGCCAGCGGGCAACCATCCAAGTACCTGGACAACGTGGGGCCAACATCACCATGTGTGCGGCTATATCGGAAGATGGTGTGGTGGGACGCAGACCTCGTATTGGATCATATAATGCAGCTCTCCTTGTAACCTTCCTTGATGAGCTAAATCAGGCCTGTAGAGCTGATGGCGTGACCTATGTCATTGTGTGGGATAATGTCAGGTTCCACCAATGTCAAATGTTGCGAGCATGGTTTCAGGCCCATCCACAATTTACCACCCTGTACTTACCCCCATACTCTCCTTTCCTTAACCCGATTGAGGATTTTTTCTCCACATGGAGGTGGAAGGTATATGATAGGCGCCCTCACGAACAGGCCACCCTTCTCCAGGCCATGGATGACGCATGCAATGACATCACGGCAGACCAGTGTCAGGCCTGGATTCGCCATGCCCAAAGATTCTTCCCAAGATGTTTGGCTAATGAAAACATCCATTGTGATGTGGATGAGAACCTGTGGCCAAATCCACAAGACAGGAATATAGAAGTACATTAATCAACCCTTTGGTCTGGTTTTTACAGTAAGCCAGGTGAGGAACACTGCAGTTGACCTTTAACTGTTTTTCTTTTTTAGTAGCTAATTATTTTTGCTTTATTGATTTCATCAATACATTTCATATGTTGTTACATGATTCCACTGTGTCTGTAGTTTTCTCTCTGCTAGTCATTTTACAGTGATGTATTTACGTGTAATACAATAATGAAACATATATCACAAAAATGAAACCTGTATCACATAATAAAACATGTATCACAAACTATCTTGTGTGTGGCTGATCTAAATTAATGTTCTTATGGTATTTCATGATAAATGAGTTGTTTGAACCAATGATTCTGTAAGTGCAAGGTTTCTTTAAAGATATGAATGCACAATGCAATGTTTTGAACATTGGACAGCCTGTGTTACAAGTGATGACCGTTTTGAGTTTTGTGTCTAGAGTTTTGAAAAATGACCACAAGGTTCTGAAATTAGTGCCAAAGTGATTGTAAAAACTGTAAGAGCAGATAAGACGGCAGCCATCCTCTCCGGCGCCATCACAAACTTTGTGAGTCCACATAGCCTGTCTTCTCGAGAGGTCTGCCTACGGCGGCCTCTCTCAATAGCATGGCTATGCTCACTGCGCCTGTATATAGTCAAAGCTTTTGTTAATTTTGGTTCAGTCACAGTGGTCAGGTATTCTGCCACTGTATACTCTTGGTTTAAGGCCAAATAGCCTTCTAGTTTGCTCTGTTTTTTGTTAATTCTTTCCAATGTGTTTTCTCATGATTTGGTTGGGTCTAATTGT